>JASVEL010011790.1:0-474372 GCA_032618575.1 Nicotiana noctiflora | reverse complement strand
TCTCTGCCGTCAATGGCATTTCCTTGCTTTGCACAATAATTGGAAAGTTGGTGGCAAGTTTTGAAGTCATTTCTCACTTGTTCTGACTAGACAGACCTTGATGGGGAATTTTTGATAAAAATGAGAAAGATAAAAAGAAACAAAATAGAAGGCAAAGGAAAAAGAAAATGACTCTCTAGCAAGAAATATCTACAAAACTTATCAAACGCGAATACCAACTCCACTGGTCATGACATGCACATATGGTCTATCCTTCGTCGTTAATTGCCTTTCACGATTTCTGTCTCGTGATTTCCATCTGATTATCACCTTTATTCGACTTGTAGTGCTCGAAGGGTTTTCACTTTCAAGCCTCTCTCATTTTGATTTTCTCTCAGCTTTCGTCGTCTTATGGTGCCTGTGAAGGTTTTCACCGGTAAGACTCTCTCATTTGTATCACTTTTAGCCGGGGATTGGGGTGTCACTGCCAAGACTCTCTCGTATTTCCTTTCTGCTGAGAATCAACGTCTTTTCTGCCGAGAATCAACGTGTTATATTATGATAGGACTCTATCCCTCGCCTGACGCGGCATCTTTTGAAGACTGATCGGAAGGTCTTTCTTTGGACCGTAATGTGGGCTTTGGATAGGGCTAGAAAGAAAAGGTATTGAAGGCTCAAAACAAAATCGATTTTGGGTTCAACATTTACAACCTTCGGACCTAAATTTATTTACAATAAACACAATTTTCTTTGCCCCAGTTTTTTTTTACTTGGGGGATTTTTATTACTTTATTTACCTATGACCGAGCTGTGAAGCGCCTACGTATCCTCTTTAAGGAATCAGGTCAAACGTAGTTCCCAATTCCTTCTTTTCATTTTTTTTCATCATTTTTTCATTTTTTTTTCTTTATCTCTTTTTGTTGTTTTCTTTTTCTTTACTTTTCTTTATCCCTTTCTTCTTTTGCCTTTCAAACTCGTGTTTCTAGTCTTTGCAACTAATTCCGAAGGAGGGGATGAAAGAATTTAAAATAAGGCTCAAAGGGTTGACGATGGATAAAGTGTTTAGATAGCAGAACAAAATGCCTTCGTCATTCCAATCTTCAAAACATGCCAAGTGTAAACAACACAATTAACATTCGTCATATCTTTAAAGCACAGTTGGACAACACTCTCATTTTCATTATTGTGAATGACCCCACGTCGATTTGGCCAGCTTGCCTTTAACTGTTTCCTTTTTAGTTGCCCCGGTTTCACATGACTCGGGATCCAAATAATCTCAAATTGTTTTTATTTCCTTTAAATGACCCGATCATCTTCCAATTGCTTCATGATTAACTTTTAGAATTATGCCGCAATTATGTGTGCGCATGTCATGTCACTAGATTCGGCGTTTGAGCACAAGACAAATCTAAAGGGTAAACAGACCTAAACAGATAAAATGACCGGAAGTAACAAAAGACCGAAAGCTTCATTAAACTAATGACGAAATGGTTCAATGATAAAACAAGCAAAACAAACTAGAGTACAGCCCTGAAACAAAACTAGGCAGGACCAAAGCAAACTGCTAGGACAAAAGGGTTTGACCACAAGAAAACCCTGAAAATAACTCGGACAACAAAAATGACCACAAAAACGAACCACCAAAGCTCCATCTAGCTGACCGAAAGATGGACTATCTTCCCAATTTCCAAGCACAACATTTTAGCCACTAAGTTCTGCATCAACATTGCCAAGGCTGCCATCTGCTTCAACATTTTTAGCTCCAGTCAATACACCCCCCAGAGGATTTGTGTGCCCCATGTCATCATCATTGACCACAATCAACCACCCTTTTTGAATCATTCTTTCTATTTCCTTTTTCAAGGTACGACAACTCTCAATATCGTGCCCTCTGACATTGGAATGGTATGCACATCGTGCAGTAGGATCGAAGCTTCTTGCACGTGGATCGGGAGTGTATCCGGGAAGCGGCGTAATCAGGCCGACATGTTTTAACTTTTCAAACAGACTTGCATAGGATTCTCCGATAGGGGTGAGCGCCTTTTCCCGCTTCAGCAACCTTTCCTCCCTAAACGCCTTATTTGGCCTGAAACCTGACCCGGGGGGTTTCCGGTATGTTCGTGGGGGTTGGTAAGCCTTTTGTGGAGCTGGGTACCCGGAAGGTGAAGTACGATTTTGGTTGTCCCGGGGAGAGTAGTGGTGTTGGGGACGGGAGTAGCGTTGTGAAAACGTAGTTGGGGGACGAGTAATTGAGTTACTCGAATGGCTGGAGAAGTTGTGATAGGCGGGTATATATGGAGAGTGCGGGAGATCATCCGGCATCGGGTTCATGGTACGGGTAAGGACAGAGTCCAGGAAGCTAGGTGGTGGCGGAGGTGGTGCTTTTCCATCCATCCACGCCCGATACATATCAGCCACGTGTTGTCTCAATATCTCGACCTCCTCTACTAACCCGTGGTTCCGTTCAACCAGTTGTTGTCGGGTACCTGTACCAACCCACTCAGTCTTGAGATTATCTGCCATTGTCCTCCGACTTTGTCTTACGGGGAAGAGTTATTTTAGAACCACAACCAACCACCTTTCTGTAAATGGGCACAACAAAACAAAGCCAGCATGTCAGCATTAAGGTATCCCGCTTATTGATCATTCCCTTTTTTTTTTTTTTTTTTGTAGTTTTTTCATTTTTTTTTTGGTTATGGATATGGTCGAATCCTATGTGGATTGCCTACGTATCATGACCCCGCATGAATCGGACCGAGCGTAGTTCTTGCAAATTAATGCAAGAAATAAAGAGATGTTTATTTGATTTTTTTTTTTTTTTGATTTCTTTTTTTTTCTTTGAAGGAAAATTATAGAAGCCGACTCCAACTACAAACTTGTGTAGGAGATTTCTACAAGAAAAAGAATATTTTTTTTTGGTGTCAGTTATGACTATTTCTACAAAATTGGCCACATAATGGCTTATTTGACAAAATGACTATTTTTGCAAAATTTATTTAAGAAAGATAAACTTGAAATTTTTTTTTTATCTTGTGGCTCATGGGGCATCGTTCGGCATCACCATAAACCAACACAAGACTATTTTTCATAAATTGGCCATGTAATGGCTTATTTAGACAAAGTGGCTCTTTTTGCAAAATTTTATTTAAGAAGATGCCAAAAAATTTTTTATCCTGGGGCCTATGGGGCATCGTTCAGCACGACACAGGCCAACACAAGACTGAGGAAGTTAAAATGCAAAAATGTGGCTATTTCAGCAAAACTCCGGCCATGTAATGGCTTATTTGATAAAGTGGTTATTTTTGTAAAGTTGAGTGATGACTCAAAACTTGATTTTTTTGCGGATACATCCTTTCGCATTTCCGCGAGGGAATATTTCCAGGCTGTGTCCAAAATTATTTACAAATGACTCAAAGTGGCTATTTTTTGCAAAAACGGCCTTCCGACGTCCTTTTAAGGGACATTCGGTTATTTGCAAAAACGGCATCACTTTGATTTTATTGATAAAATGAAACACACATTTTTTTTTGATTTTTTAAAGGGGTGGTTGGACCCGATGAGGGTTGCCTACGTATCCCACCTAATGGCGAGAATCAAACCTGCGTAGTTCGGTTTTGACGAAACAAACGACATCATTTATTTATTCATTTTACTAAAGGAAAACAAATAAGCTATTTCTATCTTGAGAACAAAACACATTTTTTTCTCTTTTTTTTTTTTTTTTTTTTTTTTTTTAAAGCCGGTCAGCATGCAAGTCTATAACTGATAAATGCGCAAGACAAACAGGATGCAGCAGGATAGTCTGTTCATTTCAGGTCACCTGTCCTAGACGGACCCAACCCCTGTGTTGAGTCCCCTAAGCCAAAATGCGACATGATGCAAATAAACGTTTCCTACTAGGGATCCGGCATGAAGCTTTGTTATTCTAGGTTTAAAAACTTGGGTTTATCTGTTCTAGACTTGGCTTACCCGAGCGGACAGCTCGAGCCGAGGAGGAGGCAGCAACCCGGGAATACAGAAGCTTCACCGGTTTTGCAACTTATCCAAACCTCGTTCTAAAATGGGAATTAGACGCTATACAGAAAAGAAGTCACACGAAGTGCACCCTTCTTCATGATTTAGAAGACTCAGAGAGGAGATTGGTTCCGGCACAATTTATATGTACAGTTCACAAAATATCAAAGCAGTAAAAACAACATTTTGCACATTGATGCCAACATGTAAAAGAATCAGATAATAATAAAATAGCCAAATACGACAGTTATTCCGAGCTCGAATTCTAAAGATAGTCCCCAGCAGAGTCGCCAGAGCTGTCACACCTCTTTTTTACGCACCCGCAAGGATGCAAAGAGTTTTTCCAATTAAAGGACAATCGAGATGGGATTTATTTTAATTATTTCAGAGTCGCCACTTGGGAGATTTATGGTGTCCCAAGTCACCGGTTAAATCCCGAATCGAGGAAAAGAATGACTCTATTTAACGGTCCGCGAACCAGAAATCCGGATAAGGAATTCTATTAACCCGGGAGAAGGTATTAGGCATTCCCGAATTCCGTGGTTCTAGCACGGTCGCTCAACTGTCGTGTTTGGCTTATCTATCTGCTTTTTACAATCATGTACTTAGAGCAAGTTAATATCCCTTTACCGCTTTTATTATTGGTTGCGATTTACGAAAGAGAACATTGCTTAAAAATATGCTTTCGAATCACGTCACATGAAATGTACCTGGATCCTCGGCATATTCTTATTCAACATTTCGGGGTTTGGATTTGGGTCGCATGAAATGCACACCCGTATTTTAAGAAGGTAGGACTAAAACATGCGCCCGGAGTGATTACTTATTTACACTGTCGCGGAGGACATGATATTTGCTAAGAAACGACACATCTCGAAATTTAAGTATTTTATATGTACATTTATAAAGGCCTTGCGATTGGTGTAACTACTGGGCGAGGCACACCTTTGATTCCAATCTAAAGCGAACTACATTCCACTGTGTTTTTACTTAAGAGTTGATTCCAAATTATTTAAAACTTGCTACGAACCACACCACATGAAATGCGCCTGTGGTTCCTGACATGCTTTATTTGCTCTTGCCCGAAACTGGGATCGGGTCACATGAAATGCACCCCCGACTCCTTTAACCTAATTACGTCATTCAATTGAGTAATAACTCCCTAGTTAATCTTGCTTTTAACATAAGATCTAACGTTTAACAGGTTTGGGGATTACACACATGAGTAGGGAAGATTGAACAGAGATACAACAGACTAATTCAGGCTTACGCGCATATCTAATGATAGTGTATCTTTGGTCTAGCTACATTTCCACAACAAAACTAGCAATACCAACTTAATTAAAGAATAACAGAACGTAATCAAATACAAGGACTTTGGACAACTACATGATTCAATAGACTTTATGCATAAGCTTCAAACTTCATTCTTTTCGAACCAAGGAATTACAATAACAGAGATGTGTACCTGAAATGCGGAAGAACAAGGAAGAGTGAGCAGTGGCAATGCAGCAACAACAACAAGAACAGTAACAGCAACAGTAAACCAGTAACAAACAGTGAACCAATAGCAACTCAATATACCAACCAACAACAACAAACAGTGGCAGCAATCAAACAAACTAACAGCAACCACAATTAATGAACCAGTGGTTAACTTGAAACCAACAGGAAACAAACAATATCCAATGATTCAGCCAGCAGCAACACCACACAGCAACAACAACAATGACTAACAGCAGCCACAATCACCCAGGAGCCACAACACTGGACCAGCAGCAACCCAGACACAAACAGCAATAACAATACACACGGCCAACAACAATCACTGGAACTACCACAGCCCTCAACCACTGAACCAGCTACAACAATGGCACAACACCACCAACACAAGAACAACAAGCAACCAAATGGCCAAAACACTCAGCTATTGAATCAAAGCACACGAAACAGTAGCCAAAAAATCAATGAAAACAGTGACTTCTCTATCCTTTTTCTCTCTATCTGTGACTTTGTATGTGTATATCAAAAATGTCTCTGCTGCCTATTTTCTCCCTAAGTACTCTCTCTAGCTATGACTGTGTTCTCTCCAGGTATTCCTGTTATCACTGTCTATCTTCTCTCTAGTTACTCTCAGGTATTCTCCCATCTCCCCTTCTCTCTGTTAACCCCTTATACTTATAGTTAAAAGAGCCCCTAAAAGCCAGAAGACTCAGAAATTCCCCTCTGCCCATCCCTATTCCCTGAACCCCACTATCTACTGTCCAATGTATGGACTCAAGCATTAAACAATGCTGGTGGCAGGAACCTCAGTGGGATGCCCTGCTGTGCAGGTTCCACTAGCCCTTGTATGGGTATGTGATTTAAAAATTAACCTATTAACTATAACCACTTAACCCCCTCTAATCTGAATCAAACAGTAACAAGCCCCTACACTAATGAATTGCATACAGGCAGATTCAGGGATCAATACTACGAACTAATTCCTTGACGACTTTAATCACATTGAACCTATGATTCATTTTAACTACTGAAAACAGAGGGAATTGGCCAAATAAAAGGCCTCAAATGAGGAGAACAGACCAACGGATATGAGAAATTAAAAGCATGACAGATGAGAACTGAAACAATGAATAAAACAAACACACATATTCACACAATCGAATTAAATCGACCAAAGAAGAAATGAATACCTCGTAAGAAATCTGCCGACCCAAGCTTCGAACTAAGATTTGGGATTATTGAAGCCAAACGGGCTTTAATCAAGATGTTCTCGATTGAGAACATCTAGACTAAAGTCCCTTGGACTTCAATTACGGCTAACCTGGCTCGAATTGGGTTTCTTCAAAAACTACGGTTCTTGGACTCGGATTTGGGGCTTTTGCATTTCTGGTTAGATTCGAGGTAAACGAAAGCCGGCGGGGGTACGAGGGAGGCCATGTGAGGGTTTGGGGTAAGTTTGGGGTGATTTGGCATTGGTTCGAATTTGACTCGAATCTTCAAATGAAGATTCGAGGAGCTCCGGAGTGATTCGAGGTTAGCGGAGGCCGGGTTCGTAACGGGTGAGGTGAGGGGAAGATTTTGGCATTGGTTTGGTGGCCGTTGGCCTACCGGAACCGCCGTGAGGCGATTTCCGGCAGGCGGGGCACGGCGGCGTTACGCTGGGTCTTTGAGAGCTCCTGAGGGAGATGAAGGGAGAGGGGGGGTCTGGCTTGGGGGGGCGGGGTATGGAATGAGCCTTATATACGAGATATGAGATTGAATCCTGATCGTTGGATCATTTACGATCAACGATCAGGATCCCCTCACTTAAACCAAACGACGTCGTTTGGTTAAATCATAATCTGAGTGTATATTGGAATTAAAGGATTAATCCGGGCCGTTGGATAATAAAATCCAACGGTCCAGGATCAAGCGTTACCCAGGCTGAAGCTTGGACGGGTATTTGGGCTGGATTAGAGGAAATTCGTTTGGGCCTGGTTTTTAGACTAAGTTTTGGCCCAGATCGGATCTTCATGATGTACTATATGTGCATGTGTATATATATATATATATATATATGTACATATATATATATATATATATATATACATATACACATATGTATATATACTAACCTATAACACCACTATTTTTACTATAATTAACGTACATAATTACATATCACCTAAAAAATGTAAATCACATGACTTCGATATCAAACACTAAAAATGCAAAACCTAGCATATATTTTTTTGTATTTTTAATTTAAATAAATAAACGTGCACACAAAAAGATAAAATAACACAAAATCACAAAAATCATGCCCAACACGAAACTATTTTTATTTTTGCATTTTCTGGGAGTACTTCTCAAGTAAGGCAAAAATCACGTGCTCACAATTACATCAAATACGGGTCAAATAATCATAACCCACTTTAATTTATATAAAATTCACATAATTACACTAAGTTGGTAAAACCCGACCCCGGGCCCCACTGCTCGGAAAATTCCGAAATTAGTACCAACGCGATCCTTATCTCGCCACGAGTCCGTGCATATAAAATTTATCGAAATCGGAGTTCAAATGGCCTTCCAAATCCAAAAATCCCGTTTTCAATTCTTAGGCCACATTTCTTGAAGATTTCAACCCAATTTCATGAAGATTGATGTTAATACTACCATAAAATGATGTTTTTGAGTCAAGAATCTTACCTTCGACGAATACCCGATGACTTCTCAGTGATTTCCTCGAGTTTTCTTCTCTCTAGGGCTCAAATTTGTGTTTTGGGGGTGTAAACCCGTAACCCCTCTGTTCTGCAATTTAATTCACTGCCAGAGCCTGTTGTTCTTCGCGTTCGCGTGACTCTCTACGCGTTCGCGATGAACAGCTCCGCCTTACTCTTCGCGAACGCGACGCTGACCACGCGTTCGCGATGCTCAATTCCAGTTACCCTTCGCGAACGCGACGCCTCCCACGCGTTCGCGATGTTCAAACTCCCAGCCACCCGTATTTCTTCTACGCGTTCGCGATACACCTCCCGCGAACGCGAAGCCCAACACCCACGACCCTACGCGAACGCGACTCCCCCTCCCGCGAACGCGATGCACAAAAAGGCTTGGCCTTCGCGAACGCGACACTTGTCACGCGAACGCGATGGCTTAAGGGCCTGGGCAGAACCTGCAGTTTTTCTGCAGATTTTTGCCAAGTCCAAATGCCCGGTTAATGGTCCGAAATCATCCCGAGGCCCCCGGGACCCCAACAAAAACCACCAACGTACCCCAAAACATGATACGAACTTGTTCCATCATAAAAATACCATACTAAATATCAAAATCACCAATTATCCACGGATTCAAGCCTAAGTTTCTTCAAAACTTTCAAAACTAACATTCAATCCAAAACCCGGTCAAACGATGTCCGAATGACCTGAAAATTTGCAGACACATCCAAAATCACATAACGAAGCTACGAAATTGTCGGAATTCCATTCCGACCCCGGATCAAAATATCACCTACCATCCGGTTTTCGCCAAAATTCAACATTCGCCAATTCAAGCTTAAAACTACACCGGACCTCCGAATTCAATTCCGATTGTTCTCCTAAGTCATAAATGATCCCCCGGAACTAGTCGAATCATCAGAATCCGGTTCCGAGCACTCTAACTCAATAGTCAACTCTTGGTTGACTTTTCATATTCAAGCTTTCTTCAAACATGCTATTTGTTTCATTTTCAATCCAAATCACTCCTAACTCCCCCGATATACTCTAATACTGTTTTAAAAGCATAATATATGTAAATGCAAGGTAACGGGGTGGTAATTCCCGTAACGACGGGCCAGGTCGTTACAAATAGACTTTCCCTTTCGTTTATAATAGTAAATTTTTAATAACTTAACATAGTTTTGCAATTTTAATCTAATATATAGTTTTATTACATTTTATGTGACTTTTTATTATATGAATATATAATTTTTGTAATCATAAAATAAATAGTATTTATTTTGTTTTAAAAATATTTCTCGACAATTTGTTGTTTCAATATACTGTTTTATTATTTTGTTCATATGGATATTTCATCATTAGTTTATGTTATAACTGTTAGCTCAAATAGTTAAAACACCTAATTTATTAGAATCATGATATAATATATAATGAATAATTACATCTTGACCCTCATCTTTTTGTCAACGTGCCAATAAAATATTCAAACTTTCAAAAGAAATTTTCATGCTTCAATTGTATTCAACGTGCCAATAAGCATAGTTAAAATTTTATAGCACATATGCTTCAATTTTATTCAATCTTACCTTCTTTTTTCTTCTTTTAATTGTTATTGATATATATTTATTATTTATTAGTTAAGTTACATATACTAAAACAAAAAATACATTTATTTTGAAAATGTTGATCTATATATCTATCGATATAAAAAAATAAAGACATGCATGTAATCACAATAGTCATGTGTCACCAAAAATAAATTGATAATAGTCATGCGTATAAGTTAATACACCACAGAAAACAAATGCAAACAAACTAATAACACAAATAATTTTTAATTTCTGTAGTGCTCTTCATGAGAATTAATAATGCCAAAATAATAATTCTTGTACATTCATAATATATTTGGTCAATCCTTAAATGAGTGATTTGGTAAAATTCCTTTATATATTTCGGTTATCGTACTTGTTATTTTTTTAACTATTATTTTGCATTTGTGAGATATTTGTATATATTCTATTTATGAAAATCTTAGATTCCTCAGTTACATTTGTGACAAAAAGATTAATGTAATTTTAAGTATAAATAATAATAATAATAATAATAATAATTATTATTATTATTATTATTATTATTATTATTATTATTATTATTATTATTATTATATACCTTGGTAACCTAGTAAAACTTCTTTTTGTATTTCAAGTTCTCTATCACACTTGTTCATTTTGTATTTGTGAAATATTTCTATACTTCATATCTATGGATCTTCAACTTCCTTAGTTACATCTACAACAAAAAAAGAAATGTAATGTTAATTGTAAAGCACAACAAAATAATAATAGTAAAACCAAAAATTTGGGGGAAAAAATAAGTGACGACTTTTAATTTTCTTTAAATTAAAATTAATATAAGTAAAATAAGAGTAAGTAGCATATTGGGATGATTCAAAAATTTTATTTGTTAATGTAACTTATGAGTAAGTAGCATATTGGGATGATTGAATATTTTTGAAAACTATAAGTAATGGGATTTGCTAGAAAAGAGGCGACAATATTGGGATGATTGAATATGTTTGGGCCGAAAAATCTATATATTAAAATATTTATTTATGGCATCTTAATAAATTTAGTTTCCATGTGTCAATTAAATATGTTGCCAATTGGCATTCTAATAGTTTGACATTTGGCATATATTTAAGGCAAACTTCTTTGCTTTAATATATACTAGTCTTAGAACCCGCGCGATGCGCGGATATTTAAAAAAAAATCTATTTTGAGTATTATTGAGTATAAATATCCTAATATTAATTTTATCCCACTCTTTTCGTATGTTAATAATATAATATTTATTTTAATTGTAATTTTGAATCATCAAAAGTATAAAGAGATAAGCCTTTAACTTTATAAAAATCTACCAATATTTTTAATTATTATTATGTTGTGTGTATATATATATATATATATATATATATATATATATATATATATATATATATATATATATATATATATATATATATATATATAATAATATATCATGAAATTATGATTTATATTTGTTAACAAAATATTTGAGCAATTTAATCAATATATTTAATTTACCTCTATCACTTGGAATTGTTTTTAGGATTATTCCTTTATGACTTTTTATTTTTTAAGATTTCGGTTATATTTATATCACAGTGTAATATGATTTTTCTCATCATAATGTTAATTAGTCTTATATGTTAATATTAACCATGAAATTTATATTTTATTCTTTTTTTTTCTTCTTTGATTATCTAATTATAGTATTCGTTACTTAGTATTATTAAATTGTAATATAAATTTTTTTGTAACTTACCAGTTTAATATAATATAATGAATATAGTTTTCTATTACCAATAAAATTTAACTTAATTTTATCTTGTATGACTATTTCTCAAAATTATTTCATTCTTTAAATTTATTTATTATTTTTATTTTATCTTTTAATCAATTCAACGTATATAAATTCTCTCCCAGTATATCCACCCCTCTTCTATGTTATTTCCCCTATTATAATTTTTTATATAATTATTTCATCTAATATTTAATTCAATAATCGGTATAAAAAGATATACATATGTTGATACTTTATACTACACCGAAATTTCAAGGCGTTTTTTTTCATCTTGGAGTTTTCGTTTTCAATTTAAAAACTTGAATCGGATTTGATCTTTTATTTTTTTTTAAAGTTTGGATAAGTTTTGAGTTGATTTGATTTAATAAATTATACATATAGAAGATATATAAATACATATATTGCGTAACATATACTTTAATTAATCGTTGGTCGTGCCACTATCTTCATGCTCAAATAAATACAATAATGCAATAAGCAACAAAATTAAGTGGTACTTTCATCATCTTATTTCTGACTCTAGAAAAAATAACGTATAATCGTTAGAGCATGTGTTTGCAGAATGGAAGGAATAAGCAGAGATCTTCTCCTTCTCTTTGATAAGATTGATTTTGTTGTAATTTTAATTGTTTGATGCTGTCCTTTCTTGACTCTTCTAGTATAAAGCAGAAAAAATTAAAAAAAAAAATTTAAATATATTTTATCAAGTAAAGCATCTGAATAAATTATAAAAATTTTGTATAATGCAAGCAATGAACTTGTATAGTTTTATAAACCAAAAAAGTTGACCTCTAGCATAAAGATGTTTTGAAAAAAGCCCCAAGCATTCTTATACAGTGACTCTTATGTACAAATTACCTTTGCTATTTTCTTGAATACTTTGATAATTATCTTAGCCTATGCAAAAATCTCATTTAAATGTTATTTTTTACTACAATAATTGGTTGACTTTCATCTTTCACAATTATATTTACTTTTCATACTTGAACTAATTTTATCCACATCAAAATTCTACTTTAAGAGAAAATAATATGCAATACTTTATATGATATTGTAGTAAATATAAATTGACTACCTCATTAAATTAAAAAAGATACATACCTGCAAGATATTGTATTCAAGGTAAATCAAAGTTGAGTCATATAAGAGTTAAAATTTATCTCAACATCTCTTTTAACTGATTATATTCACGGTAATGAAGGAGTCTAAACGAAATTGAAATAATTAAAGATTCTTAACAAAATTGAATTTTAGATTGCCATATAAGATTCAAAAAAGAATTGAATAATAAAATATTTAATTTTGGTAAATGGGATTGCATATAATTTTTCCTTATTTGACAATATCACTATAAACTCTCTTTAATATTGCCAAATGGCTTTTTAATAGCTTGCCAATTGGCTTAATTATAATGCTTATATATATGGTAACTTTATTCCTTTAATATATATATATATATAGATATAGATATAGATTATATTGCAAGCAAATCAACGTTCGGTTAGTAGTGACATTTGGGTTTTCAAAACCAAGAGGCGTTACTGAATGAGAGGAATAAATACCAAAAAATCGTGGAAAAAGATATGTGTAATTCCTTGTTAGTTTTTAAAAATAACACAAAATAAATGAGAATATAAGTAGAAACAGTAGGGAAAACTCCAAAATTTTGAGAAAATAGATAACTGTGATTTTTGGCCAAAGTGAGGTGCCACATCACCTTCTCTATTCCTAACTATATATATAGAGAAAGAGAGAGAAATATTTGAATATGGCAAGACACAAAAATTTTACCACTTCACGTGGTTATAATTTCTACAAACTCTATTAGAGTCATAATCATTATTTATTGTCTTTTCTTTTGCTTGTACTTAAAATCAAATTATAGAATGTCAAAAATTTAAAAGAACAAATTAAAGTAAAATACTTACCTTAAATTTATAATTTAATCACGAAGGATTCATGGAACAATTGTCAATCATTATGCTCATTCCCAATACTTTTACTCAATTGGATAGAGTCTCATATTTATAAGGTGTTATGAAATAATAAAAGAAAAAGAAAGCATTACATAGAATAGTAGAGAAAGAATTCTTATTGATTTAGATGAATTACAATGAAATATAACCACTATATTTATAAGAAAAGAATTACTTAACCACCAGCTAATAAACCTTAAAATTTAAATAAATTTTTTCTATTATATAGAAAAGAAAAGAGGAGGTTGACCAAGGGCATAATGATCATTTTAAACATATTAGTGCATTATTTGTTTGCATGCTAGGCTCAAAAGTTTGATTGTGAGTTCTTAATAATATGGAAAACCAAAACTAACGTGTCCATAAGCTATTAAATTTTCAGGTGAACCCCACTTTCCATTCAACCTTCACTATCCACATTAAATGCTTTACTTAATTGTTATTATTATTTTTTCAATAAGTTTTTTTAACTAGAATTGTTATTTTTAATTATTCAAATGTTCACCTGATTAAAAATCTAAGGTCACATACATTTATATATGACAACTGAATTATCTCCTTAAGAAATATTATATTATTTATTAACTATTCCACGTAAAGAAGATTTCATTAAAATTAGTGATATGTATGTAGATTTACATTCAAATGTTATTATATCATTATCAATTGATATCATTTTATACGAAGTTCTCATTAAATGGCAATTTCAATTGGAATAATTTATAAAATTCGGAAAAAATCATTTAAGAATAAAATATAATTTCAAGTCCCATTTTTATTATAGAATATAAAACATTCCTTCAAATAATCAAATTGTATAATAAGTATCCCCTCTCTAAAAAAATAAGTTGCGAATATCTGAAGTAAAAACTAAGGCAATTACTTTGTGAGATTTTTTTCTTTTAAAAATCATTATATATTAGAAATTATGAGAAGTATTGTCATACAGGATTATACTTCTTCCTCTATGACCGAAATTAGTTGAGTACCTATTCTATTCAATAAGAATTCAATATTATATAAATTTTAACATACTCAAATATACAATTAAGTATTTTTAAAATAGTCTCAATAAATACTATTATTGTGATGAAAATTATATTATACCCGAAATAGTATCTCAATCATATCAAATGAAATTAGAAAAAACTGCTATATTTTTATTAGTGGTCAATTTGAGTAGTATTTTGAGCGATCGAGATATTAGTTTATTTATAATGTTATGTCATTCAACTAGAAAAATTATACAAATTTTCTTGTTAAAATCTTAATAATTAAAAATTACGATTATTATTTCAAAGAACCAAAAAATACGTTTTGATCAACTATTTGGAAATAATATTAATAATTTTTATTATTTAAATTTTGATTAGTGCAAAAAAAAAAAATACATTAACATACAAAGAATACTAAAAGAATTAAACTATATATTATTCAATTAAAAAAATGAGAAAAATATATGACGACTTATTTTTCAACAAAACTTTGTAATTACTATTTAATAATAACTAATTTAAGGCTTAACGATGCAACTTTTTTTAAAATAAAAAAGGCCATATGTAGAAATAATTTTAATTCTACTTGAATGATTATCTAATTGCTGTATAATAAAGCATCAAACTCGACAAGTGTGTCAAAGTGATTGATATAGTAATATGATTTCAGAAAGATAAATAACAATACATGTAATCGTGATTCTATACGTTATTACACAAAATCCTATTCTCTTTCTTCTTTCCCCATAGATATAGAAAGTGTATAATTAACAATAGACCAAAAATATTAAAATAATTTTAAAAGAATAAAAAATAAAAAAATAATAATTGGGCCCGTGTATCGCATGGGTACATCATCTAGTAAATATAGACATTTATAATAAATATAATTTTATTTATAATACTAAAAAAATAATAACGCCTTTTGGCCTTTATAACAAAGCCTAGAAATGAAGCACTAATTGGAAATATTAGAAATTTCCTGTAAATTACTGGAAAAGTGACCAGGTACAATGTAACAATATTACTGCGGCGTGGAGATTGAAACTCAGCATGTGCTTCATCTTGATTCTCGTCAAATTTTCAACTATTTCTGACTCACAAAATAAGAAACATTTTTCTCGTGGTAATTACTACTCCTAGTACTATTCAATCCTTTGCCCCAAAACATCTGTCTTCATTCGCCACCTACCCCAGTTAGTTAACTATAACCGCCACCGCGTACCTACTGTCTTCTCCGCCGGCAGCGACGATGGCATCCGATGGGTTCCGGCCGTTGGACGAGAAATCATTAGTGGAGTACATAAAAGCTACTCCTGCTTTTGTTTCAATATTAGGCAAGGAGTTCGATAAACTTGAAATTAAGGAAGTGGGTGATGGAAATCTCAACTTTGTTTATATTATTGTTGCTCCCTCTGGTTCGTTTGTCATCAAACAGGTGGCGTTCATCTCATTTTGTACCTGTTCCTTCTCTGCTATAATTATTCTTAATTTTAGTCAATTCGTAGTCAACGGGCTTGGGAGTATTTTTTTATTCCCGAAGTAAATAGCGATTCCCCCTATTTATTTGTCTCACTTTTTTTTTTCTGCAATCAAGTTATTCTGTTCTTACAATTGCCATTTAATAAATTCTGACAGTTTACTAATATACTCTTTGGATTTGAGTGATCTATACTGATAGAATAAGTGCATTAGCAGTGTAAATTAACCTGTTGTCACACATTATGTGCCCACTTTTTTGGGTTAATTCTTTCCGCATCTTAGTTGGCTTTTAAGTGACTTGAAATAGTACTAATATTTAAGGTGACAGTGCAATCATTGATTATCATGTTTATGTTTCTTATGGTGATGGCGTATGCAGGCTCTTCCTTATATTCGATGCATTGGAGAGTCGTGGCCAATGACAAAAGAACGCGCTTACTTTGAATTCACTGCGCTGAAAGAGCATGGGCGTCTGTGTCCCGAGCATGTACCTGAGGTTTACCATTTTGACAGGACCATGTGTGTGATCGGGATGCGCTACCTTGAACCTCCTCATATTATATTGAGGAAGGGACTGATTGCTGGGGTCGAGTATCCATTGCTCGCAGAAAACATTTCGGACTATATGGCGAAGACTCTTTTCTTCACCTCCCTGCTTTATCTTACTACAATGGATCACAAACGTGCAGGTGCACCATATTAATCTCTACGAGACTGCATATAGTTGTAGATGTACATATACACTTTCCGCACCTGTGTTTATGCATTAGGCTTTATGAATGTTCATGAAAGTTTCTTATTTATCCGGACATGGTTCAGTTGTGTAAAGGGCAGCTCGGTACACTAAGCTCCCGCCATGCGCGTGGTCAGGGAAAGAGGGTTCAGTTGCGTGAATACACACAATTGGTTCTTCTACAAAATATACTTCTTACAATAGTTAGGCTACATTACTGAAGGTTAAGCATATCACTGATAGTTATAAAAACTTGTGGTAAGAATTTTAGATATTTGTTGTACAACATGTGGTCTGGTTTCTTCTTGTTTGGTAAAAGTCGTACCTTTGGGGGCAATTATTAGAAATCAAATTTTGACCAGGAGAGCTTTTACACTTTTATAAACAAGGCTCATCAGGTGAATTACAGTTTATCTATTTCTTGATGTAAATGTGCAGTGATGAGCTCCACGTCAGCAAGCTTTTCGTGATAGTCATTTATAGCCATGATAATACACATTGCCAATTCAAAATCTGGATCCTTTAACTCATTAATAAACTTGCTCATCTCATCCTCCTTGTTAGGAAAAGGTTAACATCGGTGTGCCATTGCTACACTTGTGGTCGTCAATAAATCTTGCTTTTCTGGTGCATACTGATTCTTGACTGATAGTTTGTCATTGTTGCTCTCCCTGTATTTTAGTGAGGCACCACATTTATTGAGGACGAATATAGTTAATCAAAAGATTTGAACCACTTCATGTTCAAACCGTGCTATCAAAGATGCGTCTAAGCCCTGAAGCGAGGCTCAAAACATGTTGAGCAATTCGCCTCGCTTAGCGCTCAGTGTTGTCATCAAGGTTCTAAGGCATGCTTTTCCTTGACAACGAGCGTAATCCTGAATAGACAACATTAAACAATTGATATTTTTACTTTATCATAAATTGTTTTCAATTTCTTTGTCCATATATTTGATTTTCATGCTTATACATATTAGTCTTGGAACACATACATATTTGTAGTTTTTCTCCATTTGCGCCTTAGAGCTTTTTTGCGCTTTTCGCCTTTGATAACACCGTGTTCAATTTGAAAGTTGGTCGAGCTATCTCTTTTTTCTTTTGCTCTCTTTTTCATTGTTTCACAATGGTAGTGCCTGGGCCAGCTTGGGTGCACCTCAACTAGCAAGTTTCTACAATTTTGCAAGTTCAAGTGTATGGACTTTTTTATGGTTATAGTCTTTATCTTCAAAGCTCAATAATGTCGGATAAGAAAAGTAGAAGAAAAGGGGAAACAGGGGAAGATAGCTGAGAATCTGATTCAATGACTTCGGAATTGGAATTACAATTATTTATACAGGCTCAACTAACCACTCAACTGCCACTAACAACCATAACTAATTTGTGGAATTCATTTATTAACTGCCAGGGTAAAAGTGTAATATTTATAACTACAATCCCTCTCTTTTATTTTATAACAGCCACACATCCTTTTCATTTCAAACTCATTACAACACCTCAAGCCTCACATATGCTCACTCATAACATTTACTCTCTGTTTGACACTTGTCTTTCTGCTGAGAAAGTGAGGTTTACCTGACACCAAAAGAAAAAGGAGGAGGATTAGAGATGAATCATAGTTGTATGTTTCAGAGCCTTCAATTCTTGAGACTTGGCAAGTCTCTTTAATATATCTTGTTAGGGTGTTATACACGTATTTTGGTTGATAACAACAACAAACCCATTGTAATCCCACAAGTGGAGCCTGGGGAGGGTAGTGTGTACACAGGCCTTAGCCCCCACCTTGAAGGTAGAGTGGTTGTTTCCGATAGACTATACAACTATTTTGGTTGATATGTTTTTTTTTTTTTTTTAAATTCTGATATTTGAAAGCTAAAGATCTAGAACTGCCAACCAAATTCACCAGGCTAAATCAATTTTGGGCCGATCTTGAGCACGTTCCTTGTAGTTCACAACTCATTGAATTTTCTAGTTATAAGTTAAATAGGGGAGAAGTGCATCCTTTTCGAAAAAAGGTACTGGAGAATTACATATGCTTTTCCTCAGATTTTGACATGCGACACATTCTACTCCCGTGGTTTTATATTTATGTATAAACCTCCATTCTTTTGTATTTTTTTGTAACAAAACTAAGTTGTAACACACATGGAATAATTCGCATCTGATGTGCTAATTTTATTCTTCTTCCATCTCGAGGAACAAATTTATTGATAATTGTAATCATTTTATGCATACATTTTCATATCATTCAAATTGTTTTAGTAAAATCCTTACACAAAAAAAGGGTGAAGACAGCGAAAAATAAAAATAAATGACAAGGTACAAAGTAAGTAGGAATAAATATCTTCCCTCCTCTCTTTTGAGCTTATCTTTTCCTTTGTTTTATTGTATAATGTCTTTACCTTGTAACTTTAACCTTTTATTTTTCCTTATATTTATAGCGTTGGAGAATTTTTTTGAAAAAGTTGAACGAATGATGGTAGGATAAGATTAATGATCCAATAAAATAAGTTTATGTAAACCCTTGATATAAGCGGAACAATGTAATATTTGTAACTTAAGGAAAGGTTGTGTTACAGTAAAAAATGTCATAGGAGGTTGTGCCTCCCTTTAAATCAAAGAAATCTCTAAATTGTTTTTCCATTCTGAAAGGGGAATGAAGAAAAGAGAATAGTCTTTTAATTCTTTCTCCTTCTGTTCTACTATTTATTTCTGTCTTCTAGCTTGTGATGGGCGACTTCCATTAAGAAAATATTGCCTGAAGGGCATACATTGATAGTGGGACTGGTGTTGCTGATCTATGGTGTGAGTTGTAGATTTTTGAAAATCTTGAGTCGTAGCTTATTTTATGAAATTTAGAGCAGCAGACTAGCATGTAATGTCAAAAAGCAGCACAAAGGTCCTATGTTGTGCGGACTCTCCAAAATGTAGCCGCACCCGTTCCAAATCCTTAAAAAATGCACTACTTTTGAAGGATCCGATATCCGGCCACATTTTCGGAGAGTCCGATCAACATAGCAAAGGTCATGTGCGTGTTAAATTTTTGAAGTTGGGTTAGGCCGGATAGCAGGGGAGGCAACTTTATTTTTCTTTTTTTATCTTGCAACAACTTTATTACTAATTGGAGATCTTTCTCCGCATGTCACTTATAATAAAATCTTTCTCTGCATGTGTAGATAGTAATTCTAACTAATTGTAGTTTCTGTTTTGTCTCTTCTTTATTATCTGCGTGTCTGTTTATTTCTTATCTTACGTTTCTCTTGATCTTTTCTTTCGTTGAGACCATTTTTTTCTTCAACAAATTAAACCATACACTAATCTTCAGCCTTCATAAGGGGTTTTCGTCTTATAAGGGCGTACCTCTATGAATCGACATCTGTTAGCACATTCCCGGGACCAATTCATTATTATGGATTAAAACTATTCACTTATGGTTTTGATGGCCACTGGCAAGCTGTATCATCTATCATGCCAGTTATTTCTGTTTGGTTTTGACCGCTATTCATTTTTGCAGTTGCTGAATTTTGTGGAAACGTCGAGTTGTGTCGGCTCACTGAGCAGGTTGTCTTCTCGGATCCCTACAAAGTGTCACAATATAATCGCTGTACATCTCCTTATCTGGATGCTGATGCAGAGGCAGTTCGCAACGATAATGGTTTGAAGATTGAAGTTGCTGAGCTTAAATCCAAGTACGTTTGTGATTCTAGAAGATGTTGCTATATAGTGCATCTAATTGATATGCTTGACCTTTATCTGTATTTGCTTTAGCTTGAAAATCACGACAATCTTTATGCAATACTTTGCAGGTTTTGTGAGAGAGCCCAAGCTCTAATACATGGCGATCTCCATACTGGTTCTTTGATGGTCACTCACGATTCCACGCAAGTAATTGATCCGGAATTTGCTTTCTATGGGCCAATGGGTTTTGATATTGGAGCATTTATTGGAAATCTAATTCTGGCGTACTTTTCCCAAGATGGACATGCGGATCAGGCCAATGACCGCAAGGTATGTCTTCTGCAACATTTTCCTTTCTATGCTATATTTCTTTTACTATGATCTCATTGATTGTTTCATAGTAAAGGTCATTGTCCCCCTTTTGTTTCTTCTACTTGTGCATGATATTCTGGTCCCTAACGTCTGTGATCGCTATTCTGGAATTATAGTTGTTTATGGCTTGCACCTGCTCAGATATATGTCCTATTGCCAGATTGATTCATCTGGAGAAGTTGAGGCATGCTGTTAGGCTGTTTTTCTTTCTTTCTTCCAAAGACATGATTTTAAATCTAAATATTCATATGAAGATTTCAATGAGTTTATAAATTTCTTCACAAGCTGATAACTGTTTGGAATATGTAATATTTTCAAGTGTTAAAGCTCATTTCTTGACTTTTAAGTTCTTTAATTTTCTTCAAAAAAATTCCATGAGATGAAAGATCCTTATATGACTTTCATATGCTGACGAATGCATCTTTTCTCTGTAATGATTGAGGATAAAAGGGAATATCTGCATAGAAGTTTTTCTGATAGAGAATAGGTTTTGTTGATGGACTTTTTCTCAGCGGTCTGACCAAAGTTAACAGACAACAACAACAACTACCCAGTATAGTCCCACAAAGTGGGATCTGGCGGAGGTTTTAAATAGAGGGATGGACGAAAAGTGAGAAATGAGAACAGACCACCTTTATTTTCCTTTCACGTCCTTCGTCCCATTGCTTCTTGCTTTAATTTTAGTGATGAGCTCCTCAGCTTATTAGTTTTCTATGTAAGATTTTGCCATTGAGGATGTGTAAGTGTGCTTATGGATTAGTAGACTTGACATTTGTTTCTTTCTTCAATATTTGCGCAGCGAAGAATACACTGACATCCCCTAAAAGCTAGATGTTTAGTTAGTTTGTTCAGTTGGAACTTTCTTTCCCCCTATGTTGCTCGGACCCTCCGAAAATGTGGCAGGATACGTGTCGGATCCTCCAAAGTAGTACATTTTTTAAGGATCCGACACGGGTGCGACTATATTTTGAAGAGTCCGCGCAACATAGCTTTTCCCTGTTAATAGGGTTGACACCTTTTTGGATGTTGTTAGCTCCCTAGTTCTAGCATAGGTACTCTTGTAATGGAGCTTACAATGGTTTTTGTTTTTTGCACGGGAGCTAACATAATTTCTGTTGTAATTTGGCATCTTCCTGATGCCCTTTCAATGATAGTATCTTACTTCATAAAGAAAAGAATAAACTGACATTGTTTGTGGCACCTACTTGACAAGAGGGGTTGCTCTGATGGTAAGCAACCCCCACTTCCAACCGAGAGGTTGTGAGTTCGAGTCTCCCCAAGAGCAAGGTGGGTAGTTCTTGGAGGAAAGGATGCCGGGGGTCTATTTGGAAACAGCCTCTCTACCTTAGGGTAGGGGTAAGGTCTGCGTACACACTACCCTCCCCAGACCCCACTAAGTGGGATTATACTGGGTTGTTGTTGTTGTTGTTGTTGTTTGTGGCACCTACTGTTTAACTCCTTTGTTTTCAGTCGTATAAAGTTTGGATTCTGAAGACAATAACAGAGACTTGGAACCTCTTTCACAAAAAGTTTCTTGCACTCTGGGATGAGCACAAGGATGGTCCTGGTGAGGCATATCTTCCTGAAATATATAACAATACTGAGCTTCGACAGCTGGTGAAGCAGAAATACATGAAAGAACTCTTTGAGGACACCCTTGGATTTGGTGCTGCTAAAATGATAAGGTGATTGGTCAATTCTTGTTTCTAATCTTCGTTCTACGCATGTTCTCTCTCTCTCTCTCTCTCTCTCTCTCTCATCCCCCTGTTTTCTTCTTCTTTTAATTTAACTACCCCTTACAAAATTACATTCCTGCCAAGCAACTAAGCCTTGTTCCAGAATTCAAGAGCAGTGGTCTTGTTAATCCCAAGAAAGTTCTGAAGTTTTGGTGCATGTGATAGAAATTCATATTTTCTTAATAATACACAGACGAATTGTTGGGGTAGCTCATGTAGAAGATTTCGAATCAATCAAGGATGATGCCAAACGAGCTGATTGTGAACGACTAGCGCTCAACTTTGCAAAGAAGCTTCTGAAGGAAAGACGAAACTTCAAGAGCATTAATGAAGTTGTTTCCACAATTGAGCAAGTTCATTTGCAGTAATGTCAAGGTAAAATAGACAATGCAACATGTTGGCCATTTTGACTAAGCGTTTTGGAGTCTATTAAGATGCATATTAATCAGAAATAATCCCCCGTTATTTAGTGTAATTGCATGTCAGTTGGCAATGGTTAACATACCGGACAATGGTTACTATGTCAGATCTGTTCTTGCAGTTGTGTTAGGGGTTAAAGTATCTTGGTAAAAATTGGTGTGTTTTTCTTTGGTTCAATAGTCGTTCTATTATGGAGGAACTTTATCATTTCCAGTTTACTTCTGCACCAACATCATATTTTTCACATTCTGTTCACTTCAGTTGAACTTGATAGTTGCCTATTAGGATTTTAACAGAATTATACTGCAGTCTTGTCGTGTATTTGGTTCCGATGGAGACAACAAATTCGACAACTACCATTAAGTACACTTTTTGGTCCTATTGAGAATGCTAATAAATTTCTAAGCACTAGGCTTAGGAATTTTGATAATAACTACATGCGATTAGTATAATATAACGATAATTTTTTATCTTCAACATTAAAATCTGAGTGTATATATATATATATATATATATATATATATATATATATATATATATATATATATATATATATATATATATATATAGATCATTTGATACAACTCTATTGTTTTCGATGTCCTATTTAGTTTGTGTGACCGTCAAGTTTTGATTGATACAGGGATCGGATTGTCAATTAGAGTGAGAGGGTTAAATTTTTTTTTTTTTGGCCTAGTGCCCTTTTTGGTATGCCTCCGAAAACGGCCAAAATTGACCAAAACGCATCTGTTGTGACACAAAGTTTAGTTTCTTGGTCTTGTAATATTGATTAGTAATGCTGTATGGTGGTCCGGGTCTGGGCCTAAATGGGCTAAACGGGCCTGGGCCTAAATGGGCTAAACGGGCCTGGGCTTAGTGGTTCCGGACTTTGTGGGCTGAATGGGTGGAACTAGCTCATGACGGGCCTAAGCCCATATGGTCCTGGGCTAAATGAGCCGGGCTTGTGGGCTTAGCGGGCCTAATGGGCTTTTTTATTTTCAGGCTTTTTTTTTTAATTTTTTTTGTTTGAGGCAATTTCTTGTGAACCATATTGTCACGACCCGGATTTTTCCCCAACATCGGGATGTTGATGGCGCCTACTCGTGGTAGCTAGGCAAGCCACTGTATTCAACATTATCCTGTTTTTACCAATATTTCATACTCAATTTTATTAACAAGATCCATAACATTAATTGAATAAATGCGGAAGACTTATCAAAATAGAAATAGGCAGTACCAAGGTAAAACAATACTAAAATCCTCTACCCAAGACGTGGAGTCACCAACTCACGAACTATTACTGAATACTACACATAAAGGTCTGAAGGAAAAATAACTTAAATCTGTTTGTCTTGGAACAAGGAGATTACAACAAATAATGTAAATAAGTGGAAGAGACGCCGGGCCTGCGGACGCCTGCAAGCTACCTTGGTCTCGAAATACTCAACTCCCACGCAACTCTACTGCTGCTGCTCCTGATCAAAACCCGGGCCTGTGCAAAAATGCATAGAAGTGCAATATCAGCACAATCCGACCCCATGTGCTGGTAAGTGCCTGGCCTATCCCGGCGAAGTAGTGACAAGCCTAGGACCAGACACCCACATAAACTTGTGCAGTTCTATATACGTATGTACACTACAAGATAACATAGGTATCAAGTAAACAAAACCCAACAAGAAATATCATAAGAGGGAAGCTCACAGTTAACAACAATTATCAAATCAACAAAGGAAACCAAAGTATAATGGAAACATTTAATGTCAAACAAGGAATAACAAATAGTTGCACGGCATCACCCTTCATGCTTTTACTCTCATCCTCACCAAATAAGCAAATAAAGTGCACGGCATCACCCTTCGTGCTTTTACTCTCATCCTCACATCCATGACACGGCATGATCCTTCGTGCATGGTTCAATAACAAGGCACGGCATTACCCTTCGTGCATAATCAATATCACAAGGCACGGCATGATCCTTCGTGCATAATCAATAACAAGGCACGACATTAACCTTCGTGCATAATCAATAATAAGGCACGACATTAACCTTCGTGCAATAACAGTAAAACAAGGCACAGCATCACCCTTCGTGCATTATCACTTTTCCTCACCCAAATAACAATCACAGTTAAGGGCAGAGAATGAAAACAATAATCATGAATCCATCCCGGCAAGGGACACAATAATCATCACAACAAGTCCCGGCAAAGGAAAACAATATTTCACTTCACAATAAGTTCCGGCAAGGGAAAACAATGTACAATTTCACAACCCGGCAAGGGTTCAACAATTCATCTTTAAGATATTTCACAACAAGTATCAACAACGACTCACGGTCATGCAAGACGCCAGTGTATGGATGCTCGTCACCACGGCCCATACACCGCACTCGATCACATAACACATAGCACATAGCACATAATCCTATTCCCTCAAGCTAGGATAGAACAAACACTTACCTCTAGCCTTGAAGTCCAAATTATCCTTCAATTATAGCTTTACCCCGAATTTTCGCTTTCAACTAGCTCGAATCTAATCACAATTGATTCCATTACATTAATAAATACTAAATAACTTGGTTTGGATGCTTAAAAATGGTTTTCCCAATGTTTACCCCAAAATTTCCCAAAACGCCCCTGGCCCACGTGGTCGGAACTCGGGGTTCGGACCAAAATCCGGTTACCCATTCCCCCACGAGTTCAAATATACGATTTGTTTCAAAATCGGACCTCAATTCGAGGTCCAATTACCCAATTCATGAAAATCCTAGGTTCTACCCAAAAACAAGAATTTCTACCATGAAAACCTTTGATTTTTATTGAAAAACATGTTTAATGTTGTTAGGAATTGAAAGAATTGAGTAAAAAGTGACTTACAATTATTTTGGAGTGAATTTGCTCTTGAGGGTTCGTGTGTAGTGTGTGGGTTTTTGAAAGAATGAAGAATGAACTGAAAAATTCGTTTATGTATAAAATTGCATAGCTGCGGATATCGCAATTGCGAACATTTGTTCGCAATTGCGAACACTACAGAGGCTCGGTCAGGAGGCCTTCACATTTGCGAAGCCAGGTGAAACATTGAAGGCCTTACATTTGTGAGGTTAAGTTCGCATTTGCGAACCACCGCTCAACCCTGCCAACTTCGCATTTGCGAAGTATGGTTCACATTTGCGAACCAAGGCCAGTCTGGGACTTCTTGAAATGGCAAGAAAATCTTCGCATTTGCGAAGATACCAGCTTGGGTGAAAAACCAGCTGTGTAAAATTTCGGAAATTGAACCAACGGCCTATCAAATCTTTACCCGAGCCCCCCGGGCTCCAAACCAAACATGTACACAACATCAAAAACATGTTATAGACTTGCTCGTGCGATTACATCGCCTATATAACATCGATTTCATCAAATCAAGCCTCAAGTTCATGATTATCATTCTTTTAGTTTTCATAACTTTCAAATTTGGAACTCAAGATTCAAAACACATCAAACGACATCCAAATGTCACCAAAATTTGTAGAAAGCACATATATAATATTTAAGACTTATACCGGGCATCGGAACCAAAATACGAGCCCGATACCAGGGTCATTTAATTCATTATCCTTTAATAATTACAGCAAAAATAATTTCACAGAAAAATCCATAACATAGGCTCTAGTCCTCAGAATTCGATTCCGGACGCATGTCCGAGTCCCATATTTTCCTACGGACCTTTCGGGACAGTCCGTCCTCGGGTCCGGGTCCGTTTACCAAAAATGTTGACCGAAGTCAACTATATCAATATTAATATCGTTTTTCTTCAAATTTCTCATAGAATTCATATATTCTATCACAAAAATCTTTCTGGCTACATGCCCGGATCGTGCACGTAAATCGAGGCAACATAGAATGAGGTTTTCAAGGCCTCGAGAATGCGGAACAAGTGAGGAAAATAGGTGATGACCCTTTGGGTCGTGACATCCTCCACCTCTAAAGCATAGATACATGAAAAACTGGATGCACGGCTGATAAGCTAGGCGGCAGAGCTAGTATGTAAGCTACCCCTCCCACTCGGTCTAGAATCTCAAATGGACCAATATACCTAGGGATGAGCTTGCCCTTCTTCCCGAACCTCATCACGCCCTTCATAGGCGACACTCGAAGCAATACTCGTTCACCAACCATGAAATCTACATCTCGAACCTTACGATCCGCATAAGTCTTCTGTCCGTACTGAGCTGAACAATCTCTCTTGGATAGTCTTGACCTTGTCCAAGGCCTCCCGAACTAAGTCCGTACCCAACAACCGAGCCTCTCCCGGCTCAAAACATCCAACTGGAGATCGACATTGCCTACCATACAATGCCTCAGACGGGGCCATCTGAATGCTAGACTGGTAGTTGTTATTGTAGGCGAACTCTGCTAATGGCAGATATTGGTCCCACGAGCCTCCAAAATCAATAACACACGCTCGAAGCATGTCCTCTGGAATCCGAATAGTCCTCTTGGACTAACCATCCGTTTGGGGATGAAAAGCTATACTCAGCTGAACCTGGGTGCCTAACTCCTGCTGGACCGCTCTCCAGAACCGCGAGGTAAACTGCGTACCCCGATCTGAGATAATAGATACTGGCACCCCATGAAGTCGAACAATCTCCCTGATGTAAATCTCTGCTAACCTCTCCGATGAGTAGGAGACAGATACTGGAATGAAGTGTGCTGACTTGGTCAGCCTATCAACAATGACCCAAATAGCATCAAATTTCCTCCGAGTCAAAGGAAGTCCAGTAATGAAGTCCATAGTGATCCGCTCCCATTTCTACTCGGGAATTTCGATCCTCTGGAACACACCACCAGGCCTCTGGTGCTCATATTTCACCTGCTGACAATTTAGACACCAAGCGACATATGCAACGATGTCTTTCTTCATTCTGCGCCACCAATAGTGCTGCCGTAAGTCCTGGTACATCTTCGCGGCACCCGGGTGAATAGAATACCGCGAACTGTGGGCCTCCACTAAGATCAACTCTCGAATCCCTTCAACATTGGGCACACAAACTCGACCCTGAAATCTCAATACCCCGTCATCATCTAGATTTACCTTCGTGGCACCTCCCCACTGTACTGTATCTCTCAAATCACGCAAATGAGGATCATCAAATTGCCTCCCAAGGATCCGCTCTAATAGAGATGAACGAGCGACCGTGCAGGCTAACACCCTGCTAGGCTCAGAAATGTCTAATATCACGAACTGGTTGGCTAAGGCCTGGACATCTAGAGCAAATGGTCTCTGACTGACCGGAATGAATGCAAGACTACCCATGCTGGCAGACTTTCTACTCAATGCATTGGCCACCACATTGGTCTTACCTAGGTGATATAGGATAGTAACATCATAGTCCTTCAACAACTCTAACCATCTCCGCTGCCGTAAATTCAACTCCCTTTGCTTGAACAAGTACTGTAGGCTTTTGTGACCAGTGTACACCTCACACGTCACACCATATAGATAATGCCTCAAGATCTTTAAGGCATGAACCATTGCTGCTAACTCAAGATCATGAACTGGATAATTCTTCTCATGTAATTTTAGCTGTCTTGAAGCATAAGCAATAACCTTACCATCCCGCATCAATACCGCTCCAAGCCCTATACGAGATACGTCATAGTAAACTGTATAAGGCCCTGCACCCGTAGGTAATATCAACACTGGTGCCGTAGTCAAGGCTGTCTTGAGCTTCTGAAAGCTCGCCTCACACTCATCTGACCACTGGAACTGGGCACCCTTCTGGGTCAACCTGGTCATCGGGGCTGCAATAGAAGAGAACCCCTCTACAAATCGACGGTAGTAACGTGTTAACCCCAAGAAACTCCGGATCTCGTTCACTGAAGCTGGTCGAGGCCAATTCTAGACGGACTCAATCTTCTTTGGGTCCACCTGAATACCTTCCACTGACACAATATGACCCAAAAATGCCACCGAGCTCAACCAGAACTCACATTTCGAAAAGTTGGCATATAGCCGATTATCCTTCAGAGTCTGAAGAACCACTCTGAGGTGCTGCTCGTGCTCTTCCTGGCTGCGGGAGTATACCAGGATGTCATCTATAAAGACTATCACGAATAGATCTAAGTAAGGCCTGAACACCCGATTCATCAACTCCATGAATGCTGCTGGGGCATTGGTCAACCCGAAGGACATGACCAAGAACTCATAATGCCCATATCTAGTGCGAAAGGTTGTCTTAGGAATGTCAGCCGCCCTGATCTTCAGCTGATGGTAGCCTGACCTCAAGTCTATCTTTGAGAACACCCTCGCTCCCTGGAGCTGGTCAAACAAATCATCAATCCTCGGCATTAGATACTTATTCTTTATTGTCACTTTGTTCAATTGTCGGTAATCAATACACATCCGCATCGAGCCATCCTTCTTCTTCACAAACAACACGGGTGCTCCCCAGAGGGAAACACTGGGCCTGATAAAGCCCTTTTCTAGATGGTCTTGCAACTCATCTTTTAACTCCTTTAACTCTGGCGGGTCCATACGATAGGGTGGAATAGAGATGGGCCGAATGACCGGTGCCATATCAATACAGAAATCAATATCCCTATCGAGTGGCATGCCCGGCAGGTCTGAAGGGAAAAACCTCAGGAAACTCCCGTACAATAGGGACTGATTCAATAGAAGGAACTTCTGCGCTGGAATCACGAACATAAGCCGGATAAGCTAGACACCCCTTCTCGACCATGCGTCGAGCCTTAACATAGGAAATAACAGTGCGAACGGAGTGGCTTGAGGTACCTTTCCACTCTAGTCGGGGTGATTCTGGCAAGGCCAAGGTCACAGTCTTGGCATGACAATCTAGGATAGCATGGTATGGGGACAACCAATCCATCCCCAATATGACATCAAAATCCACCATGTCCAAAAGCAACAGATCAACACGGGTCTCGAGACCCCCAAAGATAACTACGCACGAACGATGCACCCGGTCAACTACAATGGAGTCGCCCACTGGTGTAGACACATAAACTGGAATATCCAGAGCATAGCTAGATACGACCAAGTACGGTGCAAAGTAGGAAGACACATATGAATATGTAGACCCAGGGTCAAATAATACTGAAGCACCTCTGCCACAAACAAGAATGATACATATAATCACGGCATCTGATGCCTCCGCCTCTGGCCTGCTGGTAAAGCATAGAATCGAGGATCAGCACCTCCCCTCTGAGCTACATCCCTAGGACGGTCATCAACTAACTGACCTCTACCTCTGGTTGGACGGTCTCCACCTCTACGGTCTCGACCTCCACCTCTATGATCTCTACCCCCGCCTCCGGCTGGCTGGGCAGGCTGAGGGTCAGCTGGGACCTGAATCATGGGACGAGGGCCTCGCTGCTGAGTGTTGCCCGTCGCTCGAGGGTAAAACCTGACAAGATGACCCGGGTCACCACAACCGTAACAACATTTAGGCTGATAGGGCTGCTGGCCCTGACGACCTGAATGGCCCCCCACGAACACTCTGAAGAGGTTGAGCGCTGATGGGAGGCTGATCTGGATAAAGCTCATGAAACCCACGATAACCTGGTCAACCCTGCGAAGCCTAGAGGGCTGACTGAAAAGGTTTGGAAGACTGGCCCCTATCAAAATATTCCCTGCCTCCAGAAGAAGAACCACTAAATCTGCCGGAATGACGAGGCCTCTTGTCTGAAGGATAACCACCTCCCCGAGCAAGAGCCATCTCAACTCTATGTGTTGCATTAGCTGCCTCCTGAAAGGATATATCACTCCCCACTCCCATAGCCATCCGAAGTCTAATCGGCTGATTAAGCCCATCTATGAACCTGCGGACCCTCTCCTGCTCTGTGGGGAGTATCACCACCGCATGATGCTGCTAGATCAACAAATCTCATCTCATACTGAGTGACAGTCATAGTACCCTGTTGGAGGCGCTCAAACTGCCTCCGAAGTGCATCCCGCTGAGTAACAAGGAGAAACTTCTCCAGAAATAACTCTGCAAACTGATCCCATGATAAAGCCGGGGAACCTGCTGGCCGAGTCAATCAATTATCCCTCCACCAAGTCTTGGCGGATACTGAAAGTCTGAATGTACAGAAGTCAACTCCATTGGACTTCACTATCCCCATAGTCTTGAGAATCTCATGACAACTGAATAAGAAATCCTGAGGATCCTCTGATGTGGCACCGCTGAAGGTAGTGGTAAACAGCTTAGAGAAACGATCAAGTCTCCATAAAGAATCAGAAGTCATGGCCGCTCCATCTCCGGCCTAAGCTGTGGTACCTGACTGAGTGGCCACAGCTGGCTGAACCACTGGTGCCTGAGGCTGAGGATCTACTGGCTCCGGAGTGCGAGCAATAGGAGTCTGGGCCCCGCCTCCAGCCTGAGAAGCGGCTGGTGCAGCTGGTAATAAGCCCGCTCTGACAATACTGTCCATAAAACCCGCTATCCTGACCAGAGCCTCCCGAAGATCTGGGGTAAATAAAGCCTCTCTTGGGACCTGAGCTGGGCCCACTGAAGCTGCTGGGACTGGAACCTCCTCGCCAGTCTCAATATGAGGCTCCACCTCTGGAATAGCTGCTGGGGGCCGAGCTCTGCCTCTACCACGGCCTACGATACGACCTCGACCCCTGCCCCTCACGGGAGCTGCCTGGGGCTCAGGCTGCTGATCAACGGACGAAGAAGCGCGTGTCCTCACCATCTGCGAAAGGACATAGTAGAAATTCAATCAGGTATTTGAGGAACAAATCGCACGACAAGAAGGAACAAATGAGAGACTCTTTCCTAACTCAATAGACTCTGGAGGACAAGTACAGACGTCTCCGTACCTACCTCTTAAACTCTACTAAGCCTGTTCGTGAATGGTGAGACCTATGTAACCTAGAGCTCTGATACCAACTTGTCACGACCCGGATTTTTCCCCAACATCGGGATCGTGATGGCGCCTACTCATGGTAGCTAGGCAAGCCACTATATTCAACATTATCCTGTTTTACCAATATTTCATACTCAATTTTATTAACAAGATCCATAACATTAATTGAATAAATGCGAAAGACTTATCAAAATAGAAATAGGCAGTACCAAGGTAAAACAATACTGAAATCCTCTACCCAAGACGTGGAGTCACCAACTCACGAACTACTACTGAATACTACACATAAATGTCTGAAGGAAAAATAACTTAAATCTGTTTTTCTTGGAACAAGGAGACTACAACAAATAATGTAAATAAGGGGAAGTGACGCCGGGCCTGTGGACGCTTGCAAGCTACCTTGGTCTCGAAATACTCAACTCCCACGCAAGACTCTACTGCTGCTGCTCCTGATCAAAACCTGGACCTGTGCAAAAACGCACAGAAGTGCAGTATCAGCACAATCCGACCCCATGTGCTGGTAAGTGCCTGGCCTATCCCGGCGAAGTAGTGACAAGCCTAGGACCAGACACCCACATAAACCCGTGCAGTTCTATATACGTATGTACACCACAAGATAACAGAGGTATCAAGTAAACAAAACCCAACAAGAAATATCATAAGAGGGAAGCTCACAGTTAACAACAATTATAAAATCAACAAAGGAAACCAAAGTATAATGGAAACAGTTAATGTCAAACAAGGAATAACAAATAGTTGCACGACATCACCCTTCGTGCTTTTACTCTCATCCTCACATCCATGGCACGGCATGATCCTTCGTGCATGGTTCAATAACAAGGCACGACATTACCCTTCGTGCATAATCAATATCACAAGGCAGGGCATGATCCTTCGTGCATAATCAATAACAAGGCACGACATTGACCTTCGTGCATAATCAATAATAAGGCACGGCATTAACCTTCGTGCAATAATAGTAAAACAAGGCACGACATCACCCTTCGTGCATTATCACTCTTCCTCACCCAAATAACAATCATAGTTAAGGGCAGAGAATGAAAACAATAATCATGAATCCGTCCCGGCAAGGGACACAATAATCATCACAACAAGTCCCGGCAAAGGAAAACAATATTTCACTTCACAATAAGTCCTGGCAAGGGAAAACAATGTACAATTTCACAACCCGACAAGGGTTCAACAATTCATCTTTAAGATATCTCACAACAAGTATCAACAACGACTCACGGTCATGCAAGACGCTAGTGTATGTATGCTTGTCACCACGGCCCATACACCGCACTCGATCACATAGCACATAGCACATAATCCTGTTCCCTCAAGCTAGGATAGAACAAACACTTACCTCTATCCTTGAAGTCCAAATTATCATTCAATTATAGCTTTACCCCGAATTTCCACTTTCAACTAGCTCGAATCTAATCATAATTGATTCCATTACATTAATAAATACTAAATAACTTGGTTTGGATGCTTAAAAATGGTTTTCCCAATGTTTACCCCAAAATTTCCCAAAACGCCCCTGGCTCACGTGGTCGGAACTCGGGGTTCGGTCCAAAATCCGGTTACCCATTCCCCCACGAGTTCAAATATATGATTTGTTTCAAAATCGGACCTCAATTCGAGGTCCAATTATCCAATTCATGAAAACCCTAGGTTTTACTCAAAAACAATAATTTCTACCATGAAAACCTTCGATTTTTATTGAAAAACATATTTAATGTTGTTAAGAATTGAAAGAATTGAGTAAAAAGTGACTTACAATTGTTTTGGAGTGAATTTGCTCTTGAAGGTTCGTGTGTAGTGTGTGGGTTTTTGAAAGAATGAAGAATGAACTGAAAAATTCGTTTAAGTACAGAATTGCACAACTGCGGATATCGCAATTGCGAACACTACAGGTCTGGGGACTGTCAGCATCGCATTTGCAACATTATGTTCGCATTTGCGAACAAGGCTGGGCTTCTGGGTTTTTCGTATTTGCGACAAATGCTTCGCATTTGCGAAGCCAGGCGAAACACTGAAGGCCTCGCATTTGTGAGGTTAAGTTCACATTTGCGAACCACTGCTCAACCCTGCCAACTTCGCATTTGCGAAGTCTGGTTCGCATTTGCGAACCAAGGCCAATCCGGGACTTATTTGTCACGCCCCAAATCGAGGAACATGACCGGCGCCTGACCGGGTTGCCCCAGTCAAGCGGACCTGGGTGCCTTTCATTCCCACGCGTTACCCCTGTGTTGACTGTTTCTCATTAACCAAATATATTACTAATCATAAATGATTTCACATTAAACAAATAAAACGATACGAGTGATTCATTAACAAGATTTCAATTTTTACAACGCCCGACATAACACAATATATATACATAAGACCGGAGTCCCACAGTTTACATGTCTACAGAGCCTCTAGGATACAAAAAGGGAATACAATACTTGCCGGTAACAAGGCTCCGGCTATACCTTACAAAACCAAAATGAAATCTAAACCGAGTGGCATGAACCACACAAGGCCCCGAGGAAGAAAGGGGCTCACCAAAACAAGCAGTGGAAGGAGAAGGATACTACTGCCGATGAGCTGAAGTGCCTGCTACTGATCCACCTACAATCATGACACGAATGTAGCGCCCCCGGCAAAAGGGACGTCAGTACACTTGAATTGTACTGGTATGTATGGACAAACTTTGTCCCAAGTAAACTCAAGCCATTGAATCACATCAACAATTAATTAAGCCAACTAACCATGTTTCCACATTTTCCTCATTTCAAATAATTCTCAACACAAAGCACTTTCTACAATCAACCAATTTAACAATAACCAATCAATCACGTAAAGCACAAGTAGTCAAACAAAGGGGCAATCAGGTGCCCCACAGGTTGCAAACTCTCCTGCTGTCTCCTTTCACAATTTCACATTATTGATTTTTTTGTATCAATTTTCAATAGCGATTTCGATCGCTTTCCATCCTTATTGCCCCTGAACACCCTTATTACCTCGGCCACCCTTATCACCCCAACCCACACCTTATTTCCCCACGTTGTGGCGCGCAACACGACCCCGCCTTACAGTTGAAAAGACAACAATTTCAAACAGCAGATAAGGTACAACACACAATTTCAACAAGTTCAAATAAGCAACTTACACATTGGTTCATGTTCTCAATTTCTTCTCAAGCCAATATCAAAACCAAGTTACAAGTATTCCGAAATCGAAAATGCCCACATAATCATGTTCAACAATTTACCACAATTAAGGTGTTTCAAATTCCTTCCACAATAAGCCAAATATGCCATCACAATGGTTGTTCCCAATTCTTTACCAATCTCGATTATCTTTTTATCTTTCAATTCATATTTCATACCACACCACACGTAGTTCAACATCAATCGAATGCTCAACAAGGAAATCAAAGAATTACGTAAAATCTCTCAATTTGACACATGCCAAAACAATTCGCACACATTTAGGCGATTTTACAAGAATCAAAATTAGCCATACATACCTGGTGATGAGTTTTCTTCCGTTAACTTCCTACTTTATGCTTACCCACGCTATCTTACTCTTGCCAACCTTGTTCTTGAAGACTCTTACTTCTACTCACTTCTTTTTACTAAAAATCAAGTTCAATAATCATGCATGAGTGTAAAAATTCTATTTTCAAAAGCTATTATATGCAAACCTCTCTTTACCCAATTAAAACTGAAAGTCAAAGAAAATAGTTAGGGTTTTTACCTTGAAAAGATTGGGGAAGTTGAATCCTTGCCCTAAGATCTCTTGGAATTAAGATAGTTGGAACAATCTTTGAAGATGAAAGATTTCTCTCTCTAATAACCCTCTCTTCTCTCTCTAATTTTGGTAAGATGATATGATAAAATGAAGAAGAAGTGTGTTATATTAAAGAAGAGATCGGGTCAAAATGTTACAAAAATCGGGGCCGGGGTCAATTATGCGGTGCACTATGCGACCGCAGAATCAACATGCGGTCCGCATAGTGACCGCAGAATTGCCCCAAATTTTACACAGGTTCTGTTAAGGAATGCGGCCAGAATGCGGTCCGCATGCTTGATCCGCGGTCGCAAAGTGCACCGCAGATTTGACATGCGATCGCATATCGACCGCACTTTTGACACGATTTTTGGGAAACTCTCTGGAACGTTTTGCGGCAAGAATGTGGTCCGCATGTCAGGTTTGCGATCGCATTCTTGACCGCATATTGGACACTTTTCGGAAAAATTAATTCTCTATATTTTTGAAACTTAAATCACTACCAAGGGTCCGACTACGCATTCCTAACACATTATTCGGACCATGACACCACAGCTACTAGGTTTTATGCACAAAATTTTTACGGGGCCTTACATTATTGCAATTGCGAGAAAATCTTCGCATTTGCGAAGATACCAGCTGGGTGAAAAACCAGCTGTGTAAAATTTCGGAAATTGAACCAAAGACCTATCAAATCTTTACCCGAGCCCCCCGGGCTCCAAACCAAACATGTACACAACATCAAAAACATGTTATAGACTTGCTCGTGCGATCACATCGCCAATATAACATCGATTTCATCAAATCAAGCCTCAAGTTCATGATTATCATTCTTTTAGTTTTCATAACTTTCAAATTTGGAAATCAAGGTTCAAAACACATCAAACGACATCCAAATGTCACCAAAAATTGCAGAAAGCACATATATAATATTTAAGACTTGTACCGGGCGTCGGAACCAAAATACGAGCCCGATACCAAGGTCATTTAATTCATTATCCTTTAATAATTACAGCAAAAATAATTTCACAGAAAAATCTATAACTTAGGCTCTAGTCCTCAGAATTCGACTCCGGATGCATGTCCGAGTCCCATATTTTCCTACGGACCCTCCGGGACCGTCCGTCCTCGGGTCCGGGTCCGTTTACCAAAAATGCCGACCGAAGTCAACTATATCAATATTAATATCGTTTTTCTTCAAATTTCTCATATAATTCGTATATTCTATCACAAAAATCATTCCGGCTACATGCCCGGATTGTGCACGTAAATCGAGGCAACATAGAATGAGGTTTTCAAGGCCTCGGGAGTGCGGAACAAGTGAGAAAAATAGGTAATGACCCTTTGGGTCGTCACACATATATATAAACCATATATGTATATATATAAATTGCTCTTATGCATGGCTATATAAATATATGTAGTATATATGATATAGAAATCTAATTATTAAAGTGCTTGACGAAAAAGTAAAATAACAAAAAAATAGTAAAACTAAATTAGCATGCATAATAAATTAATAACAAAGTACAACATGAAGCATAAATATATCTAATAATTTTAAAATAACACAAATTGTTGAAAAACCTTAAAGACGAATTTGCGGATGAATACCCTCAACACAATACTTTATATGCCTCCTTAAAATGCTTGTGGTACATCCTGAACGAAAATTTAAGACTTTTCCACAGTTTTTGCATAAGCGCACTCTTTCCGAATGAGGCATGATTTAACATGAAAATTGAGATTGAGACTCGAAGTCTTGAAAATTAGAGATTGAGAAATGAGTATTGAGTATTGAAATGAAGGATATGGAGGGGGAAATTTATAGTGTTAGAGAAAGTTAGTTTTGTAAATTGAAAAGTACTGATTTTTTCAAGCTCTCCCTCATAGACGCTCTATGATCACCTATTTGAAGTCTTGCTTGACTGTAAGCGTTCTCTGATACATCAGTTGAAGCTTGAATAGCTAAAATATCCCAAGCTATCATTGCAAGAACCGGAAAATATTTTTCCCTTGTCTTCCACCATTCCAGAAGATCAAAAGTGTCGTCTGGATTTTCCTTTTCAAGTCCCTGCGATAAATAAAGTTGAAGCTCATTTAGACGTGAAGTTTCATCATAATTATCACCTTAAGAACTTTTGAACTCCGTCCAAGATTTAAGTGTTTTTGAGCCCGCAACTCTTTTAGATGATTGTGAACTAGATGAAGTAGGGGTTGGAACATTTGGCCTAGCATGATCTAAGGCAACTTGATAAGTATTTCAGCATTAATTTTAATTGAGGCTTTTGTATCTGCAAGTGTAGCAAATTCCTCATCTGAAAGATATAAAGCATTATAAATATTTGAGACCAAAAGTGAGGACCTCTTAATTTCATTGTAGGATTTAACATTGCAGCAATACTATAAATAGGGGGGATAGGGAAATTTTTTTTTAAAACTTTTCTTTCATTGCATTTATAGCGAGTTTATAAATTTCCCCACCCTCCGAAAATTCAACCAACAAATCACATAGTGCTGCAATATAAACTAAACAATTTGAAATAGTAGGATAATATTGTTCAGAAAATGCATTTGTAGCAATTTGAAAATATTCTAAAAAATCTATAAGAATATTAACATTTGTCCGATCTTGAGTTGTAAGCATTTCATCATCATCCTCACAGCCAACCTGAGCATTAAACGTGGCATTAATTAGATTTCTATATTCATATGCAACTGCTAAATTTTCGTACATGCAATTTTATCTAGTTGGGCAAGCTTTAGGAACCTTTCTTTCTATAATGCCATATTCATCACATTTTTTAAAATACTCTCTAAGTCTACTTCTACGATTTGAATAAAAAAGTCAATTAAGAGCCATTCTAACTTTTTCAATTTCTACATTTAAAATTCGCATACTATCACCGACAATTAAATGATAAATACATGTCACATGGAATATATTACTAAACACATAATTTAGTGTTGTTGTAAGTATACATATAACACTAGTGTTACTAGAAGCATTATCCATAGAAATTGCCATTATTTTATCTCTAATGCAAAAATATCTACAAATATATGCAAACAGTGTTAGCAATAAACTTACCTGTGTGATGTGAATTAATTATTCCATACGCAATATTGTGTTTTTGCATTATCCACTCCACATCTATCCAATGAGTTGTAACAGTTAGATAATCACAGTCATTATTACTTCTACCAATATCAGTTGTAATAGAAATTCAATTGGTTATATGACTAAATAAATACCGTAAATATTGTTCATATTCATGTTTATATTGATAAATATCGCTCTTAACTATTGCGCGAGGCCAACCTTTATAAGTATGATTATAAACTTTTCAAATATAATACACAAAATTAGGATTAGAAGGAAAAGTATAGGGTAAGAACATAACGGTCACCATATTTGCTAATTCTTCACGATCTTTATTAGAATCGTAATATAAAATACCACCGGTCACAGTGTTAATTCCTGGTTGAAGTAGATTTGAACCTGTACTAAGGTTAACCGCAGTATCTATACTTGTCCCCTCTAGTTGTGCTTTCATTTGTAAATATCTAACTTTATCTCTAGGATGTGTTTGTATGTGCCTAACCAAACTACCGCGCCGCTACAGTCTCTAGTATATTTATGCGCCACCAATTTTCCACACTTGTTACACTCAGTCTTATTTTGTTCTCTTACTTGAGTAAAAAAATTTCAAACTAATGACGTTTCTAGGCGTTTAGAAGGTTGTCTATTAAAAGTAGGGGTTTTTACAGGTGGGTCGGACAGTGCATCAGTTGGGTTATTAACAGGACTAGAGGTGTATCATCTAAATTTGGTTGGGTTTCATCTACATCCTCATTTTTCTCATTATTTTCTAAGATAGTTTCATAGGATATAAAGAGCATTCATAACTTCTTCATTTAATCTTTGACCAGGTGTAAAATTATGGCAAAATTTACTATAGAAAAATTGAAAATAAGGATTATCACTATAAAAAATAATAGGAGCTGAAGGACGGGTAACAGGTCTGGGTCGGGGAGCTGGGGGAAGGGTAGCAGGTTGGCGACTACTTTCACCAATTTTAGCTTTTCCCTTACCAACAAATATTTTTTTCAAAGAAAATATCATATTAATTATAATTATGCAAACTAAAACACACAAAAATATATTTGTAAATTTAAGAGTTGGAACGAGTTTACCGAATTGCCGAACAACTTCTTGAAAATTGAAAATCGTTGAAGACTTGAAGAATTGAATACTTCAATTCACCAACTTCACAATTTTCACGAAACTGCAATAATAAAATAAGCAATTATAGAAGAGAAATTAGATATAGATTGATGAATTGGTGAGTACAAATGAAGAATAAGGGGGTATTTATTGTTGAGAACTGGAAAAAAGTGTAACTATATAAAGTTTGGAGGTCAAATGATTATTTTTTAAAGTGGCCAACAAATAAATTTTGAAGGCCAACGACTAGATTTTAAAAATCTGACCGTTGATCTTTTTTTTAATTTTTTTTTTAAAAATAGCCAGTGGAGCCCGTTAGGCTCGGTTGAACCAGCCCAAGCCCGCCTGTCGTTTCTGGGCTTAGCGGTCCAGGGCTCGTGGGCTTAAAGAACTGAACCGGCCCACCATGGACCTCCTACACCATTTGGGATCGCCCTACCAGAACCGGCCTGCCAGAGATGTTTAGCCCGTTAAGATCGCGGGTTCGGTCCGATCCCTGTTCCATCTCGGCCCACAGTGCACCATTATTGACTAGGGATATTTCCGTAGTGAAAGAACTAAAGCTAGTTTTTCTTATTCCTTCAAAATTTTATCTTGTCAAGTGATTAAAAAGCCAAAACCTTGTCCTAGTTGTGTGTGGTGCCACAAAATTTTGACCCCTCAATACAATCACTTTAATGTAGGAGTGACGAACATGCGGTTCGGGTCAGATATTTTTCGGGTCGAGAGCGGGTAATAAAGCCCATAAATTATCCGACCCGGCCCATAGTTAATATGGATAAAAAATGGGTTAACCGGCGTATAATATAGGTAACCATGTTATTCATGACTTCTTGCATATGATTACTTTTCGAAGAATTCATAGTTTCCCTAACTTGAGGAACCTCCAATTTGAGGTTTTACAAGTGTAAAAGTTAGACTCATTGGTTACATATTGGTTATCCTGTATGGGTCGGAATCTGATCCTATAATAATCGGCGAGGCTAATCGTCTTTCTCAGCTAATGCAAGATTAATATATGGCATGATCACTCTTAATTAACGATATTTCATACCTATATAAGATGATCATTAAGATTACGACCTATGGGTGATGTCTAAAATGACCTCCCAACGTGGACCCAGCCACCAAATGTCACCTTATATAGTCAACATCCATAAATATCAAGGAAGGAAGCCAAGTAGGGGGTTCCTCTCCTTCCCCATGGGGGCTCTAAAATATACAGAGCAAAACAAGGAGAGAGAATCCAAAAATAAATGCAGAAAGATGGTAGATCCAAATGAACATGATTGTAAGGCTCTGAACCTCCCATACGGGGAGGAACACCACCCTATTATCTCCAATAAAGATCACCCATATTTTCTGTCATCAGAAGAACTATCTTTTATCATATTTTCCCTTGTTAGATTCTCGATTTATTACGACTTGCTATAATTGGCCCTCAACTTACATATATTATTTTGTATTCATAAAGTAATCGGTAACAATTGAGTCAAACCATTTGGTACCGTCTATGGGGATTTCTTAGCAAGATTGCGTATCTATTCCGAAAATCAAAAGCAAAGAGGAAAAGTCGAGAAAGTAAAAAACAACCCAATCAGAACAAGCCTGATCCACCTCGTCCACACACTTGGGACTCAGGCCATGTGCCTTCGCCAACTAATCAACAATGTTCAACAACAGTTGAACTAGGACTCAGGCCGTGTGCCTTCGCCAACTAATTCAACTACGGTTGAAATAAGATTCGGTCTACGCACCCTCGATTCCAAATAATCAACAATGTTCAACAACAATTGAATTGGGATTCAGGCCGTGTGCGTTCACCAACTAATTCAACTACGGTTGAAATAGGATTCGGGCTACATGCCCTCGACTCCAACTAATCAAAAATGTTCAACAACAGTTGAACTAGGACTCAGGCCGTGTGCCTTCGCCGACTAATTCAACTACGCTTGAAATAGGATTCGGGCTACGTGCCCTCGACTCCAAATAATCAACAATGTTCAACAACAGTTGAACTGGGACTCAGGGCGTGTGCCTTCCCCAACTAATTCAACTACGGTTGAAATAGGATTCGGGCCACACGCCCTCGACTCCATATAATCAACAATATTCAACAATAGTTAAACTGGGACTCAGGCCGTGTGCGTTCCCCAACTAATTCAACTACGGTTGAAATAGGATTTGGGCTACGTGCCCTCGACTCCAAATAATCAACAATGTTCAACAATAGTTGAACTGGGACTCAGGCCATGTAATAGGATTCGGGATACGCGCCCTCGACTCCAAATAATCAACAATGTTCAACAATAGTTGAACTGGGACTCAGGCCATGTGCCTTCGCCAACGAATTCAACTACGGTTGAAATAGGATTCGAGCTACGCACCCTCGACTCCAAATAATCAACAAATGTTCAACAACAGTTGAACTAGGACTCAAGCCGTGTGCCTTCGCCAACTAATTCAAATACGGTTTAAATAGGATTCGGGCTATGCGCCATCGACTCTAACTAATCAACAGTGTTTAACAATAGTTAAAATGGGACTCAGGCTGAGTGCCTTTGCCAACTAATTCAACTACGATTGAAATAGGATTGGGGCTACGCGCCCTCGACTACAAATAATCAACAACGTTCAACAATAGTTGAACTAGGACTCAGGCCGTGTGCCTTCGCCAACTAATTCAACTACGGTTGAAATAGGATTCAGGCTACGCGCTATCGACTCCAAATAATAAACAATGTTCAATAACAGTTAAACTGGGACTCAGGCCGTGTGCCTTCGGCAACTAATTCGACTACGATTGAAATAGGATTCGGGCAAGACGCCCTCGACTCCAAATAATCAACAATGTTCAACAACAATTGAACTGGGACTTAGGCCGTGTGACTTCACCAACTACGATTGAAGTAGGATTCGGGCTACGCACCCTCGACTCCAAATATTCAACAATGTCCAACAATAGTTGAACTGGGACTCAGGCCGTGTGCCTTCGCCAACTAATTCAAGTACGGTTGAAATAGGATTCGGGCTATGCGCCCTCGACTCCAAATAATCAACAATGTTCAACAACAGTTGAACTGGGACTCAAGCCATGTGCCTTCGCCAACTAATTCAACTACGGTTGAAATAGGATTCGGGCTACGCACCCTCGACTCCAAATAATCAACAATGTCCAACAATAGTTGAACTGGGACTCAGACCATGCGCCTTCCCCAACTAATTCAACTACGGCCGAAATAGGACTCGGTCTACGTGACCTCGACTCCAAATAATCAACAATGTTCAACAACAGTCAAACTGGGACTCAGGCCATGCGCCTTCGCCAATAAATTGACAAGCAAACTGAGGCGCGAAACAAGCATCCTCGCTGGTCAAGTGAGTATGTGTAACTCCTGCTAAAGCAAAAGGCACGCAAGGTTCGGTCCCAGTCAAACTACCGGGCCCGACTATGCTTGAAATGGAACTAAGGATAGGACGAGCCGCTCTCGAGGTGGTGGCTTGCCTCAACCACTCAAGTCGCGAGGGGGCTGGTCGCCATCACACAAAAATTAGTACCCCAGCTGGGATCGAATATCAAAACCAAATTAACCCATCTCAAGACGCAAACAAAACTCCTTGTTCATAAAACAATCACGGGCCACGCCCGCTTACATCCATCCAAACACCGTCCAAAAATAAAAAAAGGGAAGAAGAAAAACAACAACGTTCCAAAGAAAAAAAAAACAACAGCAGCAATCACTAAAAAGATGAAGAAACTACTCGTTTCACTCGGCGCCATTCACACCATTATCTGCCCTAGCCGCATCGTCGCCTGCTCCACCTACACCGCCACTTGCAGCCCTCGCACCATTGCCAGCTTCCCCAAGCTTCCGCTAGCTCCGTCGTCAATACCAGGTGTTGCAGCATCAAAACCATACTCTATACGGATCAGTCCTCATACGCGTGCTCATCTCCCTACACTTGTCTCGATAGAGACAAAACTTTTCAAGCACCTGCAAAAATACCCCGGACCGAACGTTGGCTCGGTTGAAACTCTCCACCTGCAACAAAAAAGCCTGCAAAACAAAGAGCGACAGGTCAGGCAAAAAAAAAAGGTAAAAGGAAAGCAAATAAGCTTCCATCTCCGAGCACGTACCCTCATTCCCATCACGGCCAGTTCTTTCATCAGACCAGCATCCGTAACCCTCCTCAACGACTCATTCTCTACCGCAGAACACAGGTGCCCAAACTACGACACTCGATTCGAGTCCACCAGCAGCAAATTCTCATCCATAGGAACCTCAATAAGGTATGGTCTCCCATCCGGGTGAACAATCGCACTTGTGACACCCTCACAGAACATGCAGATATCCTCAGAATCCAAATCCGAGTCGGATGTGGACCCGTCCTCTACCGCCGCCACACCCACCGAAGGGGTACTCGACCTACCGATATCCACGACCACCCAGGAAGCCTCCCCCAACTCAACCATGTGGGTCGAAGACTGGGCCGTTGGAGCAGTACTTCCTTCTCGATCCACACGGACCTGAATATCATTTTCCCTCAGCCCGTCTTCAGGAGTGCACTCCAATAACGTACCCTCTCCCACCTAAAACGGAGGAGAATCCATATTTATTAAGACAGGGGGAACAGGCACAACCTCCACGGGAGGAGCCGGAGTAAAAACAACCTTGTGCCTAGTCAAAGGCCTGTCTTTTTCATCACACAAAGATGAGCCGTCTCGTGGGCGGACCCCCGACGGACCTTCGTCACGAAACAAAGGATGGGAAGGAGAGGGCGCCGCAGAAGATTGAACCAATGCAGCCCTCAGAACACGGCATGGTGCCGGTGCTGCAAAGAACCTAGCAATCGTGCCAGGCTGCCGAACCGCTAGTTGAGGAGCTTTACCGCGATACACTCTCCCTGTAACAAAAGACATGGTTAGCCCGAGGATTTACTAAGCTCAAAACATAACGGGTATGAAAAGCATAACTTCTTACCCACGGCTTGCCCCCGGCCATGCTTCTCCCAAAAGGATGCCCATGTACAGATCCCCTCGGTGTGCGGAACCACGACTTTGAGCCATCCGCGTAGTCCAGCAAATGAAGCCGGTGGTGACCTCTCGGCTATAAAAGCAATGACAAAAGGGATGATGACCTAAGCACAATATAAACGGAAATAAGAATAAATATTGCCGCTAAAAAATAACTCACGTCTGTGATTCCAGGCCTCCGGGAAACCCGGGGAAGGCGCTATCAAGTGCTCAATCCGAATGTAAAAGAATTGCTCGAACGTCCGAGGCTCAACCTCATCGTCTAATATAGCTGTCAGCCCCCTCGACCCACGCGGTCTCATCCGAAGAATAGTCCCCAGCACCCGCTGAGGAGCATACAGGGCGAGTACGTGCTGAAGCATAACCGTCCTAATGACCAACTCCCCATGCTTCAAAAACATTGCCAGGAGATTGTATAGAGAGGGGGTGAGTTGCCCCGGACACACCTTATAATAGCGGTAGAAGTCCACCACCATATTGGGAAGCGGGACCCTGAACCCTAGTCTGAAGGGGTACGCATAAAAAACACAGTACCCAGCGTGATCAGTATGAACCCTCTCCTCATGACGAGCAAGAACAACATCAGTGTGAGAAGGCACGAACCCCTGCTCTCGCGGTTGGTCCATGCCAGCCTCCCCCATCAGTGGGGCCTCATCCATAGGGTCCTCCCCTTCATCCGTGGTAAAATCCACTACCGGGCCCCCAATTACAGGGAGTATTTCGTCTATCGATGGGACCCCCTCAGCCTCAACCTACCCCCTCCTCCCAGCGCCAAAAATGGTCCTTCAACTACTAGAAGATTGACCGGTTTATCAACTGGAAGAACTCCACGAGATGAAGAACTAGCCATTGCTCAGTTGTCAAGAGAATAGAATAGAATGTCAGATTTGACAAAAAACGACAAAGCTCGTCGCATAAGAGAAAAAACTTTGAGTTCACAAAAATAATAGCTCCAAAATCTCACAAATAAATAGTAGAATGTCAATAATTGGATATCACAAACCGTTTTATAGGCAACATAATTGATTTTGGGAAAACTGATGGATGTCATTAACTGCACATCCAACCGTAAAAAACAGTTCAACTCTACCGAAACGGGCGCCGCCACGATTAGCATCATAAATTGTCCGCCCGATCACAACCGCCATCTCGCCAACCAAAGAAAAAGGAAGAGCTTTATCTATAAGGGCAGAGTGAGCCCTACGTCATTGAAATTTCGAGTAGACTATGTGTGCCGTACTCACATAACTGTATACAGATTACTTCCCTTTACCGACAACGCTCGTATACATAATAAAGGGATCGATCTATCACCATATAAAAAAGCAGGGGGTGTCACGGCCTCGACACGAGTAGTCGTTGCCCGCTCCTCGCCCAAAAACCATCTACTTTAAAATCTCCAGAGTCCGCTCATCAGGCTCGATGTCAATGCGACCCTAATAAGCGGAGGAACTAATTGTATGGGTCGGAATCCGATCCTATAATATTCGACGAGTCTAATCATCTTTCTCGGCTAATGCAAGATTAATAAGTGACACGATCACTCTTAATTAATGACATTTCATACTCATATAAGATGATCATTAAGATTAAGGCCTATGGGTGATGTCTAAAATGACCTCCCAACGTGGACCCAACCACCAAAGGTCACCTTATACAGTCCACATCTATAAATACTAAGAAAGAAAGCCAAACAGGGGGTTTCCTCTATTTCCCCATGGGGGCTCTAAAATATACAAAGCAAAACAAGGAGAGATAATCCAAAAATATAGACAGAAAGACGGTAGATCCAAATGAACATGATCGTAAGGCTCTGAACCTCCCCTACGGGGAGGCAGACAACCCTATTATCTCCAATAAAGATCACCCATATTTTCTGTCATCAAAAGAACTATCTTTTATTATCTTTTCCCTTGTTATATTCTCGATTTATTATGACTTGCTATGATTGGCCCTCAACTTACATATATTGTTTTGTATTCATAAAGTAATCGGTAACTTTTGAGTCGAACATATCCATTTTCTAAATGGATGATATGGTTCTTATCCATATTTGACCCATTTTTAAATAGTTCTTTATCCAACCATTTTTAGTGTCATTTTGCTACCACTACTTTTTGAAGTTTGAGTCTTTTACGTCGTACAATTGTTATGTTATACCATTAAGTTAAGCGTAAGAGATAAGTCGAGCTTATTCCAATTCCATAAAGCCAATTCTGGAGTTATTGTTTACATGCAAATATTGGCATCCTTAATTTTAGGCACGCCACAGTGCCAAAATATTTGACTCAAAAGTTATCGGTTACTTTTTGAGCTAAAAACAATCAAAGAATATATGAGAGGGTAAATCAAAATCAATGGTAATATATCCAAAGATAGATCTTTAGATTCGTATAAAGGTTGTTCTTATAAAATTGTAAGGGATCTTGATGAAGTGTTAAAGCTAGTTATTAACAGAGAGATTAAATAGAGAGAGAATGATTGATATATAGAGAGAGTTGTATTATTATTGAATAATAACACATGCCTTACAAATGAGGGAGAACCTTCCTTATATAGAAGGAAGGTCCCCTCGCCAACACATTACATCATTTCAGAACTACTACTATTACAATAACAGCATAGGGGAGGGGAAGTCGGGGCGTCTGTATGGGCGAGTCTGCCGATACGCCTCTATGGTCGGGGGTGTACCCCTTTCATCTATGGACGTGAGAGAGGATATCATTCGATGTTTATGGCCATATAAGTATACGTGCTCGACCCGCATTATATCCGATTCGACCCCATACAGTTAGTCCTTCCGCCTATTAGAGATGTATTCGGCATATATCTGCAATGGGTGGATAAAGTCAGTCCGCACTGGGTCTATCCGCATATGCACATGTGGCACGTTCTTTTGAACCGTCGTTTGCGAACGGCATGTGTCATGATTGCGGTTGTTCTCGAGGTAGGCCAGAAAGGGAATTTGACATTTTGGTTTCTCGCCTCTTTTTTGGTGCAAACCTCTTCGAATCGCGTGTACTGGCTTGTTATAAATAGTGAGAGATTTCAACACTTTCCATTCTTTGGATCATCAAAAGGTTCTTTATACTCTTTTCTTTCGTCTTTTCTTGATTGAAATGCAGTTTTTTGTGTTGACCTCATGTTTTGCTGTTATACCTTAGATATAAAGATTTCTAAAAAAAAATGGTTAAGGGTGGTCGTCGTCGTGGGACAGATGAGGGTGAAGCTACTTCCAGGGTTTTCCGGCCACTAAGGGTGGCAAGAAGCCTCGTAAACCAATCGTCCCCCTTTCTGTGAATAATCTGCTTCCCCGCGAACTATACGTTCGGAGGAATTTCCCAACAAATGGGGCTACTCCTCCATGGGAGAGGTCCACTTTTACCGAACCCCTCCTAAATGAACTCCGAGCATCTTGTCAGATTCCGGACGCGGCTGTTATGCAAACGGCTGGAGGGGACCTCGCCAACGTATATAGTCCTGGGTTCTGCGCCTTCTACGATTACCCCTTCATAATGGGGTGTAGCCTCCCCATTTATCCGTTGGCAGAAGAGCTGTGCCGGTTCTATAACATATGCCCAGCTCAGCTTACCCCTTACACATGGAAAATATGTTGTATTCTGACAACATATGCTGAGGGGGCCGGCTTAGACGTCACGGTGTACCATATGCTGCAGATGTTCAGTCCTGGATTCATGAGAGGGACGATGCTCCAGCTGAAGAGTCGAGGGATGAAGGTCCTGGTCGTCGAGACGAACGACAAACCCAATCGTCCGTTCTGGCTGAAGTACTTCTTCGTCCGGACCTCGAATTTGGTGTCGGACCTAACAGGATTCCCTGAGGCATGGAATGCTGAGCATAAGTGTTATCCCTTACGTTTACTTTCTTTACGCTTGTTCGGTCTTTCATCGTCTCATTGTGTTTCATATATGCAGCGAGGGTGTGTACACCCCAGTCCGTACCGGACATAAAAACTTGGGCGGGACGGTTGATCCCCTTCGTAGAGGAATGCAGGACGTGGGCTACCTTTACTACAAAATATGGTCTCCCAGGTATTGTAGTTGTTCCGAATTTGGCGATCTCATATCCTATTTAGACGCCATATTTTCTGATACACTCTTATAACTGTGTTGGCAGTCGGAGTGCACCCCGGAGAAGGAGACATCGTGCCGCCTATTCCTTGTTAACAGATTCCGAACACGTGCTTCACGTGAGAGAGAGCACCCCTGAGGCCATTCATCTTGAGGGTGATCGAGTTGATGTGGGAGCATCTGGTGATGATGTTGCCGACATCGCTCATTCAGAGGGCGAAGCCGCAATTCAGGAGCCGATCTTTGCAGATGTTCCCGGGACTTCTTGTCCCGTAGTTGAGCCGATGGATGATTCGGCGACCAGATTGGAATCTTTGCCTTCACCTCTTCCTATCGGAGAGGATGCTTCAGCGGATGACGAGCCGTTGGAGCGAAAGAGGCGCCGACTACTCCCTGGAAAGGGGATGGTCGTGGAACAGAGGAAGGCGATTACTCGCCGCCCCGAGTCGAGACTAATTTTTATGGGCGACGCCATCCGATTAGAGAGGGCGACCCTCTTCAGGGGGGTTGCAGGAAGTACCGCTTCCCCACGTGTTGAGGATGACAGCGCGCCGGTTGTCACTGGTGAGGCTATAGACGAGGAGGGGACTGCTTCCGTACAGGCTCCTGCTTCCGTGGCCGTGCTGCAGCTGGACTACGGTCGGGTGGATATTATAATGATAGGTCCCACCCGTCGGCTCATAATCCCTACGGGATACAATTTGTTGCTAGAAAGCGAGCGGGCTGCGGCGGACATGTCCTTGTTATGTGGGGCTGCCGAGGCGGAATCTTTGAAGGCCGTGAGCGACAGAGATCTGTCTTGTCAAGTAGCCGGCGCTGCCTTACAGGTATGACTTGGTCATTTCTTTTCATAATTCTCTTATGATCCCTGAGGTATTATGCTGTTTTCAATTATGTCTTTTCTTTACATTTTTTACAGACCCTCATCTTGGAGGTGGAGCGGGGCCGGAGGGAGCAAAAAAAGAATGCCGCCCTCAGAAATGTGTCGAAGAAGTATCGGGAGGTCCGGAGTAAGTACAAGACGCTGGCAGACCTCTACACCCAGGACCCTTAATTTCAAGTATTTCGTGAGGGTTTGAAGCTGGCGGAGGATAAGCTGTGGGAGTGTACTACCCAGCTGGAGAGGCGGATACGATCTTAATGGCTGTTGTGGCCCGAAACACCGAATTGGAGAGTCTTCTCCAGCAGTGGGAGGGAGAGCTGGACCTAATCCATGTGGCGATGGCGGAGGCAGCAGAGTTGCGTGCCAGGGTTGATGCCCTTACCGCCGAGTTGAGGACCACAACGGCTGAGGTGGCTGCAGGCGGAGATTGTTGCTCCAGCTGGCGATATGTCTTGTGAGGCTCACGACATGCTTGTATACGCTGAGGCAAGACAGACTGTATTTGAGGAGCTGCTGGCCACCGGCACAGCCACCGAGGCGGAGGTTAAAGCTCTGCATCACCTCGTCAGGGTAGCATATGAGGCTTATGGGTATGACCCCGACTTTTCGGACCAAACGGGCGGTTCCTTTGTGTAGGTAGACCAGTTGGGCACCGGGTCTTGGATTGATAGGGTGTTTCGGGACGAAGGTGAAGGGGACTGCGATGATGGTGTGGCCGGTACGGAGGCAGGTGATGGGGGCCATGGCAGTTAGATAGGATTTTTTTATAATCAAGACCATTTTGTAAACTTGCAATTTTATTAAGATTATTTATGATAATTCCATGGGAACTGCTTGTGTTTTTATGTCTTCTTTTGCAACTTCTATGCTGTGTGTAGCGTGGCCTTTTATTTATCGTAGTCTTTTCATAAGCTGTTAGGGCTTAACCCTTTATGCTTGTGTTGAAGATGACCGTAGTCTCTCCTTATGCCATCAAGGCCTTAACCTTTTTCGTTTATTGGAGGCGACCATAGTCTTTGCTTACGCCATCAGGGGCTTAACCATTTGCGTTTATTGGAGGCGACCATAGACTCTCCTTACGCCATCAAGGCCTTAGACTTTTGCTTTTATGGGTGGCCATAGCCTTATTTTCGTCGAGGGTGACCGTGATCTTTCCTTACGTTGTTAGGGCCTTAGCCTTTAGTATATCATAGCCGACCGTAGTCTCTCCTTATGCCGTCAGGGCCTTAGCCTTTTGCGTTTATTGGAGGCGACCGTAGTCTCCCCTTACGCCATCAGGTCCTTAGCCCTTTGCTTTTTATTGGTGGATGTAGCCTTATTTTCATCGAGGATGACCGTGGTCTTTCCTTACGTTGTTAGGGCCTTAGCCTTTAGTATATCGGAGGCGACCGTAGTCTCTCCTTACGCCATCAGGGCCTTAGCCCTTTGCTTTTATGGGTGGCCGTAGCCTTATTTTCGTCGAGGATGACCGTGGTCTTTCCTTACGTTGTTAGGGCCTTAGTCTTTCATACATCGGAGATGGCTGTAGCCTTTCATACAATGGAGATGGCCGTAGCCTTTCATACATTGGAGATGGCCATAGCCTTTCATACGTTGGAGATGGCTGTAGCCCTAGTCCCTGTGATACGCCATTCGTACCGATCGCCGGTACGCTTGGTGTGTCAGATTTAAACTTCTAGACATTTTCGAGCATCTCCTTCGCTACCTTATTAAAAAACTCTCCGAGAAAACCCAATTGGGACAAAAATCGGATGAGGGAAAAAGAGTACGACTTGGGGGGTACTCTTTAGAAATGGAAATGTTTGAGGTGGGAGACGTTCCAGTTGTTTTGGAGCGTCTTCCCGTTCATGGTTTCTAACTTGAATGAGCCTTTGTCTGCTGCTGCGGTGATTTTGTAGGGTCCGTCCCAATTGGTACCCAACTTTCATTCATTAGGGTATTTGGATGCCAATGTCTTGGCCTTTAACACATAGTCGCCTACTTTAAGTGGCCGGATCTTTGCTCTCTTGTTGTAGTATCTCTCGATCTGCTGTTTTTGGGCCACTAACCTAATGTGGTCCATTTCCCTTCTTTCTTCGGCTTCATCTAGATCTTGTAGTCGGTTTGCATCATTCTCTTCCCCGCTTGTGTGCGAGTACCTTTGGCTTGGCCCGCCTACTTCGACCGGTATGACGGCATCAGTCCCATAGACTAATGAGTAAGGAGTTTCTCCTGTGGAGGATTTGGGGGTAGTCCCGTGTGCCTATAGTACTTCTGGCAGTAGCTCGGGCCATAATCCTTTGGCGTGTTCGAGTTTTTTCTTCAAAATGTTCAGTATGGTTTTGTTGGATGACTCTACCTGGCCGTTGGTGGCTGGATGATATGGCATTGAAAGTCTTCTTTTGATGCGCCATTTGTTGAAGAACTCGGTTGTTTTTTGTCCTATGAACTTTCGTCCATTGTCGCATGTTATTTCTTTGGGGATGCCGAAGCGACATATGATGTTCTTTCAAATGAAGGCGATGACCACTTGCTCGCGGATCTGGGTGTAGGCACCTTGATAATAGGTGAATTTGACTATACTTATGCCCTAAATAATCACACTTTGTTATGGAATTAATGTTGTTTATGAGGACAAAATGCTTTGATTAGTTTTCGTTCGTGTTTTATAGGTAGATGTGATATATTGGATGCTAACAAGAGCTATTTTGGAGTCATAGGTTGACGAAAAGGCCAAAAGAAGAGCTAAAGTGAAGAGAGCCTGAAGAAGCAGAGAAAAATCAGACAGACTGTTCATCCGCGGTTCACTCGCGGCCGCGGATGAACCGCGAATAATGAAGCCCTCTGAAGTTTGCCTGTTCGCGGTCCGCTCGCGGCCACGAACGAACTGCGGAAGGCTCCGCAGCAGCAATCCTAATTGTACTCAAACTTAGTTATTTAGCCCTAAAAACCTCTATATAAACTCCTAGGTTGCCTCATAGAGGCAGGTTGTCTTTAATTCACTACTTTTTCAAGATATTTAGTAAGAGAGAATCCTCTCAAACTCCTTCTTTTATTTTATATCAATTATTCTTTATGATTTCAATTATTATTCTTGTCTCTTCAAGCATGAGTAGCTAAATTCTTTTCTAAGGTTTTGATGGAACCTATTGAGTGATGAACTTATCGTTTATGTGATTACAAATTGTGACTTAGATTTCTATTTGTTAACTTCGTTCTTGTTGTAGTTAATTGGTAGACGTCCCAATTAGCGGTGCCTATTTAGTGTGCATAACTTAGGAAAAGAGTGCATATTTAGGTATATTGTTGAACAACACCACACCTAGGTTATTGGAGGAATCTATAACTTTAGGCGTAAAGACGGGGTTAGGAATAACGAAGTCTTGGGTGCAATCTTAAGTGAACTATTCAAATTAAAGCTAGCTAGGGTAGCTCGGAAGAGTGCACTAGTAAATTATTGTAATTGCTCGGGAGAAGGTTATGATACACATAGTGTTCATGATTGATAGAATATATTAACAATTTGTATGAGCATAACGATAAGGGATTCCATCAATAGGGGAAATCAATACCTTAGTCTTTCTCCATATTATTTTAACTCAACATTCAATTCTTTTTTTCAAGCATACTTAATTATTGCCAAGTAGATATTCGAAAATCACACAAAGATATATTCAAAGTTTGGGAACTTGATTCGGAGGTACTTTTGGGGTTGTGATAGTTGCAATTGATAGGTTAACTCTCCGTGGGATCGATCTTGGACTTATTAGACCAAGTTATATTGACTACGACCGTTGCTTGGACGTGAATCAATTTTGGCGCCGTTGCCGGGGAATTAACGGAATTATCAATTGCCATTGCCAGAACTTCAAGATTCTTGTGTATTCAGGTTCTTTCTACACTCTACATTGAATATTTTGACGTTTGTTGATTTGGGTATTCAGGTGCATGCCTAGAAAATCTGCAAGGACTCGAGAACTAATTGAAGGACTCTCAGACCCCGAGCAAACTTTCCGGGCACGTAACAAAGCCATCAAACAAATTCAACAATCTCAACAACCAATCAAACTAGACTTCGACATGGGTGACATAAACGATCAAAACCAGCAAGCCGGGTTAAATATGCAAGAGGCACAAGAGGCACAGAAAGGTGCATTGTTCGACTGGGCACAACCCACATTGGATAATTTGGCAACTGCCATCGTTGTGCCAGCAATTCAAGCTGAGTCTTTCCAGATTACTAACAACATGCTTCACTTGTTGCAAAACAAGGGATTATTCTCTGGGTCTCAGGTTGAAGATCCAGAGCAGCACCTCAAGAACTTTCTATCAATATGCAAAACACAAAGGCAACCGAATGTAACTCCGGAAGCTATCAGATTACTACTCTTTCCGTTCTCAGTTACAGGAGCAGCACAGATATGGCTAAACTCACTCCCTATAAACTCCATTGCAACTTGGGATGAGTTAGTCAAACAATTCCACAACAAGTTTCATCCACCTAACAAGACAACTCAACAAATTGATGAGATCGTGAGCTTCAAGCAGAAACCAATGGAAACATTACATGAAACTTGGGGCAGATTCAAGGGTATGCTTGTTATGTGTCCTCATCATGGGATTCCTGAGCAGATGTTGGGCCAAAGATTCTACATGGGGCTTTCAGACAGCATGAAGAACATTGTAGACGCTTCAGCAGGTGGGGCTTTTCTGAGCAAGACTTGGAGAGAGGGCCAAAATTTGCTAGACAAGATGGCTCAAAATTCCAGGTGGACGTCCAGGAATGCGCCTATCACACCAGTGGTACACTCTGTACCTCTAGATCTATCCAACACTCTGGAGGAGAACATGGCAACTCTATTGACACAAATGAGCATCCTAACAAAGAAGGTGGAAGAATCAGGGGTCAAGCAGCAGGTCCACATTGTAGACACTACCAATGGTGGTTTATGTACATCTTTCATTAGCCAACCCATAGGTAATCCATGGGCTGTAGACCAAGAACATCATCATCAGCATGGCAATATGAACTATGTGGCTAACTATGGAGGGCAGCGACAAGGTAATCAAAACTGGGGCCAACAGGCTCCAATGCAGTATAGACCTCCCCAACCACAATTTAATGCAGCAGTTATGAGGCCACCACACAACATGGTCCCATATCCTAGACCTTAGAATTTCGGCAATCAGCAGCAGGAATATCATCCACCCCCACCCCTTATGGGGGTAGACATGACGATGAGTTCGCAGAGTTGAAAGCTATGATGCAGCAGGTAATTGGGTCAAATGCCAAAACAAATGAGAGGATAGATGCACATGATTCCGCCATCAAGAATATTGAAGTACAGGTGGGTCAGATTGCTATGTCTCTCAACAATCGTCCTCAAGGGACATTGCCTGCAGATACATAAACAAACCCAAATGACCAAATCCCAAAGCAGATGATGGCAGTGACTCTGAGAAGCGGTAGAGATCTTGATGCTGAGAATAAAAGTGAGAAAATTAACACACAGGCTGAGACATCCACTCCATTGTCCATTGAACTGGACGAATCCACATGGTTGACAGAAGTCACAGTCCAGCCAGTTGCTGAAAATAAAGAAGCAAAACAGGGAACGGAGAAAGTAGCTGAACAGGTAGAGCAACAGATTGATGAGAAAGTGATAGAAAAAGAAAAATCCCAAGTCACCGGGAAGAAGAGGCCTCCACCACCATTCCCCCAAAGGTTGGCCAAACACCAAAAAGAGGAGCAATACAAAAAGTTCTTCGACATGCTCAAGCAAATCCAGGTAAACATTCCATTAATTGAAGCTTTAAAAGAAATGCCTGGTTATGCTAAGATGATGAAGGATTTGATGTAGCGGAAATTTGATTTCCAAGACTTGACCACAGTTACACTTACCCAAACTTGTAGTGCAGTGGTCTCTAGACCCATTGCTGAGAAGCTATCTGATCCGGGTAGTTTCACCATCCCATGCACTATAGGGAATTATGCCTTTACTAAGGCCTTATGTGATTTGGGGGCAAGCATTAATCTCATGCCCTTAGTTATCTATAAGAGGTTAGGCATTGGGAGAGCCAGACCCACCTCTATGCTTTTACAGCTTGATGATAGGACGGTTAAGCGTCCATTTGGTATTATAGATGATGTGCTAATCTAGGTTGGGAAGTTCGTGTTTCCTGCCGATTTTGTTATTCTTGATTGCAAGATCGAAGAAGAAATTCCCATAATACTAGGAAGACCATTCCTAGCCACCGAGAGAGCCATAATTGATTGTGAAACTGGGGAACTCAAGATGAGGTTGAATGATGAGGAGATCATCTTCAATGTGCAAAAATCCATGAGGCGCCTTAGTGAGTTCGCAAATTGCTCTCTCATTGATGCGGTTGATGTGATAGTGGAGACCGACGATGCAGAGCTGACTATTGAAGATCCACTTCAAGCATGCCTGATGAACATGGAAGAGGTAAATGGTGAAAGTTTAGCCGAATGGGTACTATATCTGGAAGGCAAGGGATTCTGGCAGAGAGAGCTCGAGTTCGAACCTCTACACTTAGAGAAAAGAGAAAGCCCGCTAGCAAAGCCATCCATAGAAGAGCCACCGAAGCCCATAATATCCTATTCGAGGGCGGATATCTTATACATATGAGACATGAGGTGATGCTGATGAACAATGTAATGGGTAGGGTAGTATAGAATCCCTATAGCTGCAATCACCTAGATTTAGATTAAAAACAGGTTAATTAGTTAAACTAACTCACCCAGATTTGAAAAATAATTTCGTAACATGCATATAACCACAGTAATAATATGATTTAGAACGTGGTAATTAGTTTAGCTTTAGTCTGTTTATTCATCTTAAATAGTTTGATAACAACTGGAAACGGCGTAAGCTTCAAACCATTAGTTAATTACAAAGTAAAGAATCATGTGACTAATCGAAATAGTTACATAATTAGCCTACTGTTTGAATACAATTAGGATTTGATAATTACAATCAGAAGAGTATGAGTCATAATATGTAATATGTTAAGTAATAATCCTGTTTGCATAGTTAAGTAATAATCTGTTATTTTTAATCAATAATAATCTTGTTTACATAGGTAATTCGTTACTAATAAAGTATGAAGAAAAGTAGTTTGTTGGTCAGATTCGGTAGTGTTAGATAATGGTGATTTAGATTTGATATAGTTAATTCTGTTTTCATGTTTCTCTTTCTGAAATAAATACAATTTGGTTGATTCTTCTACTAATTTCGAGTACCTGTGTATATCGTGAATTTCCAATTCTGTTTCCTTCTCTTTCCCTCATTTGGTCTGAGCCTGAAGAACAGCGTGGGCCTGGATCCAATTAGACTAGTATTTGGGCTTTTGAACAATGACTTCAGCGTATTCTGGGTTTCTGAAACCCAGATATGCAAGCTGGTCTACTAAATTCGAGCCCCAAATGTCCAGGCCTGGAAATATAAATGATAAGGCCTGGATATGCTTCAGAAATTATAAAAAAATTAAAAATGACTAAGGAAAAACCAAGAGTAGAAAATATAGTATTTATTAGGATTGGACTATTAAAATAAAATGGGACAAGCCTCGTATGAAAACAAAATAAGCGAGGCCCCCATATAAATAATAATAAGTAACAGATTCGGAAAGACTGTCTAGTAAATTCCATGGTCTTTCAGAAAGAATAACAAGCTGTTAGACGATATAGGCATGATTTTAAAATATACCTTCCCTAATATGAGTGCACATCTAATGTAACTCAAATCTTAAATCTCGGCCAAGTCGAAACGTGTTAAAAGTCACATGCGTACTGGTTGAGGTGTGACTCGAAATACATTTTCGCGGTGTCGCAAGTCATAAAAATATTAAAAGCAAAACATGCACACATTGTAAAATGCATATAGTGAAATCAAGTAAAATAAAAAATGACAGTTGAGCGACCGTGCTAAAACCACGGAATCCGGCAGTGCCTAACACCTTTTCCTGGGCTAACAGAATTCCTTATCTGAATTTCTTGTTGCACGGACTGTTAAACAGAGTCAACTTCCTCGGATTCGGGATTAACCGGTGACTTGGGACGCCATTATTTTTCCAAGTGGAGACTCTTAAATTTTAAATAAAATTTCGATTCGATTGTCCTTAAATTGAAAAACTCCTTCCTCATTGTTGTTATATCCCTTCCCGGGGGTATTTGTAATTAACGAGGTATACCTTATTTCTCCCTTTTTCGGAGAACGAAAGGTAGTAAAAAGGGAGGTGTGAGAATTTGGAAAAATTTTCTAGAAGTCAGGCATCCATTTGGGAAAGTAGGAAGATAAGAAGTCTCAAAGGAAGCGGTCTTTAAACCAGTGTTATCCCCAACATAACAAGTTCTAATGAAGGAAGTTGTATCCCTAACGGACAGAACAAAAGGTTGAAACTTGTGTTAAAAAAAGCAAAAAATCATGTGTTATCCCCAACAGTCTTTAGAAGAGTGAAACACTAGTTTTGAAGGAATGAAGAACCCCCAGCAATGTTATCCTCAACATCGTTATCCCCAGCTGATAATATTTGCATCCCCAAAAGTGTTGAGAAAACCATCCCCAACAGGAATATAAACCCCAGCAAATGATATCATTCCCCAACAAATTTTGGGAACATAGAGAAAGGAAAAAGGGAAAAGGAAAAACCATCCGCCACAGGGGTGGCACAACCACTAACCACGTTTTAAACTAACAAAAGTTTCTTTGATTTTAAGCAAGGAAAATGCTATTGATAGCAGAAAGGCATGCCACAAAAAATATCACCAAAACTGGGGCAGAAGATTTTCTGCCATTGTTGAAATTTTTCTCGGAGAAATGAGGAAATCAATTCAAGATATAAGGAAAAATCTATCCACAATGGGAGTGGCACGATCACTTACCGCACTTTAAACTGATGAAATTTTCTTTGATTTAAGAACAGGGACAGAAGTTATGTCCATCTCAAGATCTCTACATCATATCAAGCTTTTTGAGCTGCATCAATCTTGGTAATCACACAATTAAGCACCCCATGTCAGGTTTGTCCACCTTTAAATAGGACGTATTAGGTTTGTTCACCTTCAAACAGGATATATGATGGGTTTATTTTCCATCTCTTATGCTATCATCCTTCTTTTTGTTGTTTTTTGATTTATTCTCTTGCCTCTAATATATTGCGTCTTTCCCTTCGGTGTGACTTTCAATTGTATTCCCTGCTTTCGGGTTGATACCTGCTAAAAACAAAACAACGAAAACTTTGCCTCTGCCCCAGTGTGGGCTTTTCACATGTCATGGTGTTACTCATGTTAGATAAAACAAATTAAAATTGCAGAAATGTATTCCCTTGTTATACAGGTGGGCGCCTGAAAAGAAATTAAAAACTACAGAAATGTATTCCCTTGTTATACAGGTGGGCGCCTGAACAGAAATTAAAAATTGCAGAAATGTATTCCCTTGTTATACATGTGGGCGCCTGAACAATAATTAAAAATGCAGAAAAATATTCCCTTGTTATCCAGGTGGGTGCCTAATGCATGAAAATGAAAATGCAGAAAAATATTCCCTTGTTATCCAGGTGGGCGCCTGATGCATGAAAATGAAAATGCAGAAAAATATTCCCTTGTTATCTAGGTGGGCGCCCGATGCATGAAAATGAAAATGCAGAAAATATTCCCTTGTTATCTAGGTGGGCACCTGATGCGTGGAAAATAAAAATGTAGAAAATATTCCCTTATTATCCAGGTGGGCGCCTGATGCATGAAAAATGTAAAATGCAGAAAAATATTCCCTTGTTATCCAAGTGGGCGCCTGATGCATGAAAATAAAAATGCAAAAAATATTCCCTTGTTATCCAGGTGGGCGCCTGATGCATGAAAAAATATAAAATGTAGAAAATATTCCCTTGTTATCCAGGTGGGCACCTGATGCATGAAAATGAAAATGCAGAAAAATATTCCCTTGTTATCCAGGTAGGCGCCTAATACATGAAAATGAAAATGTAGAAAAATATTCCCTTGTTATCCAGGTGGGCGCCTGATGCATGAAAAATTGTAAAATGCAGAAAATATTCCCTTAGTTTGATAACTGGGGTATGGGTTTTGAAAAGACAATACCTCCTTGCTGTTTTTGGGTAATTTTCTTGCTTGACTGAAGGAGTCCTTCTCTGCGGATTTCTCCTTTTATTGCTGTACTTCTTTTTTGTGTTTTTCTTCTTCCACATTGGTCACATGCATTTTAAAGTGATTAGTGAAAATTTGAATCTTTTTGTTCCTGTCTAAATCAGAGAACAATCTTATTAGCTATAAAATGCCGGCAACTGGCATTTTGCTGACTTTGCTTCCATTGCCTGCCTCTTCTTGCTTTATTCTGCTGTGCAGCCCTTTGCCAGATTTCTTCTGTAATTTCCTTTTATCTTTCCTTTGTTTCTTTTCATTTTCTTTGGCTTTGATTGCCATCCTTCTTTATTTGTTTTTCTCTCTCTTTTCTCTTCTTTTTTTTGACCCAGCGTTATTACACCTCTTAACATGAGAAGCTGGTAGTTAGCCTTCAATGGGAAAACTGGTTTTTAATCAATGAAATGCAGAAAAATATGAATTTGGAAAAAGGGGTACGGGTAATTTGGAGTAGAGACAGAACTTATCTGGGTATAACGGTGACCATGCCATGTATTTAAACTCCGACCTAGTCCGTCCAATCGAATTGGCATTATCTCAACTCCAACTTTTCCTTCAACCCAAACTAATCTTTATTTTTTGCTGTTTTTTCCCACAAAATAGTCCTCACAGTCGCCTTACGATGCCGGTTAAGGTTTTCACCAATAAGACTCTCTCATTTATTCTCTCAACCTCACAGTCTCCTTACAGTGCCGGTTAAGATTTTCACCAATAAGACTCTCTCATTTATTCTCTCAATCTCGCAATCGCCTCACGGTGACGGTTAAGTTTTTCACCGTCTCTCATTTTTATTTTTCTTTTTGTTATTTTGTTTTCTGAACCACCGGTACTGTCCATGCCCTGTTTTCCTTATTCTCATTGTATTGTCATTTTCTTGAAATCGATTAGAAGGTCTCTCTTTGGACCGTAATGTAGCTTTTGGATGGGTTCAGAAAGAAGGGTATAAAAGGCTCAAAATTTACGAGGGTTCAAAAAATATTTACAACTCTCGGAATCATAAACATAACTTCTGCCCTAGTTTCAATATGTGGGGGAATCTTGGATTTTATTTTTATCATGACTGAACCTCAGAGAGGCTGCCTATGTACCCTTTCGAGATCAAGTCAAAACGTAGTTCGGACTACGTCCATATTCATTGTTGCATCTTTACTTTTCCAAATTCTCTTTTGTCTTTTATATGCATTTTCTTTTGTTTGCATTTTGCTTTTCCTTTTTTTTTTCATTTTTCTTTTCTTGCATCATGAAAAATTTTGAGAGAGGGATATGAGAGAACAAAACAAATAAGGCTCAATAGGGATGTCAATGGACAGAGTGTTTGGATAGAGAATAAAATGCCTTCATCATTTCAATTCCAAAATCATGACAAGTACAATTATACAAATGAAAAAGGAATCATACATAATATCTCTTGACTGCATCTGAATTAATAGCAGTCTCTACGCATTTTCCTTCAACATCTGTCAGATATAGGGCTCCGTTGGACAATACCCTTGATACCATGAACGGTCCTTGCTAGTTTGGTGCAAATTTACCTTTCGCTTCAGCCCAGTACGGCAGAATACGCCTCGATACCAATTGTCCCACTTCAAATTTCTGAGGACGTACCTTCTTATTGTATTCTCTAGCCATTCTCCGCTGATATAATTGCCCATGGCAAACCGCTGCTAACCTCTTTTCGTCAATCAAATTCAATTGTTCCAATCGGGCTTTTACCCATTCATCGTCATCAATTTCAGCTTCAGCTATGATTCGAAGAGATGGTATCTCAATTTTTGTGGGTATAACTGCCTCTGTTCCATACACCAATGAATAGGGTGTGGCATCGATCGAAGTACGTACGGTTGTACGATAACCCATAAGAGCCAAAGGTAACTTTTCATGCCATTGCCTTGACTCTTCTACCATTTTTCCGAAAATCTTCTTTATATTATTATTCGCAGCTTCTACTGCTTCATTTGCTTTAGGTCTGTAAGGTGTAGAGTTACGATGCAGGATTTTGAATTTTTGACATGCTTCTGCCATAAGGTGACTGTTCAGATTTGCGCCATCGTCTGTGATAATTACTTTAGAAATTCCAAAGCGGCATATGATATTTGCATGCACGAAATTCACCACCGCCTTCTTTGTCACTGCCTTAAATGTCTTCGTCTTTACCCATTTGGTGAAATAATCAATTGCGACCAAGATAAATTTGTGCCCATTAGATGCTGCATGCTCTATTTGTCCAATGACATCCATGCCTCAAGCAACGAATGGCCAAGGTGCAGACATTGTATGCAACTCATAGGGTGGAGAGTGAATCAAATCTCTGCGTATTTGACATTGATGGCATTTCCTTACATATTTAATACAATCACGCTCCATGGTGAGCCAATAATATCCCGCTCTCAGTATTTTCTTTGCTAAAATGTATCCGCTCGTATGAGGTCCGCAAGCTCCCGCGTGTACCTCAGTCATAATTATGTCGGCTTGTTGCGCATCTATGCATCTCAGTAGCCCCAAATCTGGTGTTCTTTTATATACAATCCCTCCACTGAGGAAGAATCCATTTGCCAATCGTCTTATAGCCCTTTTCTGATCTCTAGTGGCTTGTTCTGGGTACTTTCCTATCCTCAAGTATTCTTTGATATCATGATACCACGACTCTCCATAAAGTTCTTCTTCCACAGCAAAATAATAAGCATTTTGATCATGCACCTGTATCTGTAGTGGATCTATATAAGCTTTATATGGATGATGCAACATGGAAGATAATGTGGCCAAAGCATCCGCTACTTCATTGTGCATTCTTGGGATGTGTTTGAACTCTATAGATTTAAATCTCTGGGACAGTTCATGCAGACATTGTCGATAAGGTATCAACTTTAAATCTCTTGTCTCCCATTCTCCTTGAATTTGATGTATCAAGAGATCCGAGTCACCCATGACCAAAATCTCTTGAACACCCATATCTATTGCCATCCTCAATCCCAATATGCATGCTTCATATTCGGCCATGTTATTAGTGCAGAAAAATTGAAGCTGAGTGGTAACGGGATAATACTGACCCGTTTCTGAAATAAGTACTGCTCCAATTCCAACTCCCTTACTATTGACGGCTCCATCGAAGTACATTCTCCAGCCTGTCTTATCATCTTTCTTTACTTCTTCAACATTCATTGCCTCTTCATCCGGAAAATATGTTTTTAGCGACTTAAATTCATCATCCACTGGGTTCTCTGCTAGATGATCTGCAATTGCCTGCGCCTTCATTGCCGTACGTGTTATATAGTTGATGTCAAATTCGGTGAGCATAATCTGCCATTTAGCAAGTCTTCCTGTAGGCATAGGCTTCTGAAATATATACTTCAATGGATCTAACCGTGATATCAAATATGTGGTATAAGCTGACAGGTAATGTTTCAGTTTCTGACCAACCCAGGTTAGAGCACAACACGTTCTTTCCAACTGATTGTATTTTAACGCATAAAATGTGAAATTTTTAATGAGGTAATATATCGCCTGCTCTTTCTTTCCCGTCTCGTCATGCTGCCCCAATACGCAGCCAAAAGAATTGTCTAACACTGTCAAATACAATATCATAGGTCTTCCCGGTTCTGGAGGAACTAATACTGGAGGTTTGGACAAATATTCTTTAATCTTGTCAAAAGCCTCTTGGCATTCATCAGTCCAATTTATCGCAACATCTTTCTTCTATAGTTTGAAAATGGGCTCACATGTTGACGTCAACTGAGAAATGAACCTGCTGATATAATTCAACCTGCATAATAAACTCGTTACTTCTTTCTTATTCTTCGGCGGAGGCAAATTTAGGGTTTCTTTTATCTTTGACGGATCCAATTCGATGCCACACCGGCTTACTATAAACCCTAGTAACTTTCCTGAAGGCACCCCAAAAGCACACTTTGCTGGATTAAGCTTGAGATTAGCCTCTGGAAAAACTTTCTCAAATCTTTGACATGGTCACATTGCTTTTTGGACTTAATGATGACATCGCCCACATATATTTCTATTTCTCGATGCATCATGTCATGAAACATAGCAGTCATCGCTCTCATATATGTAGCCCCGACATTCTTCAACCCAAATGACATCACCCTGTAACAAAATGTTCCCCAAGGCGTGATAAAGACTGTCTTTTCTGCATCTTTTTTGTCCATTAGGATCTGATGATAACCCGCATAACAGTCCACAAAAGAGCCAATTTCATGTTTGGCGCAATTGTCAATCAGTATATGGATATTTGGCAATGGAAAATCATCATTTGGACTAGCCTTATTAAGGTCCCTGTAGTCAACGCACACCCTGGTTTTTCCATCCTTCTTCGGAACTGGCACAACATTAGCTAACTAGGTGGGATATTTAGTGATCCGTATGACCTTCGCCTCGAATTTCTTGTTAACTTCTTCTTTTATTTTCACACTGATGTCCGTTTTAAACTTTCTTAGCTTCTATTTTACCGGCCGACATTCCAGATAAATAGGCAATTTATGTACCACCAGATCAGTACTGAGTCCGGGCATGTCATCATAGAAACAAGCAAATATGTCCTTGTACTCATGTAACAACTTAATTAGATCTTCTCTGAGGGAAGACTCTAAATGTACACTGATTTTTGTTTCCCGGACATTCTCCTCACTTCCCAGATTAATAGATTCTGTCTCGTTTAAGTTAGGTTTGGGTTTTTCCTCATAATGATTCAAATCTTTACTGATTTCCTCCAGTATTTCCTCATCCTCATATTCTATTCATGTTCACTTTCAATTTCCTGTATAACTATTCGATTATCAAGACTGGACCGGGAATCCTTCATGCATGACATATCATTGGAATCAGCAAATATTGAACTGTACAAAAGAAGAAAAATAAAATAAGGCAAAAATGGAAGAAAGAAAGAAATTGCATTTCATTGATTTTTCAAAAGGTAACAAACTTTGTATACATTTGTTTTTGATGGGGTGCGGGATTACAAAACAAGGCAACTTTTGGGGAAATGAAATATTTAAAGCTAACTACCACAACTCCCTCCTGATCGGAAGAGGAGTAGCTTCCCAGTTATTAAGCGCAATGCCGGGTCCCATGAACTGAACATCCATTTTACTCGTTCCCTCACCCATCTCCAACATATTCACATCTTCAAATAGCATCTCGAACCTTGCTAGGAGTTCCGCATCCGGTCTTATTTCAGCACTACTTGGCATAACAGTCGCATAATGTCTTCGTGTACCAGGCCTAGCAAAGGAATCGGATAGTTTTGGAATAGGTTTTGGGAGGGACCAGATTTTCTTCTTCATTTTCTTGGCTCTTTGGATATCGGCAACGGTAGGCTTAAAACCCAGGCCAAAAGTGTCATTACTTCCCGGCAAATGGATTGGTTGTGTTATACCTTGTTGAGTTACCCCCAAACCTTTCCCTGGTGCAAACCCATTTCTTATCATTTCCTTGGCTACCATCACTACTGTAGGAGATACTGTGGGAATCGGCATAGTCTCCCCTTTGGATATTTTATTCACTACGATAGCATCTATGACTTGATATACCCACGGGCCCTTATCCCCTTTAATTTCTTCGAACGGTGTTATAGTATTGCAGACATCATCATCTCCATGCACTATGATCTCCTATTGTTCCCATTCAAATTTCACCATCTGATGAAAAGAGGATCGTACAGCTTTCGCCACATGGATCCACGGGCGTCCCAATAACAGATTGTAAGAAACAACATCTAGCACTTGGAACTCCATAGTGAAGACCACCGGTCCGATAGTAATTCCAACACAATGTCTCCTACAGTATTCTTGCCTCCCCCATAAAAGCCCCGTACACACACACTGTTTCGATGAATTCTATCAGGATTGACCTTCAGCTATCCCAAGGTTGAGAGTGGGCAAATATTGGCACTTGACCCATTGTCCACCAGAACACGGGTAACTATAGATTCTTCACACTTGACTGTGAGATATAGTGCTTGGTTATGCTCCGTTCCTTCAAGCGGTAACTCATTATCTGAGAATGTTATCTTGTTTGTCTCAAAGATGTTATTCGTGATTTTCTCCAAATGGCATACTGAAATCTTCTCAGGTACATGTGCTTCGTTTAGAATTTTTATCAACGCCTTCCTGTGTTCTTTAGAATGAATTAGCAATGATAATAATGAAATCTGCGCATGCATTTTTCTCAATTGCTCCACTATTGAGTAGTCCTGAGCCTTCATCTTTTTCAAGAACTTTTCCGCTTCCTCTTCAGTAACTGCCTTCTTCACATGATTCAGGTTCTCCTTTACCACTTTTGTCTTCCTCAACTCTTCCGGGGCAATGCATTGCCCGGAGCGAGTTAGGCCATGTGTTTGATTGTCTTCTCCTTTAACCTCTTTCCCCTTGTACATCACTGTAACTTTATCATAATTCCATGGTATGGCCCTAGTGTTCATGACTGGTATCTGCACCACTGCTTTGATAACCACAGGTTCCATATAAGCTCCCTTCACGGTCAACAAAGGCTTGGCTCCCGGCACTACTACTTTCACGAGCACGACCACTGATGGCTTCTTTATTGGCAACTGAGCTGATTCTTTCTCCTTTTCAACCTTTCCTTCCACTTTGTTATTAGTTTTAATCATCATCACTGATTGAGAAGGTTTCTTACTGCTCTCTCCCTGATCTAACTCTATCATGTGCATCTCATGATGGGCTGGCAATGGATTCTGTGTGATATTGGGAGTTTCTAGAGCCCGCACCTCGATCTTCCTGGTATCAATAAGCTCTTTTATGGTGGACGTTAAGTGCCAACACTTTTTTGTATCATGTCCTGGCACCCTAGAACAATATTCACATCGGACTGATTTGTCAAGATTTCTGGGCGGTGGGTTTGGAATTTTTGGCTCTATAGGGCTTAACATCCCTAACTCTCTCAGGCGGTGGAAAAGGATGGTATATGACTCCCCTAACAGAGTGAATGTTTTCTTTCCTTGGGCTATGTTTCCTCTTACTTCCGGATCTGGATGGAAGCTGGGTCTATTTGGATTTTTGTATGTTTTGGAAGGCGGGTAGGTATTTTGTGCGTGGAATACATTTTGTGGAGCTGGGGTACGCCATACATGTGGAGGCGCTGGGTAATATTGAGCATGTGAGACAAAAAAATGTGGAGTGGTGGGAGGATAATATGGTGGAGGTGGGTTGTAGGGTACTGGTGGATATGGTTGGTATGGACGAGGCGTATGATGATATGTATTGGGGCCCCGAGACCACGATCTACCTTCGATTACCGCAACTTCACCCTTCTTCTTTTTGCCAATTGGTCCTCCAGTTCTGGTTTGTATTGCCTGGTTTGTGGCCTTAATAGTCGAATAGATCATGATCTTATTTCTTTTTAATCCCTCTTCTACGAAGCTTCCTATCTTGACCACCTCGTTGAAGGTTTTTCCAATCGACGATACCAGGTGACCATAGTAAGTTGGCTCTAATGCGTGTAGAAAGTAGTCCACCATTTCTGTTTTCTTCAAGGGAGGGTCTACTCGTGCAGCCTGCTCCCTCCATCTGAACCGGTACTCCCGGAAACTTTCCCCAGTTTTCTTCTCCATTTTAGTTAATAATAGCCTGTCAGGGATTATCTCTAGATTGTACTGAAAATAATTGGTGAATGACTGAGCTAGGTCATCCCAGATGAACCACCTGGTATGATCCTGTTGAGTATACCACTCCAGCGCTGAACCGCTTAAGCTCTGGCTAAAATTAGCCATCAATACCTCGTATCTTCCCCCTGTTCCATGCATTTTACTACAGTAACCCCTCAGATGGGCTACTGGATCCTCGTGTCCGTCGTACATATCAAACTTAGGTGGCTTAAATTCGGTCAGGAGCTGCACCTCCGGAAACAAGCATAAATCTCTATACGCAACACTCACTTGGCCTCCTAGCCCTTGTATTTTACAAAAAGATTGTTCAAGACTTCTCATCTTTCGTGCCATCTCTTCTAGTTCCAAATTTCTGATAGGCTTTTCTTCTGTCATATCTATGAGCGGTGTGTAGGAGTCATGTTGCCTGAACATTGGCTCTGGTGGATAATAATGAGTGTCCTGAACATGGAACATTGGTTCACTGGATGATTTATGTAGAGCGACAGGTGGTGGTGCCACATATACCGGGGCGACGTGAGGTGGTTGTGGTGGAACTTGTTTGGATAGCTGTGGTGGTTCCTGTGAAGTAGTGGCGTAGTAATATTGGTAGTTTGGGTATGTGGAGGATGAATTCATTGTAGGTGGTTCAGGATTCGGATTTGTGGGAGGGACATATGCTGGGTTGGCTGGATAGGAAGGCAAAGGTTGACCCCTAGACCAGGCTTGGTACATCTCCGACATTTGCTGCCTTAACTTATACATCTCTTCTTTCATACCAGCAACGTCTACAACTTCTTCTTCCTGTACCGGATCCATAATGGTGGGTTCGATCTACTGATTCACTGCTTTAGTCATAGCTTTTGAACATGTATTGTAGTTGTGATGTGCCAGAATGCTAGTTGCCAGCTGAAAATATGATACTCATCAACAACAAAACTCGTTAATATTTATAAATTATAGTTATTAAAGTTAATAATATAAATATCAATTAAGGTAATGCAAATGTTGAATGCACAAATTAATTATTGGTTCCTAAGGAGGTGGAAGATGGAATTAAGATTAAAAAGAATGCATTTATAATTCCTATATTTCGACCAAGCAAGGTAATAAGGTATGTCACTACCCAAATTCTCCCTCAGTGAACTGTCATGATGGAACCTTGTCTCTACGACAAGGTAAGCCTAATATTTGTGGAAAATAAAATGAAACATAAAAGATAACAACTAACAGATATTTTTAATAAACATAAAATATGCCGCTCGACATATACAAACAACAGCTCCTGAAACAATATGTAACTTTTCCAAGAATAGGAATCACGTAAGTCACAAGCTTCTAAGAATTTCTAACTGGTATATACAACAATGTCTACAGAAACAAGGGAAGAATTAACATAAGGGGATAGAGGGGGATTTCGAGGTCTACGGACACGGCCATGTGTACCTTGAAGTCTCCTTAAACAGTAACTGTGCAACTAAACTCGAGGCTGGTAGACGATACCTGGATCTGCACAAGAAAAATATATGCAGGGAAGAGCATGAGTACACCACAACGTTACCTAGTAAGTGCCAAGACTAACGTCAGTCGAGTAGTGACGAGATGAGGTCAGGGCCCTACTAATATATATATATATATATATTAAAATAAGGCGGAATGAAATATCATAGTAAAATAAAGACTGAAACTAAATAGGAATGGAATCATAGAAGACAACAGCTCAGTACACAGAGATAACAACAAAGGATCTCCCAAGATACCGTCTCGTAGTCCCAAACGTAAATGTGTAGGGGGACATCTGGGAATACCGTTCCGTAGTTCCAAAGTAAATATGCATTGCAGGGAGATCTTCCACAATAACATTTTGTAATCCCAAAGTAAATATGCAGTACAGGGGGATCTTCCGTAATACCATTTCGTAGTGCCAAAGTAAATATGCACCGCAAATAGTAGAAACAACAACTACAACACAAAATCTTACAATTTAGACCAAGTACAAGTCATGGAAAAATAGGAACTTGAATAAACATGCCGCACATAGTACAAATAAGCAATTAACACATGTAGGCATGCTATTTTAAGCTAACTCGATACTACACATGTTGATATAACTCAAATAAGAAGAAGAACATGTTATTACTCAGTGAAAATAAGGATTTTATAATAATTATCTCGTGTATGTATTCTTCACCTCATGCACACGATGCTTACATATCAAAACAGTACCAAATCTTAAGGGGAGTTCCCTCATGCAAGGTTATGCAAGCCACTTACCTCGAACCAAGCTCAAATCAATCCGTCACAATACCTTTCCCAGGAATATCCGGCTCTAAGGGGCCCAACGCTAGACAAAATAAATTATATAACATAAATATAACTACAAGAAACTAATTTAGCTAATGAAATCAAAGCTAACACAAGAAATTGGAAAAATCGCCCAAAACCTCCGTGAGGCCACATCTCGAAATCGGATAAAAGTCACAAAATATGAACATTCATTCACTCACGGATCTAACCATACCGAATTTACTCAAATCCGGTACCAAAAGCTCGATCAAAATCCCAAAATTTGGCCTAAGAACTTTTTTGAAATTTCTCCAATTTCTTTTACCCCAAATCCGAAATTGAATGATAAAATTAATGATAGATTAGTGCGATATAACCATAATCGAGTGTAGAAGCATTACCCAATTGATATCTCCTAAAATTCCTCAAAAACTCGTCCAAATCCAAGCTCCCAAACTCAAGATTTGATAATAATGGTCGAACCCTCGTTTATGTAATGTTTAATACTGCCTAGTGATTTCTTAACCGCGATTGCCGAATCATCCTCATGATCGTGAAGAATAACTTTTCTACCTCAGAAATTTACTCTATGCGAACGTGATGTTCTAACTCTCACACTTACGCGATCACCAACAATCCAACACGTTGGCGATGAACATAACGCGTGGCCTTGCTTTGGCCCACTTAACACTACGCGAATGCAACCTTGGCTATGTGTTCGCGAAGAACCACCTCACATCACTAAATGTTCACAGTCTCCTATCCACGAACACAAAGAACAAATCCATCCTCTCACTCAGCTAGCCTATGCAATCGCGGATCACCCCGTGTGATCGCGTATAAAGAAGCTAGAACTCAAGACACTAGAAACTTCAGCAACCTTCTAAGTCTAAAAACTAGTCTATTGAGCATCCGAAACTCACCCGAGGCCTCCTGGACCTCAACCAATCATAACAACCAACCCTATAACACCATACAAATTTAGTCGTGCCCTCAAATTATATCAAATAATGATAAAGTCATGAATCACCTTTCGTTTCAAATTTGAAGAACTGGAAACTTCCAAATTTGGCAACCAATGCCGAAACAATCCAAATCATATTCGGTTGACCCCAAAATTTGTAAATAAGTCATAATCAACATTACAGACCTACTCCAACTTTTATAATCGGATTCCGATCCCGATATCAAATATTCCACTACCGGTTAAAATCTCCAAAAATTTGCCTTTCACCATTTCAAGCCCAAATGAGCCACAAACCTCAAAAATACAACCCGGACACGCCCCTAAGCCCAAAATTACCCAACGAAGCTAACAGAATTGATAGAACTTCATTCGAAAGTCATCTTAACATATTTCCAGCTATGTTCCAAATTCGAAGACTTAAGTTTTCATTTTAGGGACTAAGTGTCCCAAACCACCCCAAAAAGCAAAAAAAAAAAAAAAACCTCATGGCAAGTCATAATAGCAAAAATAGACATGGAAAAAGTAGTTAATAGGGGATCAACGCTATTATCTCAAAATGACCCGCTAGGTCATTACATCCCCCTATTAAAATAATCATTCATCCTCGAATGAGCATAGAAACATATCGAAAGTGGTGAAAAGATAAGAATAACGGATGCACATATCTTGTCCGGTCCCCCAAGTCGCCTCCTCGACCGGCTGACCCCTCAACTGAACCTTCACTAATACAATGCTCTTTGTCCTTAACTTTCGAACCTGCCTGTCCAAAATAGCCACAAGCTCCGCAACATAAGATAGATCCTTGTCCAACTGGATTGATTTGAAATCCAACACATGAGATGGAGCACGGTGATACTTCCGGAGCATAAAAACATGGAATACCAGATGAACTCCTGCTAGACTGGGAGGCAAGGCAAGATCATAAGAAACCTCCCTAAGCCACAACACCTCAAATAGAATAATGAACATTGAGCTCAACTTTCCCTTTTTCCTAAACATCATGATGCCCTTCATAGGAAAAACCTAGAGTAATCGAACCAACCTACCAGGGATCAACACCGCCTACCATAAAGAGCCTCATACGGTGCCATCTGAATGTTGGACAGATAACTATTGATGTAGGAAAACTCTGCAAGTGGCAAGAACTGATCCCAAGAGCATCCAAACTCCATCACACACGCACAGAGCATATCCTCAAGAATTTGAATAGTGCGCTCGGACTGCCTATCAATCTGAGGGTGAATGATGTGCTAAACTCCACCCGAGTACCCAACTCATGCTATATGACACTCTAGAATTGTGATGTAAATTGCACACCCCAGTCACAGATGATAGATATCAGCACGCCATAAAGTCTGGCAATCTCGCGAATATAAAACCAAACAAACTGCTAGAGGAATAAGTAGTCATCACACGAATGCAATAAGCTGACTTGGTTATTCTGTCCACAATAACCCAAAATGCATCAACTTTTCGCTGAGTACGTGGGAGTCTAACAATGAAATGCATGCTGATCCGCTCTCATTTCCATTCCAAAATCTCCAACTTCAGAAGCAATCCACCCATCGCCGATGTTCATACTTCACCTGCTTACAATTTAGACACCAAGCCATAAATTTCACTATGTATATCTTCATTTTACACCACTAATATTGTTGTTTCAAGTCTTGATACATCTTTGTGGCACCCGGGTGAATAATATCACGAGCTATAAGCCTCCTGAAGAATCAACTTACATAATCCATCTACATTGGGCATATATAGCCTGACATGCATCCTTAATGCACCATTATCTCCAATAGCAACTTCCTTAGCATCACCGGGCTGAACCGTGTCCTTCTAGACAAGCAGATAGGGGTCATCATACTTACGCCCCCTGATAGAATCATAAATAGAAGACTAGGAGACCATACAAGCCAAAACTCGACTCGGCTAAAAAATATCCAATCTAATAAACTGGTTGTAACATCCCAGTGCTAATGACATCTCTACTGCTGGAAAATATGCTAAGCCCCCCAAAATATCTACCCTACGACTCAAGGCATCGGCCACCACATTGGCCTTCCTGGGATGGTACAAAATAATGATATCATAATCCTTAAGTAGCTCTAACCACCTCCGCTGATGCAAGTTAAGATCCTTCTGCTTGAATATATGCTGAAAACTCTGGGGAATAATGTAGATCTCACAAAGGACACCGTACAAATAGTGCCTCCAAATCTTCAAAGCATGAACAATAGCTGGTAACTCAAGGTCGTGGACAAGATAGTTCTTTTCATGCAATTTTAGCTGTCTGGGCATATAGGCAATCACCCTACGATCCTGCAACAACAACGCACTTAAGCCAACTCACAACGCAACACATTAAATAGTATAAGACCCCGAACACGTAGGCAATATCAATACTAGGGCTGTAGTCAAAGCTTCCTTGAGCTTTTGAAAACTCTCCTCACACTCCTCTGTTCACTTGAATGGAGCACCCTTCTTGGTCAGCCTGGCTATTGGTGCTGCAACATATGAGAATCCCTCAAAAAATTGACGGTAATACCTCACCGAACCAAGAAAGCTCCGGATCTCTGTAGCTGAGAACGGTATGGACCAACTCTGTACTGCTTCCATCTTCTCCAAATTCACCTTGATCCCCTCACTCGACATTACATGACCCAAAAATACCACTGAATCAAGCCAAAACTCATACTTTGAGAATTTTGCATATAACTGCATCTCTCTCAAGGTCTGAAGCACTGTCCTCAGGTGCTGCTCATGGTCCTCCTGACTCTAGGAGTATACCAAAATGTCATCAATAAACATAATTACAAATAAACCGAGATAGTGACGAAATAAACTGTGCATCAAATGCATAAATATTGCTGGGGTGTTGGTTAGCCTAAATTATATCACAAGGAATTCGTAATGACCATACCGAGTCCTGAAAGTAGTCTTCGGGATATCTAGCTCTTGAATCTTCAACTGATGATAACCTGAACGTAAGTCAATCTTGGATAATACCATGGCACCGCAAACTGATCAAATAGGTCATCAATATGAGTCAAAGGATACCGGTTCTTCATTGTAACTTTGTTTAACTGGGGATATTCAATGCATATACGCATAGAAATATCATTAACAAGGCAGGAGCATCCCAAGGTGACACACTGGGCCTAAAACACTTATCAAGCAATTCGTATAACTGTTCCTTCAACTTATTCAACTTAGGAGGAGCCATATGATAAGGAGGAATAGAGATGGGCTGAGTGCCCGGAAACAAATCAATTCCAAAGTCAATATTGCTATCGGGTGGCATGCTTGGAAGATCAGCTGGAAATACATCAGAGAAATTTCTGACTACTGGGACATACTCGACTGCATGGGTATCAATACTAAGATCATAATCTAGATACATGTCACACCCCTTCTCAACCATTCATGATCTTTAAGAAAAGAAATAACCCTACTGGGAATGTCTAAGGTACTCCTCCACTCTAATTGCGGTAAAACTAGCATAGCTAGTGTCATAGTCTTGGCGTGATAATCAAGAATAGCATAATGGGGTGACAACCAGCCCATGCCCAAGATAACATCAAGTCTACCATGCTAAGCAATAATAAATCCACTCTGGTCTCATAAGCACTAAGAGTAATCAAACATGACCAAAACACGCGGTCCATATAAAGAGAATCTCCTATAAGAGTAGACACATAAATATGGGAACTCAATGAATCTCTCGATATGCTCAAATGCGGGGCAAAATAAGATGACCCATAGGAATAAGTGGGTCCTAGATTGAATATAACCGATGCATCTCTATGAAAGATTGGAAAAATACCTGTAATGACATAAACAGAGGCAACAACCTCTGTACGAGTAGAAAGAGCAAAATATCTGGCATGGCCTCTTCCTCTAGGGTGAACTCTACCTCCCCTACCTCTACCTCGAGTTGGCTGAGTAGGTGGAGTAATATCTAGTGTTTAAATCATGGCATGAGGACCCGATGGAGCACGCTGTGGATGAGAAGTTTGTGGAGGTGCACTAGTCCTAATATTGGGGCAATCCCTCAGCTAATGGCTAGTGTCCCTATACTCAAAATAAGCTCAGATAGGGTATGGCTATTGTGGCTAGTTCAGGACAGGTCTGCTAGAGTGACAACTAAAAGCACCACGTGTAGTAGGCACACTATATACTAGCGGTGTATACTAAGGCTCTTGAGGCCTAAGAATAGTCGAAATACTATTGGCTGCTGGAAGAGCTAAATGAATATGATTAATCACATAGCCCCTACCATTACGCACTGTAGTTAGGCTAAAAGCACCAAAATAATGACCAAACTCTCGAGAAATCTTGGCCTCTCTCTCCGCCCTATCTCGAGCAAGCATGCCCTCCACTCTCATGACAATATTCAAAACCTGGTGATGCGAGATATCCATATCTAGCTCCTGGGCCATACTAGTCCTGATGTTGGGATGAAGTCCCTTAATAAACCAACAAAACCTCTCTCAAATTATAGATACCAAGGCCGGTGCATGTCTAGCCAAGTCATTGAAATGGACTGCATACTTCTAAAATAATCATAGCACCCTGGTGCAACTGCTCAAACTCTGTGCGCCATGCGTCCTTGAGGCTATGAGAGACATACTCTCTATAAACCATGTCCGAGAATTGAGTCCATGTGAGAGACGTTGCCTCAGCTGAACTACTCAACTCATAAGCACACCACCACTGATAGGCTGCTCCTCGAAGCTAAAATGTAGTGAAAGAAATCCCACTAGACTCTGCTATGCCTATACTGCGGAGAATGCGGTGACAATCCTCTAGAAAACCCTGAGCATCCTTTGTCGCCAAACCACTGAAGGTATGAGGGTGGTACTTCTAGTACCTTTAGAGACTACACTCCTCCTCTTCTGATACTATTGCCCTACCCTCGTGCTGAACTAGGGCTACAAGTTGTACCAGTATAACCTCTACAACCTGATAAACTTGAACCCGCTGCTCTAGGTGTGGGCGGTGGGAGTTCGTGCTCCTCCCCTGGCCTGAGATGTGGCCGGATCAAGGGGAATCAACCCTTCCTAAGATAGAGTGCTGAACATACTGATGAACTGTGCAAGGTTCTCCTGAAAAGCTGGTGCAGTGGCCATCTCAGGTGCTTCTGCTCTAGCCGAAGCTACTGGTGGCTTATCTATAGTAGCTTATGTAGGTGTTCTAACTACACTACATGGACATCCTCGACCTCTACCCCAGCCCCGACCTCTGGCGGATCTAAGAGGGGGCGCGAGTGCCTAGCCATCTCTAGTTGTACGTTTCCTCACCAACTGGGAGAGAATAGAAGACAGAAATTTAGAATTTCGAAGTAAATAATTTTGCACGAAAAGGAATCAAATGAAATAGATTTTTTCTAACAATTCCATAGCCTGCCGAAGATAAGTACAGACGTCTGCACACCGATATGTGGGACTCTAATAAATCATCTTGTGACTCACGACTCATATGAAACTAGAGCTCTGATACAAACTTATCAAGACCCAAATTCTCCCTACGTGAACTGGTGACGGTACCTAGTCTCTACGACTAGGAAAGCCTAATATTTGTAGAAATAAAATGAAACATAAAAGATAACAACTAACACATATTTTTAATAAGCAGAAAAGATGCCGCTCGGCATATACAAACAACAGCCCCTGAAACAATACGCAATATTCCCAAGAACCAAAATACAGTAAGTCACAGGCTTTTTAGAATTTCTAACTGCTCTATGCATCAATTCCATAACAAACAAGGGAAGAATTAGCATAAGGAAATAGACAGAGACTTCGAGGTCTGCGGGCACGAGAAGGTGTACCTTGAAGTCTCTTGAAACATCAACCGTGCAACTAAACTTGAGGCTGGTAGACGGTACCTGGATCTGCACACAAAAAACATATGTAGGGAAGGGCATGCGTACACCGCAACGGTACCCAGTAAGTTCCAAGCCTAACCTCGATCGAGTAGTGATGAGATGAGATCAAGGCCATACTGGTGTTGATAGTGGTTCCCTCATATATTTTTTAAAATGCATATATACTTTGAAAATAGTGCATGAAAATCAATTAGTATTTTCCTATAATTCTTCTGTAATTTTAAAAGAATTTTAATTAATTTACTCTAGCATTTTAGTATATAAATAATTACATAGGGCATTAAAAATGATTTTATGATTTTTATTTGCTTAATTTTAATATTTTTATTTATATTGAGCTTTATTATTTCACAAATGGTCTTATGTTCATATTAGGGTTATAATACAATAAGTTTGCAATGTTTGCCATGTGTATATAATATCTTATTTCACAAGAAAATAATATTTTAAATTTTTATAGTACTAAGTAATTATTTGAAATTATCTTCATGCATAAAAATTATTTTTTTATTTACAACAACAACAACAACAACCCAGTATAATCCCACTTAGTGGGGTCTGGGGAGGGTAGTGTGTACGCGGACCTTACCCCTACCCTAGGATAGAGAGGCTGTTTCCAAATAGACCCCCGGCATCCTTCCCTCCAAGAACTTCCCACCTTGCTCTTGGGGAGACTCGAACTCACAACCTTTCGGTTGGAAGTGGGGGTTGCTTATCATCAGAGCAACCCCTCTTGTCATTTTTTTATTTAATTAACTATTTTTTACGAATAGGCTTCTGAAGTTGGACCAGTAGCCTTGCAAATTCTTCATGACTGCGGCCATGGACCATTTTCCATTGTAGCGGAAGTTTCACCGCTGCACCAAAATATCACCACTGACAACAGTCCTCTTGGCTGTTTGTGCGAAGATGTTTCAGCTCTCCGCTGCCCCCCATGATCCGGAACAACTTCTAAGTGCCAAAATATCCGAACGCGCTTAAAACTCACTCTCAAACTCACCCGAGGCCGCCGAGAGCTCAATCAAATGTACCAACACATGTCATAACACCATTAAGATTTAGTCGAGCCTTCTAATTACGCAAAACAACACCAAATCCACCTCGGGTTCAAGCCTACAGATTTAGAAACTTTCAAATTCCACAAACAATGCCTAAACCTATCAAAACAAGTCCGATTAACCCTAAATTTTACACACAAGTCATAAATGACATAATGGAGCTATTCCAATTTTTGGAATCGAATTTTGATCCCGATATCAAAAAGTCAACCCCTCAGTCAAACTTCTAAACTTACATTTTTTGTTTTTTCTATTTCAAGCCAAATTCTACCACAGATCTTCAAAATACATTCTGAACATGCTCTTAAGTCAAAAATAACCCAAGAGAGCTAATCCAATCATAAAAATGCAAATATGAGATCGAGTACTTAAAGTCAAAGACTTGGTCAAACCTCTCAAATTTTAAACCTTAAGTTGAGAACCATTCTTCTATATCTATTTCGTTTCACCTGAAAACCAAAACTGACGATTTACATAAGTCATAATACGTCATATAAGGCTAGTCACGCCCAAGAACTGGTGAGCGCAGTGCAAATGCTCAAAATGACTGGTTGGGTCGTTACATTCTCCCCCACTTAAACTGTCACGACCCAAACTGGAGGACCATGACTAGCACCCGACCATACTTGCCAAGCACCAACGTACCTTTTATCTAACCTTCTTTATTATCTTTTAGGCTGACTAGACCAATATAAATGGTAGACATGGATCATGAACAACCAACAATAAAATATGATTGCATGAACCTACATAACATGGGATGACCAGACAATCAAGAAACATGGTACAAGCTTCCACGCTAAAATGAAAAAACTATACAACAAAAACCAGCCGAATAGGCATACCAAACTATACATGAGTCAACACTTGTCTATGAGCCTCTAAAGGAACATAAGTGCTGCAACATAGTCGGAACAGGGCCCCGACATACCCATAATGTCTATAACAAAAATGCATACCAAGACCAAGGCAAGTCCGGAGAAGGGATCTCGCCAATCACCGCTGAACTGGACAACCTACTGTGATGGGGGAGCTACACCTGCCTGTCTATCAGGACCTGCAGCACGACATGCAGCGTCCACAAATAAAAGGATGTCAGTACGAATAAAGTACTGAGTATGTAAGGGAGAGAACCATAAATATGAACAACAATGTGAGCAGGGATAGAGAATATACAACCTGTAACATCCGAGTACCTCTGAGGGCTACTGACATGAAATACATGATACATATGTATAAATACATAATCTTTTAAAACATACGCCTCTGTGGGCATCATCATTATCATATCGTACCCGGCCGTAATAGGCTCGGTAAAAACATACCCGGCCATTATAAGGCTCGGTAGAATCGTACCCGGCCACGTGGAGCTCGGTAAAACCCAATTGATCAGGTGGTTGCACAATAGGTGCCGTACCCGGCCGACTATAGCGCGGCTCGGTAGAGTAAAATAGATACATATATATAATGCATGCTCGACTCATGGAAACACCTTGTAGACCTTTCGGAGTGACGTAAGGTCGGTATCCTATGTACACCTTATTAGGACTAACTCTTCACTATGAACCTTATAGGAATCAGGAAGTACCAACAAGATTGATAACATAAGAATAAGAGAAGCAACATCAACATCAATTGTTCCATAAGAAGGGAAACAATGTAAGTACTGCTTAGCTTCTAAGAATAGAGTATCTTTGGAAGCTCGTTCATTACATTATGTACAATCGGAGTCGTGCAAAAGAAGGAAAGGGATAGCCACACATACCTTGTATATACTGCCACAACCTCAAGCTATGCAAACGTCACGACTCCTTAGTCTACAATAGGAGAAATGACACTATCGTTAACGTTTAAGCGTCGCAACTATTATGTACCAACCACAATCTATTTTGTGATGAAACGGACAGAACCTCCCCTATATATAGGACTTCACACCATTCAAAACAATCACCAAACAGCCTAAACAACATCAATAATAAACATATTGAGCCTTCCAAAACAGTCCACACACAACCTAATCACATCATACATATGACGGCCACTATAGTTGTACCAAACGACCCAAAAATATTACCAAGAACTAGCAAACCACAACCCAACATATATATGGTGTTTCTCCACACCCTGCCTCCTCCAAAACTCCACAAAACAGTAATAAAAAACGCAGCCCAACAGCAACACAAAACAGTCCACAAAACAGTCCGCTACAAGTGAATAACTTGAACTCACGGCTTCCGATCACCGTCCCGTGAGTTCTTACATGTATATAACGAATTGCCATGAATTTACAGAAGAATAAATGTATGAAATATAGCAGTAAACTCACCTTTGTTGTTGGATAACTCAGCCTTTAACTTGGTTCTTCAAACTCTAGTGTTTACCCCCAATTTGGACTTGAAAGAGAGGGAAAATCAGTTAGGGTTTGTGGATAATTTTTGGGAGGAATTTTGCAGAGCCTTAGGTCTGGTTATTTGTGAAATATAAAGAGGTATATATTTCAGAAGATAAGCCTTTTAATGGGCTGCTTATCTGACCCGAAATCCCCTCTTTTGGGCCGACATTAAACCAAGTAGGTGACTCACCTACTTGCACCTAGCAGCTTGTGCAGTCTCACGAAAATGTCTATATCTCTCTATTCCAATGTCGTATTGCTAAACCGTTTAATGCGTTGGAAACTAGACTCATAGATCTTCAATTTGGTGGGTAGATCACCCCGTAATTCCAAGTATATTGGGAGAAATACTTAATAACATTTGACCTAAAGTTTAGGTAAAACTATGAACCTAAGTTGCAACAACTTTTGTCGACTTTTGTTTCATAACTCGTTTGACTTCAAGACTTATGATACGGATATTATATGATTCAAATACCTTAAAGCATGACCTCCTAAGTATACTAAGCATCTATAGGTTTACCCAAAAGTACGAGTTATAGCATCCTTGATTCGTTTAACTTCTAATACTTGTTAATCATCCTTATGCACCCTTGTATCACTTAAGATTAATCGGATTAACTTCTTATCATCTCAAGGATAATTCCTTCTTGGATTTGTGTTATCTAACTTATGGAATGAACTAATGTGTGTGGTTATGGATTGTAACACCCTCCCCCCCTTAGGAACATTCGTCCTCGAATGTAAGGGTTTATGGGGAGTCCAAATCATCGTGGATTCCAACGGAATTTTTGGTCAATGTTCCCCTATAAAATGGTCACTAGCAAAATTTGCAAGCAGTGAAGCTCAAAGTGTGACCACACAAGGCTACACAAAGCATTATGGACATGGACATTATTTACATATCACCACTTTGTATTACGGAAGAGAGTTCTCAAGTTATTGCTTACCTCATAAAGCCATTTCACCTTTATAATGTATCTTGCGTTCCACCAACATCCTTTTTATCATCATTCTGGAATAGGTAAGGGTATTTAGACTTCATCTCTTCTTCCGCTTCCCATGTCATTTCTTTCATATTCTTGTTCCTCCACAATACTTTGACGGAAGCTACATCTTTTGTTCTCGGCTTGCGGACTTGTCGATCTAATATAGCCACTGGCACTTCTTCATATGATAGATCCTCTATAACTTGAACATCTTGGATAGGGACAACTCGAGAAGGGTCACCAATACATTTCCTCAACATAGATACATGGAATACCGGGTGGACAAATTCTAATTCGGATGGCAATTCTAACTCATAAGCAACTTGTCCAATTCGTTGAAGAATTTTATACGGACCGATATATCTTGGACTCAGCTTACCTTTCTTCCCAAAACGCATAACACCCTTCATTGGTGAGATCCTCAGGAAAACCCAATCACCAACCTCAAATTCTAGATCACGACGTCGGACATCGGAATAAGACTTTTGCCTGCTTTGTGCCGTCCTCAATCGTTCCTGTATCACTTTCACCTTCTCAATGGCTTGGTGAATCAAATCTGGCCCATATAATTCTCGTTTCACCGACTTCGAACCATCCAACTGGTGATCTACATCTCCTCCCATATAGTGCCTCATATGGGGCCATTTTTATACTGGAATGGTAGCTATTATTGTAGGCAAATTCTATGAGTGGAAGATGGTCACCCCAATTTCCCTTAAAATCTAGAACACATGCTCGTAGCATATCTTCCAATGTCCGAATGGTACGTTCAGCCTGTCCGTCAGTCTGCGGATGAAATGCAGTGCTGAGATTCACCTGTGTGCCTAAACCTTTCTGAAAAGACCTCCAAAAGTTAGCCGTAAATTGAGCTCCTCGATCTGATATAATAGATATCGGCACACCATGAAGCCCAACAATCTCCTTGATATACAACTTCGCATAATCTTCAGGCGAGTAAGTTGTCTTAACTGGCAGAAAATGAGCACATTTTGTAAGTCGATCAACTATCACCCAGATAGAGTCAAACTTATGATAAGATCGAGGTAATCCAATAACGAAGTCCATATTAATCACCTCCCATTTCCAGGGTCGGAATTTCTATATTCTGAAGCAATCCACCGGGTTTCTGATGTTCTATCTTTACTTGTTGACAATTGGGACACTGGGCTACAAATTCCGCAATAGACTTTTTCATGTTATCCCACCAATACTGCTCCTTGACATCATGATACATCTTTGTTGAGCCAGGATGGATGGAATATCGGGATTGATGAATTTCATTCATAATCTTTTCTCGCAACCCTGCTACATTCGGCACACATAATCGGCCCTGGTATCTCAGTGCCCCATCTCCTCCGATCTCAAAAGCCGTAATTTTACACTGCTGAATGTTCTCTCTCAATCGTAGTAAGATAGGATCTTCATATTGCCGTGCTTTTACCTCTGCTACCAAAGATGATTCTGATGTATTCTGTACAGTAACACTTCCGTCATCGGAGTCTAACAATCTGATTCTCATATTGGCTAGCTGATGAAGCTCTTTAGTCAACCCCCATCTACCTGCATCAATATGTACTAAGCTTCCCATTGACTTACGGCTTGAGAGCAGCTGCCACAACATTGGCTTTACCGGGATGATACAATATCTCGACGTCGTAGTCCTTCAGTAATTCAAGCCACCTACGCCGCCTCAAATTCAACTCTTTCTGCTTGAAGATGTATTGTAGACTCTTGTGATCTGTGTAGATGTCAACATGGACGCCGTATAAGTAGTGCCGCCATATCTTCAAAGCATATATTACTGCAACCAATTCCAAATCATGGGTTGGATAATTCTTTTCATGCTTCTTCAATTGTCTTGATGCATATGAAATCACCTTCCCATGCTGCATCAACACACACCCCAAACCTATACCTGAGGCATCACAATATACCACATATCCTTCTGTTCCTTCAGGGGAGAGTGAGCACCGGTGCGGATGTCAATCGATCCTTCAGCTCCTGAAAACTATGTTCACAAGTGTTAGACCACTGGAACTTGGTAGCTTTCTATGTTAACTTAGTCAATGGTGCTGATATAGAGGAAAACCCTTCTAAAAATCGCCTATAATATCCTGCTAGCCCTAGGAAGCTACGAACTTCTGATGGTGTTGTAGGTCTCGGCCAATTCTTTACTGCATCAATCTTCCGAGTGTCGACACTAATACCCTCGTCAGATATCACATGGCCAAGGAATGCTACTGAGTTCAGCCAGAATTCACATTTGGCGAGCTTAGCATATAATTTACGATCCTGAAGCATCTGTAATACTATCCGCAAGTGGCTCGCATGTTCCTCCTCCGAACGAGAATACACCGGAATGTCATCAATGAATACAATCACGAACACATCAAGATAGGGCCTGAATAGAGTATTCATGAGATCCATAAAAGCTGCCGGGGCATTTGTTAGCCCGAACGACATCACCAAGAACTCAAAGTGCCCATATCTTGTCCGAAAGGCCGTCTTTGGAATATCCTTCTCCTTAACCCTCACCTGATGATATCCTGAACGTAAGTCAATCTTGGAGAAATACTTGGCACCCTGGAGTTGGTCAAATAGGTCGTCAATTCTTGGAAGTGGATACTTGTTCTTTATAGTAAACTTATTCAACTGCCGATAGTCGATACACATCCGTAATGACCCATCTTTCTTCCGCACGAATAGGACTGGCGGCGCACCCCAAGGTGAAGTGCTAGGTCTAATGAAGCCCTTATCCAGCAAGTCCTTTAACTGCGCCTTCAACTCTCGCAGCTCTGCCGGGGCCATTCTATATGGAGGGATAGAGATCGGTTGAGTGTCAGGCAAGACATCAATGCTAAACTCAATCTCCCTTTCCGGAGGAAGACCTGGGAGTTCATTTGGGAAAACATCTGGAAATTCATTGACCACGGGGATAGATTGTAGAGTAGGCAGCTTCGCCTTCGCATCCCTAACGCGAACAAGATGATAAATGTAACCTTTTGAGATCATTTTCCTTGCCTTAAGATAGGAAATAAACCTACCTTTCGATGTAGCAATGTTCCCCTTCCATTCAATGACGGATTCACCAGGAAATTGAAACTTAACCATCTTCATACGACAGTCAACATTTGCATAGCATGAGGCCAACCAGTCCATTCCCAGTATCACATCAAAATCAACCATTTCTAATTCAAATAAATCTGCCGAGGTTTGACGACTACAAATCATCACAGTGCAACCTCTATATACCCTTCTAGCAATCATAGAATCTCCTATTGGAGTAGATACCGCAAGGGGTTTACTTATCAATTCAGGTTCAATGCCAAACTTATTAGCCACAAAGGGTGTAACATATGATAATGTCGATCCCGGATCAATCAACGCATATACATCATAAGAAAACACAGATAATATACCTGTAACAACATCTGGAGATGACTCGAGATCCTGTCGACCTACTAGAGCATATGTTCGATTTTGAGCACCACTCGAACTCGGTCCTGCACCTCTACCTCTACCACGACCTGTCGACTGCTGAAAACCCCGTGCTGGAGGTCGAACTGATGAGGAAGAACCAGACACAGATCTAGTCGGTTGTGCCATACCATCACCTCCCCTGTTAGGACAATCCCTAATCATATGGCCAGGTTGTCCGCAAGAATAACACGCATCAGAACCTCGACGGCACAGTCCAAAGTGGGCCTTGCCGCACTGATCACAACCTGGTGTTGGGGGTTTCGTCTGACTAGTATCCCTGTGATGTTGCGATCCGGATGCCTGCGAACTCTGACCTGGACCAGAATAGGATCGATCATATCGAGGCCTCTGAAACTGTGGAGGAGCACTAGCTACGGATGGCGCCGAACTCCTCAAAGACTGGGGCCTGACGCTGCCTCTTAAGTCATCAGAATACCTTGAAAATCTCGCCCTCTTATGCTGGCCCCTATCCTGCTCCCTATCTGCCCTCTGCTGGCGCTTACGATCCTCTAGGGTCCGAGCATAAGCTTGAATACGGGAAATATCTATGCCTTCTACCAAGGAGGCTGTCATACACTCATTTATTAGATGGGGTCCCAACCCGTTCACGAACAAATGCACCCGATCACTCATCTCGGCCACCATATGGGGAGCATACCTTGCTAAAGAATCAAACCGCATACTATACTCTCGCACACTCATATTACCTTGTCTAAGGTTCAAGAACTTATCAGCTCTAGCTCGTCGTATCTCAACTGGCAAATAGTGACGAAGAAAGGCCTCAGAAAAATCCTTCCACACAGCTGGAGGAGCGTTCGGACCCCTGGATCTCTCCCAACTATCATACCAAAGAACTGCTAAATCCCGTAGCCGATAAGAAGCCAACTCTACTGCCTCTGTATCACTAACATGCATAACCCATAGTGTACGATGAACCTGGTCAATAAAAGTCTGCGGATCCTCCTTGGGGTCTGATCCGGTAAACACCGGAGGGTCTAAATTAATAAAATCACGAACTCTTGTACTAACTGGTTATCAGCAGCACCTATATTCTGCCTCTGAGCCTGAGCAGCTACCAAGCTTGTCAATAACTGCAAAGCACCCCGCATATCCTGGTCTATAGTGCCAGACGGAGGAGCTGGAGGTGCTGGGTGCCACCTAATATCCTCTGGAGGAGACGGAGTAGATGAGGTATGAGACGGCATCTCACTCTGAGCCTCACTTTGGCCTGCTCTGGCTTGGGGCACCTGACTGGTACCCTCTCCCGCAACTGTATCAAGCCGTCTACTAATTGTTTGTTTCCTAGTCGAAGGCATCGCTGAAAGAAAACAAGGTGAATATTAGAGACGAACACTTACGACTCAACTCTATGCACGATCTAGATTCGGGAAGAAGGTAACAACCCTAGATGTCATGTAGCCTCCCGATTATAAATGTGGCGCGCTACACATCCATAATCAAGACTCTACTAGACACGGCTCATAGACAATCCCTAGGACAGACTTGCTCTGATACCAAGTTTGTCACGACCCAAACCGGAGGACCATGACTAGCACCCGACCATACTTGCCAAGCACCAACGTACCTTTTATCTAACCTTCTTTATTATCTTTTAGGCTGACTAGACCAATATAAATGGTAGACATGGATCATGAACAACCAACAATAAAATATGATTGCATGAACCTACATAACATGGGATGACCAGACAATCAAGAAACATGGTACAAGCTTCCACGCTAAAATGAAAAAAACTATACAACAAAAACCAGCCGAATAGGCATACCAAACTATACATGAGTCAACACTTGTCTATGAGCCTCTAAAGGAACATAAGTGCTGCAACATAGTCGGAACAGGGCCCCGACATACCCATAATGTCTATAACAAAAATGCATACCAAGACCAAGGCAAGTCCGGAGAAGGGATCTCGCCAATCACCGCTGAACTGGACAACCTACTGTGATGGGGGAGCTACACCCTGCCTGTCTATCAGGACCTGCAGCACGACATGCAGCGTCCACAAATAAAAGGACGTCGGTACGAATAAAGTACTGAGTATGTAAGGCAGAGAACCATAAATATGAACAACAATGTGAGCAGGGGTAGAGAATATACAACCTGTAACATCTGAGTACCTCTGAGGGCTACTGACATGAAATACATGATACATATGTATAAATACATAATCTTTTAAAACATACGCCTCTGTGGGCATCATCATTATCATATCGTACCCGGCCGTAATAGGCTCGGTAAAAACATACCCGGCCATTATAAGGCTCGGTAGAATCGTACCCGGCCACGTGGAGCTCGGTAAAACCCAATTGATCAGTGGTTGCACAATAGGTGCTGTACCCGGCCGACTATAGCGCGGCTCGGTAGAGTAAAATAGATACATATATATAATGCATGCTCGACTCATGGAAACACCTTGTAGACCTTTCGGAGTGACGTAAGGTCGGTATCCTATGTACACCTTATTAGGACTAACTCTTCACTATGAACCTTATAGGAATCAGGAAGTACCAACAAGATTGATAACATAAGAATAAGAGAAGCAACATCAACATCAATTGTTCCATAAGAAGGGAAACAATGTAAGTACTGCTTAGCTTCTAAGAATAGAGTATCTTTGGAAGCTCGTTCATTACATTATGTACAATCGGAGTCGTGCAAAAGAAGGAAAGGGATAGCCACACATACCTTGTATATACTGCCACAACCTCAAGCTATGCAAACGTCACGACTCCTTAATCTACAATAGGAGAAATGACACTATCGTTAACGTTTAAGCGTCGCAACTATTATGTACCAACCACAATCTATTTTGTGATGAAACGGACAGCACCTCCCCTATATATAGGACTTCACACCATTCAAAACAATCACCAAACAGCCTAAACAACATCAATAATAAACATATTGAGCCTTCCAAAACAGTCCACACACAACCTAATCACATCATACATATGACGGCCACTATAGTCGTACCAAACGACCCAAAAATATTACCAAGAACTAGCAAACCACAACCCAACATATATATGGTGTTTCTCCACACCCTGCCTCCTCCAAAACTCCACAAAACAGTAATAAAAAACGCAGCCCAACAGCAACACAAAACAGTCCACAAAACAGTCCGCTACAAGTGAATAACTTGAACTCACGGCTTCCGATCACCGTCCCGTGAGTTCTTACATGTATATAACGAATTGCCATGAATTTACAGAAGAATAAATGTATGAAATATAGCAGTAAACTCACCTTTGTTGTTGGATAACTCAGCCTTTAACTTGGTTCTTCAAACTCTAGTGTTTACCCCCAATTTGGACTTGAAAGAGAGGGAAAATCAGTTAGGGTTTGTGGATAATTTTTGGGAGGAATTTTGCAGAGCCTTAGGTCTGGTTATTTGTGAAATATAAAGAGGTATATATTGCAGAAGATAAGCCTTTTAATGGGCTGCTTATCTGACCCGAAATCCCCTCTTTTGGGCCGACATTAAACCAAGTAGGTGACTCACCTACTTGCACCTAGCAGCTTGTGCAGTCTCACGAAAATGTCTATATCTCTCTATTCCAATGTCGTATTGCTAAACCGTTTAATGCGTTGGAAACTAGACTCATAGATCTTCAATTTGGTGGGTAGATCACCCCGTAATTCCAAGTATATTGGGAGAAATACTTAATAACATTTGACCTAAAGTTTAGGTAAAACTATGAACCTAAGTTGCAACAACTTTTGTCGACTTTTGTTTCATAACTCGTTTGACTTCAAGACTTATGATACGGATATTATATGATTCAAATACCTTAAAGCATGACCTCCTAAGTATACTAAGCATCTATAGGTTTACCCAAAAGTACGAGTTATAGCATCCTTGATTCGTTTAACTTCTAATACTTGTTAATCATCCTTATGCACCCTTGTATCACTTAAGATTAATCGGATTAACTTCTTATCATCTCAAGGATAATTCCTTCTTGGATTTGTGTTATCTAACTTATGGAATGAACTAATGTGTGTGGTTATGGATTGTAACATAAACATACGTTCGTCCTCGAACATGCCCAACGTTGTTCCAAAAGACATCAAATCACCATGTATCCTCACTAAGCACTTACCCGAGGGTGATCCCACGTCATCATATGCCACATAGGTCCAATAGCAGAACATAACTGAAATTTCGTAATCCATCCTAACCCATAATCCTTAGAATCAAATTTTGACTTCCGAAATCATCTATAGAATTAGAATCTCATATATATACACCGTATAAGCCTGACAAGATGTATCAAACCATATCCGCAACTCAAGAATAAATCACATGATATACCTACAACTCAAATGTTCATAGCGATAACTTCTAATCACAACAACTGCTCATATAACCCAATACTAGAAATAAACCTTTTATCTAATAAAACTTCATTTCAACACTTTCGTGTACTATCAATGATCATAGAAACACGCAAAATTGAACCAATCATGGAGCACCCTCTCATTCGGCTAGGACTATAGTGAATTTCTTAAGCCAAATTTCGATATTAGCCTTCTAACATGTTGAAATCGAATCCGAGTTCTAGGACCAATGATCTTATCTCATCCAACACGACTACTCTGGTGACATGACACATCAATACAATCTAAAGCCACAACACGTGCAAGCCGCGCACCAATAAGCAACAGTCCAAATGTACTCAAATCATGAAACAAATGACTCAAATGAGAGAGTTGTACCGCAAGCTCACCACCACCACTACAAAACGATACTAGGAACCCATCACATACCGTAGAACAGAACATACGAATCTTACCCGAAGGATCATACCTCCACATAACTTCACTGAAATGTGCAATCCTATCCAAACACTAGCCCACACAAAACACCAAGTCACCGTACTCAATGTCACACCTCATTTGTTTTACACACCCCAGAGAGGGAAGTGTATAAGGGAATTTTTCCATTTAAAGTGACATTATTTGAAATGAGATTATTTATTTATTTTTTCAGAGTCGCCACTTGGAATAAGTTACGGTTTCCCAAGTTACCGATTTATTTAAAATACCAAATCGAGGAAGTTTTATTTTTTAGAAAAAAGTCTGCGAACCAGAAATTCTAGATAAGGAATTCTGTTAACTAGAGGGAGGTGTTAGGCATCCTCGGATTCGGTGGTTCTAGCACGGTCGCTTAGTGATTATTATTTGTCTTAGATTATTTAATTATTCATTTTTAGGACCTATGCACATTTATCTTTTTACCGCTTTTAATTACCTGAATTATTCACATTTAAAGAATTGAGTTACGCGAACGTATACTCTTTCTTTTTGACGCGTCAAAATCATTCCACACGAACGTGTCCACAATTAATAACCCTTTATTATTATTAAGAAAGTTCGGGCCAAAGTTGCGTAGACGCATACTCAAGTCATTTTTATAATGAAATTTGTAATTATTTTACATGAACGTATAAATAATCGTAATACTAATCTAAATTGGGCCTAAAACAAACAACGATTATTCGTGAATTGTTTATTTGCGGTTACTATCCAAATAAAATATGGTTTCGATTAATCAAAGACAAATAATTTTCATTTGCAGATCCACAAATACAGGGATTCAACCTATCAAAACTATCATGTGAACAATTTTTCATTTATAGCGGCTAAGGATTTAAGCTGTAACGACCCGACCCGTATCGCCCGGTTTTCTTCAATTTATGCTTTAACATGTTAATTTATATGTGTTTGGAGAGTTAGAAGCAAATCAAATGGAATTATATAGAAATGAGGCCATAAACCTTTTTATAAGAATAATAGTTTGGAAAAGTCAACTGAATGTTAACCGACAAGTTAGAAAGCTCGGAATGGATTTCTAAAGATTCGACTAGTTTCGGGGGATGATTTATGACTTAGGAGAGCAAGCAGAATCGAATTCAGAGGCCCAGTCTAGATTTAGGCTTGAGTTGGCTAAGGTTGAATTTTAACGAAACCCGAACGGTAGGTGAGATTTTGATTCGGGGCTCGGAATGAAATTCTGAGAGTTGCAGTAGCTCTGTTAGGTAATTTGGATATGCATGCAAAATTTCATGTCATTCGGAGGTGGTTAGGTCGGTTTTTAGATCAAATGTTGGTTTCAGAAGTTTTTATGAAAATTAGGCTTGAATCCGTGAGAAAGTGGCAATTTTAATGTTTACGATGGTGTTTTTATGTTGCGGGCAAGTTTGAACAAAGTAATGTGATGTATTTGTGCTCTTGGTTGAGGTCCCGGGGGCCTAGGGATTTTTTCGGGAGGTTAAATGGAAAATTTTTAAGTTGTAATAGGTTTGAGATATCTGGCTTCTGGTATTTTCGCATCTGCGGGCATAGGATCGCAGAAGCAGTTTCGCAGTTGCGGCCATTTTAACGCAGAAACGATCTAGGAAGGGCTGGGCTTGGTTCGGGGAAGCAGGATATTCTCACAGGAGCGGTCCCCGCAGAAGCGAGGAAAATCTCGCAGAAGCGAGGTATGGCCTGGCGAGGGACTTCCGCAGAAGCGGACCATGCGCCGCAGGCGCGGGATTGCATGAGCGATGATGGGGCCGCAGAAGCGGTCCTGGACCTTAAGGAATAAGTCGCAGAAGTGACACATTTTCTGTAGAAGCGGACTCGGCTAAGCGAGTATATTTCCGCAGAAGCAGAAATCGTCAGTGAATTAAATTGAACAGTGTATCGAATTTCAGAGTTCAAAACACACACTTTTAACTTGGGGAAGAGGAGAATTGCGAGGGTTTTCAAGGAGAAACAAGGGGAAATCATCAGGTAAGGGTTACTAAACTCGAATTATGTTATTATAACGCAAAAACATAGATTAAACGCCCAAAAAACTGAGGAATTAAGTGGAAAGCATGGTGGTTAGGGCTTGGAAATTTAGGAAGATAAAAGTGGAGGTTGAGGGGTCAAACGGACTCCGTTTTTGATAAAATTTATATGCACGGACTCGTGGCAATACGAAGAATCCGTTGGTATGATTTTTAAAATTTTTTGAGAAGCGGGCCCAGGGCTCGGGTTTTACCAACTTGGTGCATTATTGTATTTTTCAAGTAAATTTGATTGGTTTATGTTTCTTTGACCCATATTGATGTAATTGCTGTGGTTTGACTAGATTCGACGCACGAGGCAGCAAATTCGAAGGGAAAAGGCATCGCGGATGAGTCCACGGCCGGCTAGAGGTGAGTAGTTAGTGTATATGGTTGCCTGAGGATTCGAAACCCCAGTTTAGCACATTGTGATGCTATTAGGGTGTGGCTAGCACCCCATGGCAGGTGCGGGATTGATTATGACTGGGGATTGAGACTTGGTCCATCCCGAATATGAATAATATGTTATTGGCATTTGAAAGGCACACTATGTTAGATATATTTGTGGGTTGTAAGCTATGTTTGGGGCTTTCTTACGACCTGTAGTATCCCTAGGGGATAGATATATATGTGATAGACTGGTTTGCTTAATCACTGATCTCAATCCTCGTTTGAAATCACTATTATGAAATGCTAAGTCACATGTTCTTGGAAAATTAAATAAAATTAAAGTATTTTCATTGTTAATGAACTGGAAACTGGAAATAAATAATTTAAACTGTTGAGTGACTCATATGCATGTTGTGGACTGAGGATGGATCGGGCTGAACGCCGAAGCAGATGATATGAATATTGGGCTTGGCCTAAAGGAGCCCCTCCGGAGTCTGTATACACCCCCAGTGAGCGTCGTCGACGTTAAATGGATCGGGCTACGTGCCGTAGCGATCATGTGCATTGCATTGCATTTTTATCTTCAAATTATCTGTGCTAATTGTGATTTGCTGTTGTTGTTAGTTCGTAGTAGGTATCGGACTGTAGTTTAGCTGTGCTCTGTGGTATTCTGTGGATTTCCTGCTTTCAGCTGTTAATATATACTTTTTACTCACTGAGTACTTAGTACTCACCCCTACTCCCTACACCTTTGTGTGCGGATTCAGGTACGCAGGAGGGTTAGACGAGTGGTCCAGCTTATTTATGAGTACTCGAGTTGCTGAGGTAGTTGCTGGCGTTCGCAGGACCTAGCTTCTCACTTTATTTCAATTTATTATCTATATACTTTCAGACTTGAGTATTTTGTTCAGTATTCCTATTACTATTCAGTTTTGTTTAGATGCTCTGTACTCGTGACCCTAGATTTTTGGGAGTGTTATTTAGATTTCTCACTTCTCAGTATTTATTCATACTATTATTATTGGAGTATTTATTGACTCATATATTCTTCTTGAATTTGTACTTTTGGGACTGGTCTTTATCTGTGAAAATAGTTGTTGGTCTGGCTTGCCTAGCTTTAGGGTTGGGCTTCATCACGACCGGATTTGGGTCGTGACAAGTTAGTATCAGAGTCTAGGTTACTAGGCATCGCGAGTCATGAGCCGGTTTAGTACGCTCTTGCGGATCAGTACGTAGACGAAGGGAGGCTATAGAACTTTAGGAAAAACTTCACTTTCTTGGATTCATATCGTGCGGTTTGTGTTATCATATAAACTAAATTTTTCCATATTCTACTCTCTCGCAAATGGCGAGAACACGTGCTAGCGGACGTGGCGGACGACCACCGGTGGCACCTAGAGGTCGTGGTCGTGGCAGAGGTAGGGCAGCAGTGACAGCACATACTGACCCACCAGCTGACCAGACTCAGGGTTAGATCCCAGCCCCAGTGGCCGAGGTTCAGGATCAAGTCCCAGCTACAGGCATCCCAGCAGCTCAGGTTCAGGCACCAGTAGTTCCCATTAAGATACCGGGTCTTCAGGAGACCTTAGCACATATCTTATCAGTGTGTACTGGTTTAGCTCAAGTGGTTGCGGCCTCTACTACACCAGTTTCTTCTTAAGCAGAGGGAGGGAATAAGACCCCCGTTGCTCGCACACTTGAGCCGGTAGTTTAGGTTTACAGGCACCTGAGGTAGCTCCAGCTCAGCCGGCTGTACCAGTTGTACTAGCCCCAGCTCATGTGGTTCTAACAATGCTTGATGATGAGCAACGTCGGTTGGAGAGGTTGGGGAGGCTACAGCCCCCGACGTTCAGCGGTGCTGAGGGCAAGAATGCCCGGGGTTTTTTGGATAAGTGCCAGCGTATGCTTTGTAGTGCGGGTATTCTGGAGTCTAAAAGTGTTGCCTTCACTACCTTCTAGTTCACAAGACTAGCATTTCATTGGTGGGAGGATTTTGAGAGGCGTAGGCCTGTTGGGACAGCGCCCCTCACTTGGCAGTAGTTCTCCACGGTATTTATGGAGAAGTATGTGCCCCAATCTCAGAGGGAGGAGCTGCGTCGTCAGTTCGAGTGGTTGAAGCAGGGTGATATGTCAGTGACTCAGTATGAGTTGAGGTTTACACAGCTAGCTCGGCATGCCATGTGGATGATTCCGATAGATTGTGAGAGGATCAGGAGATTTGTGGATGGTCTCAATTATCCTATTCGCATATTGATGACTAAAGAGAGGGCTATAATAGTTACTTTTAAGGAGGAGGTTGATGCGGCTCATTAGATTGAGACATACCGCCGCCGAGAGCGTGAGGAGAGGGAGGCTAAGAGGCCTCGGGGTACAGGTAGTTACAGTGGTGCTCCGTCTAGGGGCCAGTCTCAGCACAACAGAGGTCATTCCTTCAGATCTCCTCAGTCAGGCCGTGTAGAGTCTAGTGGAGCTCTATTAGACTGTGGTCGTTAGGGTCATCAGGGCCAGCAGGGTCGTCAGCAGAGCCAGCCTGCACTGAGCACCCTTCCATCTCAGAGCTTTGCTCTTTCTCCTTCAGCTCAGGGTTCATCTGCAGTGAGGGGTTCTCAACAGTCCCTTTCTTCAACTTCGGGTCGTTGTTTCAAGCGTGGTGAGTTTGGCCATATCAGGAGGGAGTGTCCCTTGTTGCTTCATAAGCGGTCTCAGCAGAGGGATCAGTCTTCGTCTTCTGCTCCTGTTTATTCAGCACCAGCTCAGTCAGCTAGGAGTGGTGGTCAGGTAGGCAGAGGTCGCCCTAGGGGTGAGGACCGTACTGGCAGAGGTCAGGCTCATTTTTATGCTCTTTCGGATAGGAGGGACGCCAGTGCATCAGATGCATCATCACATGTATTATCTCAGTGTGCCACAGGGATGCTTCTGTCTTATTTGATCCCGGATCCACCTATTCATATATTTCTTCATATTTTGTGCATTATTTGGGTATGACCCGTGGTATTCTTTCCTTTCCTGTGCATGTGTTTACCCCGGTGGGTGATACAATTATTGTGGATCCGGTATACCGATCCTGTCTTGTTACTATTGGGTGTTTGGAACCCTAGTTGACTTATTAATATTGGGCATGGTGGATTTTGACGTGATTCTAGGCATGGATTGGTTATCTCCTTACCATGCGATTCTGGACTGTCATGCCAAGAAAGTCACATTAGCTATTCCAGGTAATCCGAGGATCGAGTGGCATGGCGTGACTGATTATATATTCGACATGGTGATTTCCTTTATAAAAGCCCAACGAATGATTGTGAAGGGTTGTCTATCTCATTTGGCTTTCATTAGAGATGTTGAGGCTGAGACCAGTCTTGATGCGAGTCCCCATTGTAAGGGATTTCCCGGATGTATTTCCAGCAGACCTGCCGAGCATGCCGCCTGACAGGGATATCGATTTCGGTGTTGACTTAGTGCCGGGCACTCAGCCCATCTCTATTCCCCCCTACCGCATGGCACCAGTTGAGTTAAAAGAGTTGAAAGAACAGCTTCAAGAACTCTTAGATAAGGGGTTCATTCGCCCGAGTGTGTCACCTTGGGGTGCACCGGTATTATTCGTGAAGAAGAAAGATGGCACAATGAGAATGTGCATTGATTACAGACAGTTGAACAAGGTGTTAATAAAGAATAAGTACCCATTACCTCATATTGAGGACTTGTTTGATCAGCTTCAGGGAGCAAGTGTATTCTCTAAGATTGACCTTCGATTGGGTTATCACCAATTGAATATTAGGGATTCAGACATTATGAAAACAACTTTCAGAACGAGATATGGGCACTATGAATTTCTGGTGATGTCTTTTGGGCTGACTAATGCCCCAGCCGCATTCATGCACTTGATGAACAATGTATTTCGGTCGTATCTGGATTCAATTGTGATCGTATTTATTGATGATATCCTGGTGTACTCGCGCAGCCAGGAGAAGCACACACAACACTTGAGGGTGGTATTGCAGAGGTTGAGAGAGGAAAAACTTTATGCAAAATTTTCTAAGTGTGAGTTCTAGCTTGATACTGTGACTTTTCTGGGACATGTAGTGTCTAGTGATGGTATTCGGGTTGACCCACAAAAAGTCAAGGCGGTTTAGAATTGGCCCAGACCATCCTCAGCTACTGAGATCCGGAATTTCCTCGGTTTGGCAGGCTGTTACCGTAGGTTTATCGAGGGCATTTCGTGTATTGCTTCACCTTTGACTAAGTTGACACAAGAATGCTCTATTTGTGTGGTCTGATGAATGTGAGGAGAGCTTCCAGAAGCTCAAATAGGCCTTGACCATAGCTCTGGTACTTGTGTTGCCATCAGCTTCAAGGTCTTATACGGTGTATTGCAATGCTTTGAGAGTTGGGATCGGTTGTGTATTGATGCAGGAGGGTAGAGTTATTGCATATGCTTCTCGTTAGTTAAAGCCCCATGAGAAGAACTACCATGTTGACTTAGAGTTAGCTGCCATTGTTCATGCCTTGAAGATTTGGAGGCATTACTTGTATGGTGTATCTTGTGATGTATATACAGACCACCGCAGCCTTCAACATTTATTTAAGCAGAAAGATCTCAATTTGAGGCAGCGGAGATGGCTTGAATTGCTTAAAGACTATGATATTACCATCTTGTACCATCCCGGGAAGGCCAATGTGGTGGCCGATGCTTTAAGACGGAAGGCTATTAGTATGGGCTACTTGGCGCATATTCCAGTTGGGGAAAGGCCACTTGTAGTTGATGTTCAGGTGTTAGCCAATCAGATGGTAAGACTGGATATTTCTGAGCCCCAATCGGGTGATGGCTTGCGTGGTATCTCGATCTTCCTTATGTGACTGTATCGGCGAGCGCCAGTATGATGATCCACACTTGCTTGTCCTTAAGGACAGAGTTCAGCAGGATGGTGCCAGAGATGTCACTATCGATAGTGATGGTGTGTTGCTGATGCAGGGCCAGATATGTGTTCCCAATGTTGATGGCCTTCGTGAGTTGATATTGGAGGAGGCTCACAGCTCGCGGTATTCTATTCATCCATGTGCCGCAAAGATGTATCAGGATTTGAGGCAGCATTACTGGTGGAAAAAATGAAGAAGGATATTGTGAATCATATAGCACGGTGCCTAAACTGTCAGCAGGTCAAGTATGAGCATCAGAGGCATGGCGGTGTATTCCAGCATATTGATATTCCCCAAGTGGAAGTGGGAAAGGATCACGATTGACTTTGTTAGTGGACTCCCTCGGACAGTGAGGAAGTTTGATTCAGTTTGGGTGATTGTGGATAAGCTGACCAAGTTAGCTCACTTCAATCATGTGTGTACTACATGCTCCTCAGAGCGGTTACCAGAGATATTCATCCACGAGATTATGATATTGCATGGAGTTCCCATTTCTATCATATCAGACAGAGGTACCCAGTTCACTTCTCAGTTCTGGAGGACATTTCAGCGAGAATTGGGTTCACAGGTAGAGCTGAGCACAACATTCCACCCACAGACGGATGTGCAGTCCGAGCATACAATTCAGATACCGGAGGACATGTTGCGTGCTTGTGTCATTGATTTCGGTGGTTCATGGGCTGATTACTTGCCTCTTGCAGAGTTTGCTTATAACAATAGCTATCAGTCCAACATTCAGATGGCACCGTATGAAGCCTTGTATGGGAGGTGGTGTAGGTCTCCAGTCAGTTGGTTTGAGCCCGGCGAGGCTAGATTGTTGGGGACAGAGTTAGTTCAGGATGCCTTAGGCAAGGTGAAAGTGATTTATGAGAGTCTTCACACATCTCAGTCGCGTCAGAAGAGTTACGCGGACCGGAAGGTCGGAGATATGTCTTATTCAGTGGGCGAGAAGGTGTTGCTGAAGGTTTCGCCTATGAAGGGCGTTATGAGGTTTGGAAAGAAAGGAAAATTGAGCCCAAGGTTCATTGGACCTTTTAAGGTGCTTAGGAAAGTTGGGGAGGTGGCCTATATGCTTGCTTTGCCACCCAGCTTGTCGGGAGTTCACCTGGTGTTCCATGTATCTATGATCCGGAAGTACATTGGAGATCCATCACATGTATTAGACTTCAGTACGATACAACTGGATAAGGACTTGACCTATGTTGTGGAGCCGGTAGCCATTTTGGGTCGACATGTTCGTAAGTTGAGATCCAAAGACATAGCTTCAGTGAAAGTGAAGTGGAGAGGTCATCCCGTAGAGGAAGCTACTTGGGAGACCGAACAGGGTATGCGGAGCAGATATCTACACTTATTTGAGACTCCAGGTATGTTTCTCCACCCGCTCGCGGATAAGCGTTTGTTTAAGTTGGGGAAAATGTAATGACCCTACCCGTCGTTACGGGATTTATCACCCCATTTTCTTCAGTTTATGCTTTAAAATGTTAATTTATATGTGTTTGGAGAGTTAGAAGCAAATCGGATGGAATTTAGATAGAAATGAGGCAATAAACCTCTTTATAAGAAGAGTAGTTGGAAAAGTCAACCGAATGTTGACCGATGAGTTAGAAAGCTCGTAATGGATTTCTGAAGATTCGACTAGATTCGGGGGATGATTTATAACTTAGGAGAGCAAGCAGAATCGAATTCGGAGACCCGGTGTAGATTTAGGCTTGAATTGGCTAAGGTTGAATTTTGGCGAAATCCGAACGGTAGGTAAGATTTTGATCTGGAGCTCATAATGAAATTTCGAGAGTTGCAGTAGCTCTGTTAGGTGATTTTGGATATACGTACAAAATTTTATGTCATTCGGAGGTGGTTAAGTCGGGTTTTAGATCAAATGTTGGTTTCGGAAGTTTTTATGAAAATTAGGCATGAATCCATGAGAAAGTGGTGATTTTGATGTTTACGATGATGTTTTTATGTTGCGAGCAAGTCTGAACGAAGTAATATGATGTATTTGTGCTTTTGGTTGAGGTTCCGGGGGCCTCGGGCTGTTTTTGGGAGGTTAAACGAAAATGTTTTAAGTTGTAACAGGTCTGAGATATCTGGCTTCTGGTATTTTCGCATCTGCGGAAATAGGACCGCAAAAGCGGTTCCGTAGATGATGCCATTTTAACGTAGAAGCGATCTGGGAAGGGTTGGGCTTGATTCACAGAAGCGGGACATTCTCGCAGGAGCGGTCCTCGCAGAAGCAAGGAAAATTTTGCATAAGCGAGGTGTGGCCTGGCGAGGGACTTCCGCATAAGTGGACCATGAGCTGCAGTCGTGGGATCGCAGGAGCGATAATGGGGCCGCAGAAGCGGTCCTGGCCCTTAAGAGATAATTCGCAGAAGCGACACATTTTCCGCAGAAGCGGACTCGCCTAAGAGAGCATCTTTCCGCCGAAGCAGAAATCGTCAGTGAATTAAATGGAACAGTGTATCAAATTTCAGAGTTCAAAACACACACTTTTAACTTCGAGGAGAGGCAAATTGCGAGGGTTTTCAAGGAGAAACAGTGGGAAATCATCAGTTAAGGGTTCCTAAACTTGAATTATGTTATTATAACACAAAAATATATAGTAAACGCCCCAAAAACTGAGGAATTAAGTGAAAAATATGGTGGTTAGGGCTTGGAAATTTAGGAAGATAAAAGTGGAGGTTGAGGGGTCAAACGGACTCTGTTTTTGATAAGATTTATATGCACAGACTCGTGGCAAGACGAGGAATTTATTGGTATGATTTTCGAAATTTTTCGAGAAGCGAGCCCGAGGCTCGGGTTTTACCAACTTGGTGCATTATTGCATTTTTGAAGTAAATTTGATTGGGTTATGTGTCTTTGACCCATGTTGATGTAATTGCTGTGGTTTGACTAGATTCGACGCACGAGGCAGCAAATTCAAAGGGAAAAGGCATCGCGGACGAGTCTATGGCCGGCTAGAAGAGAGTTGTTAGTGTATATGGTAGCCTGAGGGTTCGAAAGCCCGACTTAGCACATTGTGACGCTATTAGGGTGTGGCTCGCACCCCATGGAAGGTGCGGGATTGATTATGACCGGGAATTGAGACTTGGTCCATCCCAAATATGAATAATATGTTATTGGTGGTTGAAACGCACACTGTGTTAGATATATTTGTGGGCTATAAGCCATACTTGGGGCCTTGTGCCGACCTGTAGTATCCCTAGAGGATAGATATATATGTGATAGCCTGGTTTGCTTAATCACTGATCTCAGTCCTGGTTTGAAATTACTATTATGAAATGCTAAGTCACCAGTTCTTGAAAATTAAATAAAATTAAAGTATTTTTCATTGTTAATGAACCGGAAACTGGAAATAAATATTATGAACTGTTGAGTGACTCATATGCATGTTGTGGACTGAGGATAGATCGGGCTACACGCCTTAGCAGATGATATGAATATTGCGGTTAGGCTGAAGGAGCCCCTCCGGAGTCTGTACACACCCTCAGTGAGCGCCGTCGATGTTAAACGGATCGGGCTACGCCCCGTAGTGGTCATGTGCATTGCATTGCATTTTTATCTGTAAATTATCTGTGCTAATTGTGATTTGCTGTTCTTGTTAGTTCGTAGTAGGTATCAGACTGTAGTTTAGCTTTGCTCTGTGGTATTCTATGGATTTCCTCCTTTCAGCTATTAATATATACTTTTTGCTCACTGAGTACTTAGTACTCACCCTTACTCCTTGCACCTTTGTGTGCAGATTCAGGTACACATGAGGGTTAGACGAGCACTCCAGCTTATATTAGAGTTATTTCAAGTTGCTGAGGTAGCTGCCGGTGTTCGCAGAACCTAGCTTCTCTTTCCATTCAGTTATTATTATATGTTTCAGACTTGAGTATTTTATCGAGTATTCTATTACTATTTAGTTTTGTTTAGAGGCTCTATACTCGTAAGCCCAAATCTTTGGGAGTGTTATTTCGATTTTGCACTTCTCATTATTTATTCATACTATTATTATTGGAGTATTTATTAACTCATATATTCTTCTTGAATTTGTCCGTTTGGGAAATGGTCATTAACTGTGAAAATAGTTATTGGTTTGGCTTGCCTAGCTTTAGGGTTGGGCGCCATCACGGCCGAATTTGGGTCGTGACATAAGCGCAAGAAAATTTTTAATTACATGGCCAAAGTAATGTTTTGCAGACTGTTTCTAACAAGCTTCAAGGCATTCCAATTTCATGGCAATATGTTTCACGTTTTAATGCCATTCGGTTATTAAACTTAATATTACATTTCTTTTGAAAACTAGTAAACAGTTTTCCTGAACTCATCACAATGCTTTAAAACTAGAATTCAACTCCGATGATGGCAATAAGTGATATAAGCCCATTTCCTTAATCGAATTATTAGTTATTAAAAAATTAGTAGCAACTGAAAAGAGTTAGCCAATTTCAACAAATAGAAAATTAGCAATGATAGAGCTATACATGAATTGAATAACGTGTACGTACAACGTCATTCCTAGAATTGGCCACAAAATTTAATTAAAGCAATCAATCATTAAAATATAGTGACAAACCTTTTTTACAGTAACAACTATCTCTAACCTTTGTTTTCCATCAAATTTACCAATTGAAATACTACATCAATCAACATGGCCTTTATATTTTAAAAGACAATTGCCTATCCCAATTTATATTATTGTAAACTGAGTTATTACTAAGAAATGCAAGATTCATGTTACATGAAATATTAGTATTCCTTTTCTAGCTCAAAATATCGCATTAAGTGAATTCAACCAAAGCAACAAAAGGCAGCGAACTTGAAGACAACAAACAAGCTTCGCGAATAAAACATCTTTCCATTTCAAGCTAACCAATGTCACGACTCTAGTTCACCAATCGTGAACATGTCGTGATGGCACCCAGTCCCCACGACTAGGTAAGCCTAACACATTGCGGAATATACAAGTTATGAATATTAAATAAGAATTAGCGGAAAAATAGCATAAAAAAATATTTAATCCGTGCCGCTTGGCACATATATCTGACAAACACACTGTATAAAACACTACCAAGATCCGGAATCCCACGGATAACACAGACTAAAAGAGGATATACAACTGTGGCTTTATATATAAAGAGTATCTAACAACGAAGTGAAGGAAAAATATCTACTAGTACTATCAGAATAGAAGGAAGGCCTCCGGATCCGCGGACGTAGCAGATCATACCTCGAGGTCTCCCAAAGCGCTGCTGAATCACCTGGTATGCGCCTGTCCTGATGTACCTGGATCTGCACAACAAAAGTGTGTAGAAGAGTAGCATGAGTACACCACAACGGTACTCAGCAAGTGCCAAGCGTAACCTCGATGGAGTAGTGACGAGGAAGGTCAGGGCCCTACTGAGAGAAAACAATTTCAAAAGGATAATAACAATAATAACCAGTTTAAATGATAATAATTTCGAAATAACAACAATAAAATGATTACTGTATCCGTCTACAATTAAGCTAACAACAAGTAACAACCTCAATTAATAAGTCCAGGACCTGAGGGAATTGAACCCACAGTCCCATTGACAGTACCCATGGATCTCCGGGAATCGAACCCGCAGCCCATGTCTCAGTAAATCTCAGGATCTCCGGGAATCGAACCCGCAGTCCACATCTCAATAATATATCAATAGCTCAGGATCTCCGGGAATCGAACCCGCAGTCCATATCTCAATAACTCAGGGATCTCCGGGAATCGAACCCGCAGTCCATATCTCAATAACTCAGGATCTCCGGGAATCGGACCCGCAATCCATATCTCAATAACTCAGGATCTGTAACGACCCGGCCCGTCGTTATGGAAATTTGCCACCCCGTCATGTTGCAATTATATGTTTATGCTTTTATATCAGTGTTAGAGCCTATCGGGTGAGTTAGGAGTGAATTGAATTGAAAATGAAGCAAATAGCATGTTTGAAGGAAGTTTGAATATGGAAAGTCAACCTAGAGTTGACTATCGAGTTAGAGTGCTCGAAATCAGATTCTGATGATTCGACTAGTTTCGGGGGATCATTTATGACTTAGGAGAGCAATCGGAATTGAATTTGGATGCCCGGTGTAGTTTTAGGCTTGAATTGGCTAAGGTTGAATTTTGGCGAAAACCGAACGGTAGGTGAGATTTTGATCCGGGAGTCGGAATGGAATTCCGACAATTTCTGTAGCTTCGTTATGTGATTTTGGATATGTTTGCAAATTTTCAGGTCATTCGGACGTCGTTTGATCGGGTTTTGGATTGAATGTTAGTTTTGAAAGTTTGAAGAAACTTAGGCTTGAATTCGTGAGTAAATGGTGATTTTGATATTTAGTATGGTGTTTTTATGATTTGAACAAGTGCGTATCATGTTTTGGAGTACGTTGGTGGTTTTCGTTGGGGTCCCGGGGGCCTCGGGATGATTTCGGACCATCAACCGGGCTTTTGGACTTGGCAAAAATCTGCAGAAAAACTGCAGGTTCTGCCCAGGCATCTAAGCCTTCGCGTTCGCGTGGCATGGGCCGCGTTCGCGAAGGCCGGGCGGATCATGCATCGCGTTCGCGAGAAGGGGAGCCGCGTTCGCGTAGGCAAGGGATCGTGTGCATCGCATTCGTGTTCCAGTGGTCGCGTTCGCGTAGGTGTGTGAGGGTAAGGCTTCGCGTTCGCGGGAGGAGTATCGCGAACGCGTAGAAGGAATTTGGGCGGCTGGGAGCTTGAGCATCGCGAACGCGTGAATGGCGTCGCGTTCGCGAAGGGTAGCTGGAATTGAGCATCGCGAACGCGTGGTAGGCGTCGCGTTCGCGAAGAGTAAGAGGGAGCTGTTCATCGCGAACCCATGGGAGCTCACGCGAACGCGAAGAGCAAAAAGCTCTGGCAGTGAATAAAATCCAGAAACAGTAGGCTTACGGGTTTACACCCCCAAAACATAATTTTTGAGCCCTAGAGAGAAGAAATCACGGGAAAATGCTGGGAAATCAATGGGTATTCATCGGAGGTAAGTTTCTTGACTCAAAAACATCATTTTATGGTAGAATTAACATCAATCTTCATGAATTTGGGTAGAAATTGTGAAGGATTGTGGCCTAGATATTGAAAACAAAAATTTGGGTTTTGAAAGGCCAATCGAACTCCGATTTTGGTAAATTTTATATGTATGGACTCGTGGCGAGACGAGGGTTCTGGAAATACGAGTTTCGAAGTTTTTCGAGATGTGGGCCCGGGGCTCGGGTTTTGCAAATTTCGTGATTTTTGATATTTTTCGATTTCTTTCGATTGGGTGATGTTCCATTAGCCTATTTTGATATATTTGTGCTGATTTGTGCTAGTTTTGACGTGCGTGGATGCCGGTTCGAGGAGCTAAGGCGTCGCGGGCATGAGCTTTCGTCGGTTCGAGGTGGGTAATTCTTGTAAATGATGTCCTGAGGGTTAGTAAACCCCGGACTTGCACATCTTAGTGCTGTGTTGAGGTGACTTGCATGCCGAATAACGGGAGTGGGGTAGAGCACCATTGGGGATCGTGACTTGGTCCGTCCCGCGTAATAAATAATAACACCTAATTGTTAAAATGAATTGGACTAATTATCACGTTTGGGCTTCGTGCCAATTATTTGAATCCTTCAAGGATTGGTATCATTGTTTTGATAACACTGAGCATATTTTATTCTAAATTTAAGGTTTAAAATGGAATTATTGCTATTCAGCATTTTTATAAGGTTATGAAAAACTTGAACAAGGTCTTAATAATATTTTTTTGCTGTGAGCTAATATGATATTGTTGCCGTAGGGCTTTCTTGATTATTTGTTAGACTGATTGGGGCCGAGGGCCCTATGTTAGGGCATGACATTTCAAGTGAGCATATGCATACACATGCATGGATCGGACTGCACGCCGCAGTGGTATATGGATCGGGCTGCGCGCCGCAGCAGGTGTGATATTAATATTGTGCTTGGGCTGTAGGAGCCCCTCTGGAATCTGAACCCCCACAGTGAGCACGAGTACCCAAATTGGATCGGGCTACGCGCCGTAGCGGTCATATGCATTGCATGACACACATACATTGGTTTACGTGTACTATGTGGCATAACATTCAGCACTCATACATTACTGGCACACATGCATTAGTTGCCTTATTGACCAGATCTCCTGGTGTAAATTGATAAGGAGTGCTGAGCCCGAGGGGCTGATTTGAGTGCGGACTTGCACCGCTTGAGATTGTATCCAGGTATTGGTATATTATTATGACAGAAAGTAGCTAAAAATTGAGATTTTTAATGATCTACTCACTTATACTGGAAAGGAATAAAAAGATAGTTCTGTATTGTGTAGCATGAGATAGTGTCTATCGTGGTTTTCTTCCCTTCAGCATTATTTACTTTTATTAACGATTTGCGGTCAGAATGCGGTCCGCACTTTTGAAAAATTCTACGCATTCCTAACACATCATTCGGACCATGACACCACATCTACTAGGTTTTATGCACAAAAATTTTACGGGGCCTTACATCATCCCACACGTGTGCACAGTTATATTCACTATTTACAGTTTGTATACTCTGTAGAGGCTCATGACTCTTGACCCTTCGGTCTATGGGAGTTGGCACGTGTTGGAACTTGGTTCCCTGTTTTTAATATATCTATCACCGTTATGCTTAAATTGGATAAAGTGAGCTTGTGGCTCCGTGGTTATTGTTGATTGGTCGGGCTGGCCTAGCAGGGTGCTGAGCACCATCACAACCCGAATTTGGGGTCGTGACAAGTTGGTATCAGAGCCTAGGTTTACTAGGCCTCATGAGTCTTGAGCCGGTTAGTAGAGTCTTGTCGATCGGTACGGGGACGCCTGTACTTATCCTCGGGAGGCTGCGAACCTTTAGGAAACACTTCACATTTCTTGGAATTCTTATCGTGCGCACTTGATTTTGCTTGAGATATAATTTTGAAATTCCTTCCGCACGTATGTGTACGCATCGAGCGCTCAGTAATATAATTGACTTATGGCTTGCAATTCCCCGATCGAGGGGCGAGATATGATCTCCATGAGTTCATGTTGGGCCAGTCGGGAGGACTTGAGGCCGGATCCTTGTCTATGGCTTGAGCACCAAGGTATTAATTTTGCGAGTCGCTATTATGAAGTTCATACGATCGGTACTGATCCTTATTGTGCAAATGGCAGTTTGATAATGGGAGAGCTGTAAGGTATTCGGTTCTTATTGTGATTTGATATGTAGCCCTAGCTATGGGCGTGAGAAATAATTATCATATCTCGTAATTGGAAGGTAAAGTGCCTTATGTGTAGTGGAACGAGTTTAAACTCAGGAAGACTAAAGTGATTTTGATATGTGTTATGATTCGAGCAGGTACAGCGCAGGTTCAAGTATAAATTATGATAATATGATTTGTATAGTATTGAGATTTAATGTTGTTGAAATACATTGTGATATCTTGTTGAGTTGTGGATGTATTGTTGGAATGGTTTGGTGATTTTCTGGCAGGTGGATAGGCCAATTTACAAAGGAAACTCTGCCGAAATTTTTGGAAAATTTGGGACTTAGAAAGATTTCTGTCACCTAAATAGGGGCGTTACTGTTGTGTGTGAATGAATGCAAGGATTGCAAAAGAGTTAATATTTCTGATGATTCGAATCTCCGCCGAAGCTTGTAAATGACTTGAGTTTAATCTAACTAGAACTTTATGGCATCATTTGAGTAAGAATGCTATGAGTAGCTAAAAGTGCCTTGATGTATGACTCCGAGCTAAGTTGGGGAGGTTGTTATTGATTAACTGATTGCACTGTCGTGTGCTGTGTTGGCTCTGTCTCTAGGTATGTTGGGAAATTTTGATAAAGGTTATGGTGCTTCGTAGATATGAAAAAATACTAGGATGTTGTGAACTTATGTTGGTAAAGAATGTTCGGTGTATAGAAAAGAAAGATAGCTAATTGTATCCGTATGTAATCATGATCTGCAGTGTCAGAGTTCTAATAAGGCATGGGTGGTTCTGTTCAATAAGACAGTTGAATTACAGCTGAATAAGGATGACTGATGCCCGAGAATTGTTTACGGTGTTCAAGATTTTACTTGTAACAATCAGGTGTCTTAAGATTGTGCATGTGGCTAAAGATGGTGGTTTCGTTAGAAGAGATCGGTACTTGTGTTATATTATGTGAATGATGGGATTCTATGTAATCCGTATTGGAAGGTAATGATAACGAATTCAAATCGCAAGAGGTTCTTCAAAATAAAGTATTGTAGGATGTGATCCTTCTGGGAAATATTGAGAGAGTATTCAGTGGCCTATATGTCTTAGACCGTGTGGTCTTATGTACGAGTCTCGTGTGGAATGAGTTGATGTGTTATGGTGCTACGATAATGGCTAATATGAAATTAGAGATGAATCAGAAAGGAAACTAGGTAAATGGAACAACTTGTTAATAAACCGAAGCGGAATGATAAAGAATACGACTAATTCCTGGTATGTGGTTGAAGTAATGAGTCTTGCAGATATTGTGCAATAAAGCTTTTGAGTGCTGGCAATCGTGTAACCCGATATGGGTATAATATGGGTATAAGGACTCAGTCCTGGCAGTTAAACTTATGCAACGAATGGGAAGAAATAGTTTGTGATGTGTTTTATCATGGCTTGAAAATGAGTATACTCCTATCGGTATGCGAAGCGTGGAATGTGTAATGAGTTTTCTTCTATATGGGATCACGAAAGTCCTTGACTAGTGGAGTGCGCCGATGTTGAGGCGGAGGAAAGGGATATGAATTTCCATGTTGTCTTAGTGTGATATGGCATACACGATGTGTTATGGAAAGGTGATAATGGTATATTCTAGATTTTGAGATCAATGCATAATATATGGGAAGTCAATAAAGATTATTGAGCAGCGCGGACAGCTGCAGGTGAATTAAGAATCGATCTTTCTGATAATTTAAGAAAATGGTACCGCTATTCTATTAACTTGGCAGGGAATATGATCCAAAAAGGACAAGGTAATGTAAACTGATGATATCCAGTGGTATGGTGGTATTCTCTTGTTGGATCGACTATAATAACTGAGTCGTTGATGGCATAGTGAAATTTCTGAATGGCTGTCGTGGTATGAATAGACGCTTGATGTGCGTTATGTATTCGTACGGTGGAGTGTGGAACCAGGTATAGCGATTCATGTGTTACATATGTGTTAGAGACTAGAAGTTCTCGTAATCCGCATATGCAGTGGTTGTATATCGCGTGTATCGGCACCGTTTTGTGATTATTAGAAATCGGAAGCCCTAGTGGCTCTCTCTTAGCTTGATATGATGAATTTGGGTTATGATACCTTATTTCGGACTGGTTGACATAAGTCAGGTCGTCTAGACTAATGTGGTATGGACTATGTCGGAAAATGGCACAAATTGCGTAGCAGAGAGCATCAGAGTATGCTCCAACAGAGTAGTTGTAATGAGAAAATTCGACTCGATATGCATTTCCTTTTTGCGAGATTTATGCGTGGATCGGGTGGCACGCCGCCACGAGTTATTTGGATCGGGTGCCACGCCGCCACAGGTATGGTATCTGGATCGGGTGACACGCCGCCACGGGTATGTCATTGGAGCGAGTTACACACCGCAACAGTGTAATGTGAAAATAGAGTTAGTTATATATTACCTGGTATACAATACTTCTTCACTTCTAAGGAAAAAAATCTGTTTTGAGTATCGCTTGGCGAGTGGCACATCGGTTGTCTCCTTTCAGGATTTAATAGCATACGTTAATTGTTTCACCGTGGGTGAGGTTGATTGCTTTGGTTCAAGACCTAGATATGTGCGTGGCTAACCGTTTTAAGCTTAGTGGCTTGAGGTGCTTCATGAGTAATAACGTTGGGATAGAATCACGAATCGTGGCAAGGCCACGTGATGTTATGACCTCTCGAGGAGGATTCGGGTACTCTATTTCTATAATGCGAGACGCGATCTCAGTTCTATGTTATGATGGCACAGAGGAATTGAATTGCAGCTTTATTTGCTGGAGATAGTTGTCATAAATTGAGCCGTCATGATTCGAGTGTGTGCATACGTTTCTATTGGAGCCTATGTTGTGCTCGTCGTGGCTTAGGCCGGTGTTGAGGTGTTTATCACCGGTGCGGTGTGTTATAATCGAAATGACCGTTGGAGTCATTAATGAATACGAGCATATTGGATCTTGGCTTGTTAGAAAGGTAAAAATCGAGGTTTGGCTCCGAAACCTATCGTGGTATGAGTTTTAAAAAGGGAAATAGATTCACGAATGGTTAACCTGAGAGATGGGTCCGGTATATCGCGTGCTTCAGCTGCCGTGGGCAGGATATGGAGGTGTTGGAATAAGACTCTATATAATGAAAGAGGTTTTCAGCTAGTATTTGGTTATTGTGGCTTGTTGTTGTGATTAGAGACTATCGTCTCGAGTGATGGGGTTGTCGATACATCATATGATCTCACCCGGAGTAGTGAATGTGGGTTATTGTAGTGGGTTCGAGTGTATCCTGAGTATAGGCATGGGATTAGCATTTGGCATATGATTTCGGAAAGTGCAATGTGATTTATGGTTCAGATGGTCTGTGAAATTTTGACTATATGGTGTTTTCGGACTTATGTGAGATAGGGTGATGTATGATCGCCCGAATATATGCTGGGTAAGGTCATTCAGCTATTGAGTTGCTTCTAGTACCACTCTGGTACGCTCGAGGACGAGCGTTTGTTTAAGTTGGGGAGAATGTAATGACCCGGCCCGTCGTTATGGGAATTTACCACCCCGTCATGTTGCAATTACATGTTTTATGCTTTTATATCAGTGTTAGAGCCTATCGGGTGAGTTAGGAGTGAATTGAATTGAAAATGAAGCAAATAGCATGTTTGAAGGAAGTTTGAATATGGAAAGTCAACCTAGAGTTGACTATCGAGTTAGAGTGCTCGGAATCAGATTCTGATGATTCGACTAGTTTCGGGGGATCATTTATGACTTAGGAGAGCAATCGGAATTGAATTTGGAGGCCCGATGTAGTTTTAGGCTTGAATTGGCTAAGGTTGAATTTTGGCGAAATCCGAACGGTAGGTGAGATTTTGATCCGGGAGTCGGAATGGAATTCCAACAATTTCTATAGCTTCGTTATGTGATTTTGGATATGTCTGCAAATTTTCAGGTCATTCGGACGTCGTTTGATCGGGTTTTGGATTGAATATTAGTTTTGAAAGTTTGAAGAAACTTAGGCTTGAATTCCTGAGTAAATGGTGATTTTGATGTTTAGTATGGTGTTTTTATGATTTGAACAAGTCCGTATCATGTTTTGGATTACATTGGTGGTTTTCGTTGGGGTCCCGGGGGCCTCGGGATGATTTCGGACCATCAACCGGGCTTTTGGACTTGGCAAAAATCTGCAGAAAAACTGCAGGTTCTGCCCAGGCATCTAAGCCTTCGTGTTCGCGTGGCATGGGCCGCGTTCGCGAAGGCCAGGCGGATCATGCATCGCGTTCGCGAGAAGGGGAGCCGCGTTCGCGTAGGCCAGGGATCGTGTGCATCGCGTTCACGTTCCAGTGGTCGCGTTCGCGTAGGTGTGTGAGGGTAAAACTTTGCGTTCGCGGGAGGAGTATCGCGAACGCGTAGAAGGAATTTGGGCAGCTGGGAGCTTGAGCATCGCGAACGCGTGAATGGCATCGCGTTCGCGAAGGGTAGCTAGAATTGAGCATCGCGAACGCGTGGTAGGCATCGCGTTCGCGAAGAGTAAGAGGGAGCTGTTCATCGCGAACGCGTGGGAGCTCACGCGAACGCGAAGAGCAAAAAGCTCTGGCAGTGAATAAAATCCAGAAACAGAAGGCTTACGGGTTTACACCCCAAAACATAATTTTTGAGCCATAGAGAGAAGAAATCACGGGAAAACGCTGGGAAATCATTGGGTATTCATCGGAAGTAAGTTTCTTGACTCAAAAACATCATTTTATGGTAGAATTAACATCAATCTTCATGAATTTGGGTAGAAATTGTGAAGGATTGTGGCCTAGATATTGAAAACGAAAATTTGGGTTTTGAAAGGCCAATCGAACTCCGATGTTGGTAAATTTTATATGTATGGACTCGTGGCGAGACGAGGGTTCTAGAAATATGAGTTTCGAAGTTTTTCGAGATGTGGGCCCGGGGCTCGAGTTTTGCAAATTTCGTGATTTTTGATATTTTTCGAGTTCTTTCGATTGGGTGATGTTCCATTAACCTATTTTGATATATTTGTGCTGATTTTTGCTAGTTTTGACGTGCGTGGATGCCGGTTCGAGGAGCTAAGGCATCGCGGGCATGAGCTTTCGTCGGTTCGAGGTGGGTAATTCTTGTAAATGATGTCCTAAGGGTTAGTAAACCCCGGACTTGCACATCTTAGTGCTGTGTTGAGGTGACTTGCATGCCGAATAACGGGCGTGGGGTAGAGCACCATTGGGGATCGTGACTTGGTCCGTCCCGCGTAATAAATAATAACACCTAATTGTTAAAATGAATTGGACTAATTATCACGTTTGGGCTTCGTGCCAATTATTTGAATCCTTCAAGGATTGGTATCACCGTTTTGATAACACTGAGCATATTTTATTCTAAATTTAAGGTTTAAAATGGAATTATTGCTATTCAGCATTTTTTTATAAGGTTATGAAAAACTTGAACAAGGTCTTAATAATATTTTTTTGCTGTGAGCTAATATGATATTGTTGCCGTAGGGCTTTCTTGATTATATGTTAGACTGATTGGGGCCGAGGGCCCTATGTTAGGGCATGACATTTCATGTGAGCATATGCATACACATGCATGGATCGGACTGCACGCCGCAGTGGTATATGGATCGGGCTGCGCGCCGCAGCAGGTGTGATATTAATATTGTGCTTGGGCTGTAGGAGCCCCTCCGGAGTCTGAACCCCCACAGTGAGCACGGGTACCCAAATTTGATTGGGCTACGCGCCGTATCAGTCATATGCATAGCATGACATACATACATTGGTTTACGTGTACTATGTGGCATAACATTCAGCACTCATATATTACTGGCACACATGCATTAGTTGCCTTATTGACCAAATCTCCTGGTGTAAATTAATAAGGAGTGCTGAGCCCGAGGGGCTGATTTGAGTGCGGACTTGCACTGCTTGAGATTGTATCCAGGTATTGGTATATTATTATGACAGAAAGTAGCTAAAAATTGAGATTTCTAAATAATCTACTCACATATGCTTGAAAGGAATAAAAAGATAGTCCTGTATTGTGTAGCATGAGGTAGTGCCTATCGTGGTTTTCTTCCCTTCGGCATTATTTACTTTTATTACTGCTGAGTTGGAAGTACTCACACCCGACTCCCTGCACCTTGTGTGCAGATCCAGGTACATCACAGTGGAGCTGATTCTATTGCGGCTCGGGAGTGCTTTTGGACAGTCGAGGTAGCTGCCAGCGTTCGCAGGACCTGATTCTCCAGTTTGCCTGTATTTTTTTTCTTATTATCCCACACTTGTGCACAGTTATTTTTACTATTTACACTTTGTATACTCTGTAGAGGCTCATGACTCTTGACCCTTCGGTCTATGTGAGTTGGCACGTGTTGGAACTTGGTTCCCTGTTTTTAATATATCTATCACTGTTATGCTTAAATTGGATAAAGTGAGCTTGTGGCTCCGTGGCTATTGATGATTGGTCGGGCTGGCCTAGCAGTGTGCTGGGCGCCATCACGACCGGATTTGGGGTCGTGACAGGATCTCCCGAAATCGAACCCGCAGTCTATATCTCAATAACTCAGGATCTTCGGGAATCGAACCCGCAATCCATATCTCAATAACTTAGGATCTCCGGGAATCGAACTCGCAATCCACAACAATATCACTCCGGGTCTCTGGAAATCGAACCCACAGCCCTGGGATCTCCGGGAATTGAACCCGCAGTCCACAAACACAACAAATAAAGGAATACACAGAGAGAATATAATATGCTTAACTACAACTTCACCGAAAATTAGTGCCAATAATTATCAAGAAGCTCAAGTAAGACAATTAGGCAACTGGACAGTTAAATACTACCTAATCATGCTTTTCTAACTACTACCGGGTAAGAATATCGAATTAAACAGCTAAGAGCAGGGATATCACTAATCGAACATTTGTAAGTAAAGTATGTGTTCAACAACCAGCGCATGTGCACGCCCGTCATCTCGCGTACAAGGCATTTTAACTATCACATAATATCCTAGAGGTGAAAGTTCCCCCACACGAGGTTAGACAAGCCACTTACCTCAACTCCGGTGCAAAACCGCTAAGAAACAACTCTCTTACCGCGAATGTCGGCCTCCACAGGTGTAGTATCTGATAAAAAAACAATAGAATCACATCAAAATAGGCCAATTGGGCATTACCCAACCAAAACAACTCAAAATACACCAAAACCCACAAGTTGCCAAAACCCAACTTTCGGTACGCTTATAAAAAAATCACAAAAATTATATATTCGGGTTCCTTATCTCAATACAAGTCCGTGCATATAAAATATTTCGAAATCAGACTTCGTTTGCCCATTCAAACCAAGGATTTCCTAAATTTTAGGCCTAGGGCTCAAACCCACCTTAAATCTTCTATTTTCAGTGAAATAATCACGGATTTCACGATAAACTAACGAATTAAGGTCGATAAACTTACCCCCGATGATTTCCCGATGATATCCCAGCGTTTCCCCTTCAATTTCCTCTCTTGGAGCTCAACAATGGCGGTTTTTGTGTGTTAGGCCGCGACTGAAATGTTCTGGACTTAAAGTCACTGCCAGGCCAATTAACTCTACGCGATCGCAGCACTCGGCTTGCGATCGCGATGCACAAAATATGGGAGGCCTATTTTTCCTCTATGCGATCGCGTGGTCCTGGACGCGATCGCAGTGAACAACTCAGCGACCCTACGCGATCGAAATGACACGAACGCGATCGCGAAGAACAACTCGGTCGGCTCCCCAAACTACCCTACGTGATCGCATACTGTGAGCACGTGATTTTTGCCCTATATGAGAATTTCTCCCAAAGATTCAAAATAAAATAATTTTAGTTTTCTTGCAATTGTTGTGAATTTTGTGTTATTTTTTCTTGTATTATTTGCATTTTTATCTGTGCATATTTGCTTGTTTAAATAGATAAAATATACAAAAATATGTTGCATATGTATATAAAATTCAAGTTTACAATTAAGTTTATTTTACATAAATGAAAAGCCATAAAAAATATGTATTTTGCATTTTTTAAGCATTTAATGTCCAAATCATGCAATTTTATTTTTATTAATGTTTAATTTTGTGTGATAATTATTATTATGAGTTAATTAGTATTTCAAGATAATTTTAATTTTTATAAATTAATCTTAGTGTTTTGGGCTTTATTAATTAGGAAGTTGAATAATGGAGAAGAACAAAATAGAAAAAATTGGATTGGGCCATCTTGCAAATTAAGTTACAAGCCCAATCCTAAGCACCCTTACCCAACCCAAAACCCCTTGGCCCAAGAAGAAAATTTCAGATTTTTTTTTAGCAAAAAATAATCATAATTACATGACATAAAGTATTGGGGGGCAAGGAAATCAAGGAAGAAAACAAGGAGAGGAAAACATGGATTAGTGGGTTTTCTTTAAATTAAAAAAATATTTTCTTTTTAATAAAAAATCTGAAAATTATCGAAATTCTTGCCTATAAATAGAAGAGAGGATTTATGAAAAAAAGGGATGGGGAAAAAGAGAGGAAACAATAGGAAGAGGAGAAAAATAAGGAAAAAAAGAGAGCAGTATACACTCGATATACACTCTGGATACCGAAATATACACGGACATAATTTAATTTTTGGAGAGTTTCTTTTGAGATTTGAAGAGAGTTCAAAGCTAGAGAGAGAAAGCAAAGAGAAATTTCGAAATATATTTTTCTTCTCTATTTTTACTGGTTTTTCTCCATATTGCTGGGATATGCTTGATTGAGGTGTTGAAGCTACTGCTGGTTGTTACTGTTGTTGCTGTGTTGTTGCTTTGCTACTGCCGACTATCTTCTTCTTTGCTTTCCAAATACCAGGTACACAACTAATACATTGGTTCTTGTAAGCTGAAAATTGAAGCATGAATGCAAAGAAAAATGAAGATATGAAATTTTAAACTTGTTATAGTTCTTTACTTATTTTGTATATACATTAGAATATTTATTCCTTTAGAATCATTTAGATGTTTGTTTATGTATGACTGAACACTTTATGGTAGTGTAGTGTGCGAACTTCACATGTATGATAGTTAAAAGATATTAATGGCGCGATAGGCTATTTTATGTTATTATAGTTTTTTTTTGAAAATGTCATAAACAATTTAAGCCATTTAGACTATTCTTGGATAATCCGATAGTTACCACTAAACAAAAGGTTATTTTGAATCTTATAGGAATATTGTTTAATTAGATATAATTGGTTAATTTCAGCATGTAAATGACTTAGGATAAATAAAATCAGACTTTCAAGTTCTTTCACCTTAAGTAGAATACCACTTTAAATTGGCAGAATATTTGTTAACAAAAATAACACCATTTTTAGTTTGCAAAGTATGAGTATGTATAAAATAAGCTAGTTTGACCCAACTAAAATAAAGATTGGCCCAGGTCCATGTTTTGTACTACTCATGTTGGGCCTGGGCCCATAATTATGAAAAGACTGCATAACCATATTTATTTGAGAATTAGCAAATTGTGGTCGAAACCCGGTTACAATGAGTTTAAATCATGTGAATAAATTAGAATCTTTTCTTATTTTGCATTTCTTAGAAATGAATTTAATAAAGAAAATATAGGGAATGTAGTCATTTTAGGATTATATTGTTAATAAATAAGACGAGACTCGCCAAACAAAACCACATAACTGGGGGCCCTCAATTAATTGTAATAAAATTTAAACTCGGGAAGACCATTTAGCAAATTTCACGGTCTTTCCAAAAGATAATAAAGATGATAGACTCTTTAGGCATGATTTGTTAATAAAGTTACTTTCCTAAATACGGGTGCGCATTTATGTGACCCAAATCTTACTCCCGGCGAAACCGAAATACGTTAAAGTCACAGGCGTACTGGTTGCGGTGTGACTCGAAATGTGTTTTCGTGACATTGCGATTCTTTTAAAATTGAAAAGCGGAACATTAAAATCACATAATTGAAATATGTAAAAAAATCAGATAAAAGCAAAAATTGCAGTTGAGCGACCGTGCTAAAACCACGGAATCCGGGAGTACCTAACACCTTCTCCCGGGTTAACAGAATTCCTTATCCAGGTTTCTAGTTTCGCAGACTGTATTACAGAGTCATAAATTTCCTCGGTTCGGAATTAAACCGGTGACTTGGGACACCATTATTTTCCCAAGTGGCGACTCTGAATAATTAAATAAATCGATCCCGTTCCGACTGTCCTTTAAGTGAAAAAACTCCTTCACTGATTATTATTCTATCCCTTCTCGGGGTGTAATATTAAACAGTGGCACTTTAAGATTATGTATGTGTGAGAAAAAAGGAGGTGTGACAGCTCTGGTGACTCTGCTGGGGATATAAACCAAGAACTTCGGTTCAGGGTTTAAGAATTCGAGCTCTATAAAAATTGCTGTTTTTGCTTATATCTGATTTCATTATATGTTTTGATTAATGTGCTACATGTTTACCGCTTTGATATTGCGTGAATTGTATATATAAAACTGTGCCGAAAACCCTTCTCTTCTTTACCTCCGGGGATGTGCTTACTGGTTGAGACTCCCCTTTCTGTTAGTGTCAATACCAAAAATAAGAAAAAGAGGCCGGACAAGTTACAAAGCCGATTGACTCCGCGGGTCACCGGTACGTAGCCCCTCCTCGATCCGAGTTTTCCACTCGGGTACACGGTCTAGCACCATATGAAAACTTCAGGATATTGAACCTAGGTCTAGGACGTTTATTTGCATCATATCTGACTTAGGGGACTCAACACAGGGGTTGGGTCCGTCTAGGACAGGTGACCCGGTAATTAAGACCGAGCATATTATGTGTTGCATTTTTAATTGTCCTTGATCATTATGCGGACCGGCGAAAATCCTGAGGGTAGAAAAATTGTTGAAAAAAAAAAGAGAAATAAGAGTTAGTGAAAATGGGTATCCGGAAAATCCAAAAAATTTGAAAAAATGGTTTTGTTGTTGAAATAAATTGGTCAATTAATCTGACCGAACTACGCAGGTTTGATTCTCGCCATTCGGTGAGATACGTAGGCAACCCTTAAACGGGTCCAACCACACTTTTTGAAAAAAAAGACCAAAAAGATTTTCCTTTTTAAATAATCGAAGTGATTGCTATTTTTGGAAATAGCCGAATGTTCCGAAAGGACGCCGGAAGGCTGTTTTGGCAAAAATGGCCACTTCGAAAGCCATATTTCTTTCAAAAAATGAAAACTTGCATTGAAAAAGATTTTCCTCTTTTCTAAATAAAATCGCCTTAATAAATGTGCAGGACGAGCACAATGATGAATGAACATTTCTCCTTAAGAATAAAATCCCTTTGGAGCTTAAACTGTGGTGGCAAGACATGGGAACGGAAAATCAGGACTGGGTCAAAGGTTACTTGAAAGACCTTACGGGGTTATTGGACATAATTCCCCGAGGCGACGTGATTAGAGCATTGGTCACATTTTGGGATCCAGCACACAATGTATTACATCTCCCGGATTTTGAACTCACTCCTACTCTAGAGGAAATTGCTTTCTATATAGGGAAGAATGAGGTCCCCTTAAGAGGAAAATACCCGGTATCTCCAAGAACGGTAACGGTGCATCGTTTTCTGGATTCTTTGAAAATTGCCAGGAATGTTCACAACGAAGATTTAGCCAACGGGTTTTGCTCTTTGAACTTCATCTATAGTAGGTATGGACACGTTGGGGGTTTCAACGACTCCACGAACAAGTTATGCAGCAAGTCCAACCGAGCAAAATGGGAGGAGCACCGAAGGTTTGCTTTCTTAGTGGCATTTCTCGGAATTGTCATATTTTCGAGAAAAGATGGGCACATCAGCATAAAGGTTGCCGGGGTAGCGAGCACATTGATAGTACAAGATAATTGTACTCTAGCTCCAATGATTGTAGCTGACATCTTCCGTGCTCTAACTGCATACAAAGCTGGAGCCAACTTCTTTGAAGGGTGCAATTTGATTTTGCAGATTTGGTTGATTGAACATCTATGCCATCATCCTTCGTTCTCAAATTATGGTCCGACTGGACGAACATGTCTGGAAGAATTCTGTACGAGAACAAAAGAAGTCAAATTGCCAGAGGGAGTAAAGGATTGGATCTTGCATCTTCGATCATTAACTGATGGCCAGATTGATTGGACATACGATTGGCTACCTCTTGACGAGGTAATATATATGCCGACAGAAGGGTCGCCTTTTTTTATGATGGGCTTAAAAAGCATCCAACCTTACGCCCCATACAGGGCCCTACGACAGTTGGGTAGATGTCAAGTTATACCGAGAGACGGGGACCTCAGTTCACAAGCTATAGAAATTGGTCCGGATGGGCAATTCCCGGAAGCAAAGATCCGTCAAATTTGGAATGAGTGCCAAAACCTGAAAGTGGATACTTGTGTGCAAAATAGAGCTTGGGAAGAAGTATCGTCTGGATACTCAGCGTGGTATCGACGGGATGTTGAGCATGAACGGCTTTCGAAAAGACCTCACCTGCAAAATTTGGTGGAACAGTCTAAGGAAAATCAGAATTGGGCGGCCAAAGAAAGAGAATACAAGGCCAAGATCAGCTTGTTGGAAGAACAATTGAGAAATCTCCAGTTTGAAAGTGGTTTACAGGCAGCATCTGATGAGGGAGAGAAAAAACAGCTGAAGAAAGAAAACGAAATGTTAAAGGCTCAGGTTGCTCAAATGAAAATTGCATCCGAGACCCACGTTCGCTTAGCCCGGGATGAGAAATTAATTGAGACTCTCCGGCGCAAAGTGAATGACTACAGCTTTGATTTTGACAAGGCGAAAAAGGAATTAGTCAGGGCTCGGAAGCAAATAACCAGAGATGCTGCGGAAAGAGCCAAGTTGGTTCGGCAGTTACAAGATAAACATGAATTTGAGGTAGCTCGGCTAAGAAAGAAAATGGTTTCAGCCACAGTTAAAAGTAAAAAGGTTATCAAGGATCTCGAAGAAGAGAGAGAGCATTGTTACACAACTATGGCTCGACTAGAGTTGGAGCTACAGCAAATACAGAAAGATAACCAACATACCTTGGATGCTCGCACTGAACAGATAAGTCGATTGCTTCAAGAAAAAGGGGTTATTCGAGAGAAGATTGTTCGTATTGCTCAATACATCACCCGGAAGAGTAAGCTATGTGAAGATATGTCCCGAGGAACCTTTGTATCAGCGGTGAAGTTCTTCGTGCAATAAGTCATGTCTGACCTGGATAGGCTCCAAAGGGGATTAGCATATAGGCCCGCGGCAAGGCCGAACGATGTCTCGTGGGCACTAGGAGCATTAATGTATTCATAGGGCATGCATTTTATTTTTCTTGGCATTAGCATTACAACGTCATCTTGTAAACCAATGTTTTTGAACTATCAATGAAAATCAAGTGTTGTTGTCAATCCTTTTTCCTTATGTTATTTCTTTTAATTACGATATGCAAATAAATAGGAACGCAATTATGAAATGAAAATGAAAAAAAAAAGAGAAAGAGAGAGAAAAGTGAAATAAAAATAAATAAATAAAATAAAAGAGATGATTGGTTCAAATAAGGCAGGGATGATGCATGACGACTCGAGGAAAATGTGTTTATTTTTAAAGTCTATGCATCTTATCTCCTCATACGCTAACAACTAATGGGTGTTGATGTTTGTGAGTTCCAGATTTTAGTGGCAACTGGCATTCTAGCTCACCCTTACAACACGAGATATAAGAAAATGACAAAAGCTGTGTCGCAAGAGATTGAGGCAACTGTCATGGATCCCGCCCAAGATGAAGAAATTGTGGACGTAGCGAGGATGAAGGAGGAAATGTACAAATTAAAACAGCAGATGTCCGAAATGTATCAGGCTTGGTCAAGGGGTCAACCCTTGCCAACTTACCATGCCAATCCCACATACATCCCTCCAGCTAACCCCAATCCTGAACCACCCACGATGAATTCATCCTCCACATACCCTGATTATCACCACTATTATGCTTCCACTTCCCAAGTACCACCACCTCCAGCAAAACAAGTACCACCTCATCCACCCCAAGTTGCTCCAGTGTACGTGGCACCTCCACCTGCTGCCCTGCACAAATCATCTAGTGAACCAATGTTCCACATACAAGATCCCTATTACTACCCACCCGAACCAACTTTCTGACAGCACGAATCTTACACTCCACTGATGGAGACGAGCGAGGAGAAAACTACTAAGAATGCAGGGCAAGAAGAGATGGCTAGGAAGGTGAAAAGTTTGAAAAACGCCTTTCGCAATATGCAAGGATTGGGAGGGCAAGTAAGCGTGGCGTACAAGGATTTGTGTCTGTTTCCTGAAGTACAACTTCCTGTTGGATTTAAGTTGCCGAAGTTTGATATGTATAGCGGACATAGGTACCCGGTGGCCCACCTCAGGGGATATTACAATAAAATGCGAGGTGCAGAAGGCAGGGATGAGCTGTTGATGGCGTATTTTAGCCAAAGTTTAAGCGGTTCTGCTTTGGAGTGGTATACTCGCCAGGATCACACCAGGTGGTTCACCTGGGACGATCTTGCGCAAGCCTTCGCGAACCATTTCCAATACAATCTGGAAATCATACCAGATAGACTATCACTCACGAAGATGGAGAAAAAGCCAGGAGAAAGCTTCAGAGAGTTTGGTTTCAGGTGGAGAGAACAAGCGGCAAGGGTAGATCCGCCGATGAAGGAAGGAGAAATGGTAGATTGTTTCTTACAAGCTTTGGAGCCAACTTATTATGGGCATTTAGTGTCAGCAATTGGAAAACGTTTTAATGAGGTTGTGAAGATGGGAAATTTTGTTGAGGAAGGTTTGAAAACCAACAAGATCATGAGTTTTTCGGCAATTAAGGCCACGAATCAGGCAATACAGACTGGGAATGGAGGAGCAATTGGGAAGAAGAAAAAAGAAGAAGTAGTAGTTGTGGAAAGCAGGCCTTGGAACCGCAACCAACATCATCATCCACCAAGACCATACCGTCCATACCCACCAAACCCATCAACTCCATACAACCCGCCAACCACATATAACCCACCAACCCCATACAATACACCAACCACATATAATCCACCACCACCATATTACCCACCAATTGCCCCGCACTACCACCACCCATAAGCCCAAACCTACTCACCACCACCGCCACATGTGTAGAGAGCCCAAGCCCCACATAATGTCTACCACACACAAAACACATACCCTGCTTCTAGAACCTACAACAGACCCAGGCCTGAACCAGAATGGAGGAATAAGGCAAAGAAAACATTCACCCCGTTGGGGGAGTCATATACCAACCTCTATCACAGATTAAAAGAATTTGGGATGTTGAGCCCGATTGAGTCTAAACTTCCAAACCCGCCTCCGAAACACATTGATCAATCTGTCAGGTGTGAGTATTGTTCAGGAGCACCAGGACACGATACTGAAAAGTGTTGGCATCTGAAGAGTGCTATCCAGGATCTTATTGATAGTCGAAGAATTGAAGTGCGGGCTCCAGAGGCTCCAAACATCACGCAAAACCCACTGCCAGCTCACCATGAAACGCATATGATAGAATTGGCGCAGGATGAGAGCAGTCGGAAGCGTCCCAGTCTGTTATGATGATTAAGGCCAGTAGCAGAACGGAAAAGGAAGCCGAGAAAAGAAAAGTGATTGTTGAGGGACCAGTAAAAAGGCCAGTAGTGGTGAAGACTTTGAAGGTTGTAGTACCAGGCGTGAAGCCGATATTAACAGTGAAAGGCGCGAATGTGGAACCAGTAATCATAAGACCGGTGGTGCAGATGCCGGTAGTAAACACGAAGAATGTACCTTGGAATTACAACAAGGTAGCAGTAATCTACAAAGGGAAAGAGGTATCTGGAAAAATCAATGAAACTCACGGTCTGATTCGGTCTGGGAGGTGTTTTGCCCCAGAAGAATTAAGAAGAATGAAAACAGTGAAAGAGAATCGGTTGAAGAAGCTAGTGTTCGAGGAAGAGGCAGAGGATTCCTCAAAAAGATAAAAGCACAAGATTACTCCATAGTCGAACAACTGAGGAAAACCCCTGCACAGATCTCTTTGCTCTCGTTGTTAATACACTCAGAAGAACACAGGAAAGCTCTGATGAAGATATTGAATGAGGCTCATGTCCCAGAGAAGATCTCAGTCTGTCACCTTGAAAAGATTACCAATAAGATCTTTGAGTCTAATAGGATTACGTTCTCAGATAATGAATTGCTTGTTGAAGGAACCGAGCATAATAGGGCACTTTATCTTACGGTGAAGAGAGAGGAGTCGGTGGTGACCAGAGTATTGATAGATAATGGTTCAAGCGCAAATATTTGCCCGCTGTCAACTTTGGCGAAGCTGAATGTCAGTCCGGATAGAATTCAGAAGAACAGTATAAATGTGAGAGGATTTGATGGGGGAGGTAAGAACACATTGGGAGACATTGTCTTGGAAGTGACCATTGGGCTTGTGGATTTTACTATGGAATTTTAGGTGTTGGATATTGCTGTGTCCTATAATTTATTGCTAGGACGACCATGGATCCACGCAGCCAAGGCAGTGCCGTCGTCTTTACACCAGATGGTCAAATTCGAATGGGAGCAGCAAGAAATTGTGGTGCATGGGGAAGAAAATACCTACAATGCTGTGATGCTGTTTGATGGTGCTGACGGAGATAGGGGACCTTGGGTCTACCAGGTGACAGATACCATAGCAGTGAACAAAATTGCTGAAGGAGAGAAACTGCCGATCCCTACGGTACCACCTACTGCTGTGATGGTGGCCAAAGAGATGCTTAAAAACGGGTTTGCGCCAGGAAAAAGGGCTGGGCAAAGCTTTGCAAGGAGTTATCCAACCGGTTCAACTGCCAGAAAACAAAGGTACTTTCGACTTAGGGTTCAAACCCACCTATGCCGACATCCAAAGAGCCTCTAAAGCCAAAAAGAACTGGACCCTGCCTAAGCTTATACCCAAAATATCCGACACCTTCACCAAGCCTGGTACTAAATATCGGACATCTGTTGTGTCAAGGTACATCGAGACCCGACCTGATGAAGAACTTCTGAGGTTTGAGAAGATATTTGGGGATGTGAATATGGTTGAGGTGGGGGAAGGCACTAGCAAAATAGATGTGCAGTTTGTGAGATCTGGCGTCATGCTGAACAATTGGGAAGCCACTCCTTTCCCTATCAGGAAGGAGTCCTGGTAGTTAGCTCTGGAAATTTCATCATCGCTTTCCCAGAAAAAATAATTGTTAATTTTTGTAGTTCTCCCACCCCCTCATAAAAAGAAAAATCAAAATGTACCCCGAACTTTGTTCATCTTTTTATCAATGAAATGCAGTTTTCCTTTTTCTTCATTTTTTGCCTTATTTTCTTTATTTTTTCTTCTGTACAGTTCTGTATGTGTTGATTCTGATGCCATGTCATGCGTGAAGGATTCTCGACCCAGTTCTGACAGTCGCATTACCATACAAGAAATTGAGGAGGATAGTGAGATAGAATGTGAGGATGAGGAAGTCCTGGAGGAAATAAGTAAGGACATGAAACAATATGAGGAAATGCCCAAACCAAATTTGAGTGATACAAAATCCATCAATTTGGGGAGCAAAGATAATGTCCGGGAAACAAAAATTAGTGTTCATTTGGAGACACCCCTCAGGGAAGAATTGATAAGATTGTTGCATGAATTTAAAGACATCTTTGCTTGGTCCTATGATGACATGCCTGGACTTAGCACTGATTTGGTAGTACACAAGTTGCCTATCTACCCCGAATGCCGGCCAGTAAAGCAAAAGTTGCGGAAATTCAAAACGGACATTAGTGTAAAGATAAAAGAAGAGGTGAATAAGCAGTTTGAGGCGAAGGTCATACGAGTCACTAAATACCCCACCTGGTTGGCGAACGTCGTGCCGGTCCCAAAGAAAGATGGAAAAACCGAGTGTGTAAGGACTATAGAGACCACAACAAAGCTAGTCCAAAAGATGATTTCCCATTACCAAACATCCACATATTGATCGACAATTGCGCCAAGCATGACATTGGTTCATTTGTAGATTGTTATGCAGGTTATCACCAGATCTTGATGGATGAAGATGACGCGGAGAAAACTGCTTTCATTACACCTTGGGGAACGTATTGTTATAGAGTAATGCCGTTTGGATTGAAGAATGCCGGGGCAACTTATATGAGGGTAATGACCACGATGTTCCATGATATGATGCACGAGGAAATCGAAGTGTATGTGGACGATGTCATCATAAAGTCCAAAAAGCAACCTGATCACGTGAGGGATTTGAGAAAGTTTTTCCAAAGACTCCGGAGGTACAATCTAAAGCTCAATTCTGCGAAATGCACCTTTGGAGTACCTTCAGGGAAGCTATTGGGGTTTATAGTGAGTAGGCGAGGTACTGAACTAGATCCATCAAAGATCAAAGCCATCCAAAGTCTACCTCCGCCGAAGAACAAGAAGGAGGTAATGAGCCTATTGGGGAGGTTGAATTACATTAGCCGGTTCATCGCTCAGTTGACATCAACATGTGAGCCGATCTTCAAGTTGTTAAAGAAAGATGCAGCAGTAAAATGGACCGACGAATGTCAGGAAGCCTTCGACAAGATCAAGGAATATTTGGAAAATCCTCCAGTGTTAGTTCCTCCAGAGCCGGGGCGACCTCTGATTTTGTACTTGACAGTGCTTGACAACTCCTTTAGTTGTGTACTAGGCCAACACGACGAGACGGGCAAGAAAGAGCAAGCTATATATTATCTCAGTAAGAAGTTCACATCTTACGAGGTGAAATATACTCAGCTAGAAAGAACTTGTTGTGCGTTGATCTGGGTGGCTCAGAAATTGAAGCATTATTTGTCAGCATATACCGCATACTTGATATCACGACTGGATCCTCTGAAGTACATATTTCAGAAGCCTATGCCTACAGGGAGACTTGCTAAATGGCAGATTCTGCTCACAGAATTTGACACTATCTATGTAACTCGTACGGCAATGAAGGCGCAAGCAATTGCGGACCACTTAGCAGAGAATTCGGTGGATGATGAATATGAGCCATTAAAGACGTATTTTCCGGATGAGGAGGCAATGAATGTCGAGGAAATAGAACAAGATGAGAAGCCAGGATGGAAGATGTACTTTGACGGAGCCGTCAACAGCAAGGGCATTGGTATCGGAGCAGTACTCATTTTAGGTACGAGTCAACACTATCCCGTCACAGCTCAGCTTCGATTTTTCCGTACCAACAACATGGCCGAATATGAGGCGTGTATCTTGGGATTAAGGATGGCAATTGACATGGGTATTCGAGAGATTTTGGTCATGGGTGACTCGGATCTTTTGGTACACCAAATCCAGGGAGAATGGGAGACACGAGATTTGAAATTGATACCTTACCGGTATTGTTTGCACGAGTTGTCCCAAAGATTCCAGTTTATAGAATTCAAGCACATCCTAAGAATGCACAATGAGGTTGCAGATGCTTTGGCCACACTGTCCTCCATGCTGCATCATCTGGATAAGACCTATATAGATCCACTCCAGATCCAAGTCCGTGATCAAAATGCTTATTGCTTTGCTGTGGAAGAAGAATTGGATGGAGAACCTTGGTATCATGACATCAGGGAATACCTGAAAGTCGGCAAATACCCGGAGCAGGCTACTGGAGATCAGAAAAGAACTATCAGGCGCTTGGCTAATGGATTTTTTGTCAGTGGAGGAGTTATATACAAGAGAACACCAGATCTGGGGTTATTGAGGTGTGTGGATGCGCAACAAGCTGATGAGATTATGATTGAAGTACATGCTGGAGCCTGCGGACCCCACATGAGCGGATATGTCCTAGCAAAGAAGATTTTGAGAGCTGGGTATTACTGGTTCACTATGGAGCGTGATTGTATCAGGTATGTGAGGAAATGTCACCAGTGCCAGGTACATGGAGATATAATTCACTCCCCGCCTTATGAATTGCATACGATGTCTGCACCGTGGCCCTTTGTCTCCTGGGGCATGGATGTTATCGGCCCGATAGATCCAGCAGCTTCCAATGGACATAGATTCATTTTGGTTGCAATCGATTATTTCACCAAGTGGGTTGAGGCAAAGACGTTCAAGGCAGTGACAAAGAAAGCGGTGGTTGACTTTGTGCATGAGAATATTATATGCCGGTTTGGAATTCCCAAGGTGATCATCACAGATAATGGAGCCAATCTAAACAGTCATCTCATGGCAGAAGCTTGCGAGAGATTTAAGATCACGCACCGCAATTCCACACCTTATAGGCCAAAGGCAAATGGGGCAGTAGAAAAATGGGGCAGTAGAAGATCCTCAGAAAAATGGTAAAGGGATCCAGGCAATGGCATGAAAAGTTACCTTTTGCTCTCATGGGTTACCGCACGACAGTGCATACTTCTATCGGAACCACACCTTACTCACTGGTGTATGGGACGGAGGCTGTTATACCCGCAGAAATAGAAATACCGTCATTACGGGTCATAGCTGAAGATGGAATAGATGACGAAGAATAGGTAAAATCCCGACTGGAACAACTGATTTTGATTGATGAAAAGAGATTGGCCGCAGTTTGCCATGGGCAGTTGTATCAATGAAGAATGGCCAAAGCATACAATAAGAAGGTGCGTCCTCGGAAGTTTGAAGTTGGGCAACTCGTATTGAGGCGTATCTTACCGCATTGGGCCGAGGCAAAGGGCAAGTTTGCTCCAAATTAGCAGGGACCATTTGTGGTATCGCGGGTGTTGTCCAATGGAGCACTATATTTGACAGATGTTGAAGGAAAATGCGTAGAGACTACTATCAATTCAGATGCGGTCAAAAGATACTATGTATGAATCCTTTTCAAATTGTATGTTTTGTATTCTGTTGTGATTTTGGAATTGAAATGACGAAGGCGTTTTATTCTCTATCCAAACACTATATCCATTGACACCCCCTTTGAGCCTTAATGAATATATTCTTTCATACCCCTCTCTCGGAGCGATAAGGAAAATGAAGATTAAAATTGACAAAATGGAAAGTGATGAATGAATGAAAAACAAAAAGAAAAAAAAAGAAAAAAAAGACAAAGAAATTGGGAAAAAGTCAAAAGAAATTCATTAACTAATGACGTTTCCGAACTACGTTTTTGACTTGATCCCGAAAGGGTACGTAGGCAGCCTCACTGAGGTTCAGTCACAATAAAAAAAAATCCAAAAATTCCCCACATATTGAAACTGGGGCAGAAGTTATGTTAAATAATTCCGAGAGTTGTAAATATTTTTGAACCATCATAAATTTTTGAGCCTTCATACCTTTCTTTCTTTAACCCATCCAAAAGTCACGTTACGGTCCAAAGAAAGACCTTCTGATCAATTCCACAATGATAACGAAATGCAATGAAGGAAGAGCAAGACGTTGGACAATACCCGTGGTATAGAAAACAAAAGACAAAAGGAAAAATGAAAAAATGAAAAAAAAATGAGAGAGTCTCACCGGTGAAAACCTTAACCGGCATTGTGAGGCGATGGTGAGTTTGAGATAAATAAAATGAGGGAGTCTTGTTAGTGAAAACCTTAAACGGCATTGCAAGGCGATTGTGAGGATTTGAGGGAATAAATGAGAGAGTCCTATTGGTGAAAACATTTTGAGGCACCGTAGGGAGATCGTAAGGACTACCAGAAAAAGAGAAAAGGCAACAAAAAATAGTATCGGTTTGGGGTTGAAGACAATTCAGAGTCAGAATAATGATTAGAATGAACTGGGTCGGAGTTTAAATACATGGCATGGTCAGCGAAATCAGCCAGCAAAACGCCCAGATAAGTTCTATCACCTCTCCCAAAACACCCTTACTCTCTTTCATTTTTCTGCATTTCATTATTTACCTTTTGAGAGCTAACTACCAGCTCCTGATGACGAAAGTTGAAACAACACTGGATCAGAAAGAAAGAAGAGTTGGGGAGGAAATAAAGAAGTTTGGCAAAACATGGCCAAAAGAAAAAAAAACAAAACAAAAAAGGGAATACTTTTCTGCATTGCACGTTTAATTTCTGTTAGGCGCCCACCTTCTAACAAAGGGAATACTTTTCTGCATTGCACTTTTAATTTCTGTTAGGCGCTCACATTCTAACAAGGGAATACTTTTCTGCATGACACGTTTAATATCTGTTAGGCGCCCACCTTAAATACGGGAATACTTTTCTGCATCGCATTGCACGTTTAATTTCTGTTAGGCGCCCACCTTCTAATAAAGGGAATACTTTTCTGTATTGCACGTTTAATTTCTATTTGGCGCCCACCTTCTAACAAAGGGAATACTTTTCTGCATTGCACGTTTAATTTCTATTAGGCGCTCACCTTCTAACAAGGGAATACTTTTTTGCATGACACGTATAATTTTTGTTAGGCGCACCTTCTAACAAAGGGAATACTTTTCTGCATTGCACGTTTAATTTCTATTAGGCGCCCACCTTCTAACAAAGGGAATACTTTTCTGCATTGCATGTTTAATTTCTGTTAGGCGCCCACCTTCTAACAAAGGGAATATTTTTGTGCATTGCACGTTTAATTTCTGTTAGGCGCCCACCTTCTAACAAATGGAATATTTTTCTGCATTGCACGTTTAATTTCTGTTAGGCGCCCACCTTCTAACAAAGGGAATACTTTTCTGCATTGCACGTTTAATTTCTGTTAGGCGCCCACCTTCTAACAAAGGGAATATTTTTCTGCATTGCACGTTTAATTTCTGTTAGGCGCCCACCTTCTAACAAAGGGAATACTTTTTTGCATTGCACGTTTAATTTCTGTTAGGCGCCCACCTTCTAACAAAGGGAATATTTTTCTGCATTGCACGTTTAATTTCCGTTAGGCGCCCACCTTCTAACAAAGGGAATATTTTTCTGCATTGCACGTTTAATTTCTGTTAGGCGCCCACCTTCTAACAAAGGGAATACTTTTTTGCATTGCACGTTTAGTTTCTGTTAGGCGCCCACCTTCTAACAAAGGGAATACTTTTCTGCATTGCACATTTAATTTCTGTTACGCGCCCACCTTCTAACAAAGGGAATACTTTTCTGCATGGCACGTTTAATTTCTATTAGGCGCCCACCTTCTAACAAAGGGAATACTTCTCTGCATTGCACGTTTAATTTCTGTTAGGCGCCCACCTTCTAACAAAGGGAATACTTTTCTGCTTTGCACGCTTAATTTCTATTAGGCGCCCACCTTCTAACAAAGGGAATACTTTTATGCATTGCGCGTTTAATTTCTGTTAGGCGCCCACCTTCTAACAAAGGGAATACTTTTCTGCGTTGCACGTTTAATTTCTGTTAGGCGCCCACCTTCTAACAAAGGGAATACTTTTCTGCGTTGCACATTTAATTTCTGTTAGGCGCCCATCTTCTAACAAAGGGAATACTTTTCTGTATTGCACGTTTAATTTCTGTTAGGCGCCCACCTTCTAACAAAGGGAATACTTTTCTGCATTGCATGTTTAATTTCTGTTAGGCGCCCACCTTCTAACAAGGGAATACTTTTCTGCATTGCACGTTTAATTTCTGTTAGGCGCCCACCTTCTAACAAAGGGAATACTTTTCTGCATTGCACGTTTAATTTCTGCTAGGCGCCCACCTTCTAACAAAGGGAATACTTTTCTGCATTGCACGTTTAATTTCTGTTAGGCGCCCACCTTCTAACAAAGGGAATATTTTTCTGCATTGCACGTTTAATTTATGTTAGGCGCCCACCTTCTAACAAAGGGAATACTTTTCTGCATTGCACGTTTAATTTCCGTTAGGCGCCCACCTTCTAACAAAGGGAATATTTTTCTGCATTGCACGTTTAATTTCTGTTAGGCGCCCACCTTCTAACAAAGGGAATATTTTTCTGCATTGCACATTTAATTTCTCTTAGGCGCCCACCTTCTAACAACTTTTCTGCATTGCACGTTTAATTTCTGTTAGGCGCCCACCTTCTAACAAAGGGAATACTTTTCTGCATTGCACGTTTAATTTCTGTTAGGCGCCCACCTTCTAACAAGGGAATGCTTTTCTACATGGCACGTTTAATTTCTGTTAGGCGCCCACCTTCTAACAAAGGGAATACTTTTCTGCATTGCACGTTGTGACGACCCGGCCCGTCGTCACGGGAATTACCACCCCGTTATGTTGAAATTGTATGTTTTATGCTTTTATATCAGTGTTAAAGTCTATCGGGTGAGTTAGGAGTGATTTGGATTGGAAATGAGGCATATAGCCTTTTTGAAAGAAACTTGAATAACGAAAGTCAACCCGGAGTTGACTATTTGGTTAGAGGGCTCGAAATCGAATTTTGATGATTCGGTTAGTTCCGGGAGGTGATTTGTGACGTAGGGGAGCGATCGGAATTGAATTTGGAGGTCCGGTGTAGAAATAGGCTTGAATTGGCTAAGGTTGAATTTTGGCGAAATCCGAACGGTAGGTGAGATTTTGATCGGGGAGTCGGAAGGGAATTCCGACAGTTGCAGTAGCTCCGTTAGGTGATTTTGGATGTGCCTGCAAAATTTCAGGTCATTCGGACGTTGTTTAGTCGGGTTTTTGATTGATTGTGTAATTCGGAATGTTTTAAGGAATTTAGGCTTGAATTCGATGCGAATTATGGGTTTTGATGTTGTTAGACGTGTTTTGAGGATTGGAGCAAGCTTGAATAAGGTATTAAGATGTGTTTGTGTGTTTGGATGAGGTCCCGGGGGCCTCGGGGTGTTTTCGGATGGTTAAACGGGAGAAAATGTGGAAAATTACAGGTTTGGGGTTCTGGTTCTGTTGTTTTCGCTCCTGCGGAAATGGGGGTGCAGGAGCGAGTCCGCAGAAGCAGATACTAGAGCGCAGAAGCGCTGTTGATCGTGGAAGCGGAGCTGGGCCTGCATGGGCGGCACCGCTGGAGCGGAAGGTGAGCCGCAGAAGCGGCCCGGGGCCATGAGGTGAAGGACCGCACAAGCGGAAAGGTAGCCGCTTAGGCGAGTCCGCAGAGGCGGACGCCTAGTCGCAGAAGTGGGAAACCCCGCATGAGGGAAAGAATTTCCGCAGAAGCGAACGCGTAGGGGCGGTCCATGGATCACAGGAGCGGGATTGGCCAAATAGGCCTGAGTTCGCAGAAGCGACCAGTTGGTCGCAGAAGCGGTTCCGCAGGGGCGGAAAATGGTCCGCAGAAGCGAAAATCGCAGTGAATTAATTGTATCAGAAGTTAGAAAATTTCAGAAACATTTCACACATTTGGGTCTCGGCTTTAGAGGCGATTTGGGCGATTTTGAAGAGAAACTCAAGGGAAATCATCAGGTAATCAACTATGGACTTAAACTATGATTAGTATTCATAATATTGTGCAATTATATCATGAAAATGGAGGAATTTGGGGTAATTCATAGAAGATTTAACCCTAGGCTTGAACTTTAGAAAATCAAGGTTTTGAATGGGCAAATGGAGTCCGAATTTGGTAAAATTGATATGCTTAGACTCGTATCGAGATGAGGGTTCCGAATATGTGACTTTTGTAATTTTTCGACAAGCGTACCGAAAGTCGGGTTTTGGCAATTTTGAGAATTTTGATGTAAATTGAGTTGTTTTGATTGGGTGTCGTCCCATTGGCCTAATTTTGTTGTGTTTCTACTGTATTTGATCAGATTCTACGCGTGCGGAGCTTGATTCTCGCGGCAAGGGCATTGCGGAGTAGTCGTCGTGCCGTATTGAGGTGAGTAATAGATGTGGGTGATGACCAGCGGGTTTGAAACCCCGATATACCACTTTGTGACGCTGTATAGCAGCGAGACACGTACTCTCATGTGAGTGCGGGATCGATTGTGATTGGGGACTATGGCTTAGTCCGACTTACTGATCCTGTGTTATGATATTAGGCTATTCATGAGCCGTCGAACCTCCTTCTCGGATGGTTGCATATTATACTGTGATATTGGCTACTCTTGAGCCGTTGAACCCCTTCTTGGGTGGTTGAGTATACTTGTGGGCCGTGAGCCAGTTATTGGATCCCGCGAGGATCGTTATCATTGTCTTATCATATTGACATACTAGTTACTACCAGTCCGTAGCTATTTCTGTTATCATGCTATTTCCAATCTCTGGAACTTGGTATTACTGTTTTTCCAACTGAAAAATGATAAAAAGGTTTTTCAAAACTACTTTTGAGCCTGCGAGGCTGTATTTGCATATTAGCTGACTGGTAGTAGATCGGGCTGCGCGCCGAAGCAGTATATATATTGGATCGGACTGCACGCCGCAGTGATATTGTGCTTGGGCTGTAGGAGCCCCTCCGGAGTCTGAACCCCCACAGTGAGCACGGGTACCCAAATTGGATCGGGCTACGCGCCGTAGCGGTCATATCATGCACTGCATTGCATTTAGCTAAATCTGCTAGCTGTTATACTGTTTTGATGGTACTTATTGGTACAGGTACAGTTGATATCGATTCTGTGACAGGGTATTTGATTACAGCTTTACATAGTGCTTTATTGCGAATTTCTTATCTGCGCTGTCTTACCCTTGTTTATTACTACTGAGTCTGGCAGTACTCATTTTACTCCCTGCACCTTGTGTACAGATCCAGGTACCTCTCAGCAGTGATCCAGTAGCTGTGCGAGGTGACATCTGTGGGATATACGAGGTAGCTGCAGAGTCCGTAGGACCCGATATTCCTTCTTACTGTCTTTTGATTTTGTATCGACTTTTCCTTCCGCACTTGGTATCTTGTAAACCTTTATACACTCATGTTCAGTAGAGGCTCATGACTTTTGACCCTTCGGTCTATGGGAGTTGATGTATTATGGGACTTGGTTCCCCGTTTTCGTTATATGTATCGCTGTTGTTTCGTGAATTAATATGCTTAAATGGGCTAAAGAGAGCTTCTAAGCTCCGTTGTTGATATTGATTGGTCAGGCTGGCTTAGCAATGTGTTGGGCGCCTTCACGACCGGATTTGGGGTCGTGACAAGTTGGTATCAGAGCCTAGGTTTACTAGGCCTCATGAGTCTTGAGCCGGTTAGTAGAGTCTTGTGGATCGGTACGGGGACGCCTGTACTTATCCTCGGGAGGCTGCGAACCTTTAGGAAAACTTCACTTTTCTTGAACTCTGTCGTGCGATCTTGTTGTCCTGAGAGCTGAACTTCTATATTCTATTCTCTCGCAGATGGCGAGAACGCGAGCATCAGGACGAGGTGGACGACCTCCATTGCCACCTGTTAGAGGCCGTGGGCGCGGTCGTGCTAGAGGTAGAGGTAGGGCGGCCGAGGCAGTGCCAGCTGACCCGCCCGTTGTACCAGTTCAGGAGCAGCCCCCAGTGGTTGATGCTCCAGCAGCCCCAGTTCAGGGCCAGACTGTATCTATTGCTATTCCTGGTCTTCAGGAGACTCTTGCTCAGATATTATCGGTGTGTTCCGGTTTGGCTCAGGTAGTTTCAGCTACCGCTACTGCAGCGACATCTCAGACAGGGGGTGGTCAGCAGACCCCTGCAGCTCGCACACCTGAGCAGGTTGTTCAGGGACTTCAGACGCCATAGGCGGTCCCCGCTCAGGTGGTTGCACCAGTTATTCCTCCAGCTGCACCAGCTCCAGAGCATACGGTTCAGGTTATGCACGACGATGAGCAGCGTCGTCTAAAGAGATTTGGTAGACTCCAGCCACCCCATTTCGGTGGCGTTGAGGGCGAGGATGCCCAGGGTTTCTTGGACAAGTGTCAGAGGATGTTGCGGACGGCTGGTATTCTTGAGTCCGGCGGAGTTTCATTTACTACCTTTCAGTTCACTGGTCCCGCAATTGATTGGTGGGACGAGTTTGAGAGGCGTAGGCCTGCAAGAGCAGCACCTCTCACATGGCAGCAGTTCTCTACTCTCTTTCTAGAGAAATATGTACCTCGGTCTCGTCGCGAGGAGCTACGTCGCCGGTTCGAGTGGTTGATTCAGGGCGACATGTCTGTGACTCAGTATGAGCTTAGATTCACTCAGTTGGCTAGGCATGCCACATGGATGATCCCTAATGATAGGGAGAGGATCGGGAGGTTCATTGATGGCCTCAACTACTCTATCCGCATTCTTATGACCAGAGAGAGAGTTTTGTCATCATCATTTGAGAAGGTTGTTGATATGGCACGCTCCATTGAGGCGAATCGTCGCCGAGAGAGAGAGGAGCGGGAGGCCAAGAGGCCTCGTGGTTCTGGCAGTTTCAGTGGTGCTCCATCTAGAGGGCATTCCCAGCAGAGCAGAGGTCGCTCATCTAGACCTTCTCATTCAGGCCGCCCAGAGCAGAGCGGAGGTTCTTATGGTCGTGGTCAACAGGGGTTTCAGCAGGGTCAGTCATCGCTTAGTGCCCTTCCAGCCCAGGGTGTAGCACCTACTTCATCAGTCCAGGGTTCTTCTGCGGCGAGGGGTTCCCTTCAGTCCCCTTCTCCAGCACCGGGTGCATGTTATGAGTGTGGTGAGTTTGGCCACATGAGGAGATAGTGCCCTCGACTCCGTAGGGACGGGGCTCATCAGAGGGATCAACCCTCCTCTTCAGTACCATCTCAGGATAGTAGAAGGGGAGGTCAGTCTTCTCGTGGTCACCCCAGAGGCGAGGAGAGATACTGGTGGAGGCCAGGCACGGTTCTATGCACTTCCTGACAGGCGTGATGCAGTTGCCTCCGATGCGGTGATTACAGGTATCATTTCTGTCTGTCACAAAGATGCCTCTGTTCTATTTGATCCAGGGTCCACATATTCTTACGTGTCCTCTTATTTTGCACATCACTTTGGTGCGACTCGTAGTAGTCTTTATTTTCCTGTTCATGTATCTACCCCCGTGGGTGATACGATTGTTGTGGATCATGTCTATAGATCCTGTGTTATATCTATTGGGGGTCTGGAGACCCAGGCCGATTTGTTATTGTTGGGTATGGTGGACTTTGATGTTATATTGGGTATGGACTGGTTGTCTCCGTACCATGCTATATTGGACTGTCTTGCTAAGACAGTTACGTTGGCCATTCCTGGTATTTCTCAGATTGAGTGGCGGGGTTCGACCGATTTCATCCCTAGCCGTGTTATTTCGTTCCTAAAAGCTTAGAAGATGGTTGAAAAGGGTGTTTATCGTACTTAGCTTTTGTGAGAGATGTGGGAGCCGAGTCTCCTAGCATTGATTCTGTACCTGTTGTGAGGGACTTCCCAGATGTATTCCCCTCAGACCTGCCGGGCATGCCGCCGGACAGGGATATTGATTTTGGCATTGACCTGGTGCCGGGCACTCATCCCATATCCGTTCCTCCTTATCGGATGGCACCAGCTGAGTTGAAAGAACTGAAAGAGCAGCTTCAAGAGCTTCTGGATAAGGGTTTCAACCGCCCTAGTGTGTCTCCGTGGGGTGCGCCGGTATTATTTGTTAAAAAGAAAGATGGTTCCATGCGAATGTGTATTGATTATAGGCAATTGAACAAAGTGACGGTGAAGAACAAGTACCCTCTACCGCGCATAGATGATTTGTTTGATCAGTTACAGGGTGCGAGGGTGTTTTCTAAGATCGATCTTCGTTCAGGCTATCATCAGCTGAAGATCAGGGACTCGGATATTATGAAGACTGCATTCAGGACCCGATATGGTCATTATGAGTTTCTTGTGATGTCGTTTGGGCTGACCAACGCCCCAGCAGCATTTATGCATCTGATGAACAGTGTGTTTAGGCCTTATTTGGATTCATTTGTGATTGTGTTCATTGATGACATTCTAGTCTACTCCCGTAGTCGGGAGGAGCATGCTCAGCATTTGAGTATTGTGTTGCAGAGATTGAGGGAGGAGAAGCTATATGCTAAATTCTCCAAGTGCGAGTTTTGGCTCGAGTCCGTGGCATTTCTGGGACATGTGGTGTCTCGTGATGGTATTCAGGTTGATCCAAAGAAGATAGAGGCGGTGCAGAGTTAGCCTAGACCGTCCTCAGCTACAGAGATCAGGAGTTTTCTTGGTTTGGCGGGATATTATCGCCGGTTTGTTCAGGGATTTTCATCCATTGCTTCTTTATTGACTAAATTGACCTAGAAGGGTGCACCATTCGTGTGGTCGGATGAGTGCGAGGAGAGCTTTCAGAAGCTCAAGACAGCTTTGACCACAGCTCCAGTGTTAGTATTGCCATCAACTTCAGGTTCATATACCGTTTATTGTGATGCCTCGAGAGTGGGGATAGGTTGTGTGTTGATGCGGGAAGGTAAGGTAATTGCTTATGCTTCTCGGCAGTTGAAGCCACATGAGAAGAACTATCCCGTTCATGATTTGGAGCTAGCCGCCATTGTTCATGCATTGAAGATTTGGAGGCACTATTTGTACGGTGTGTCTTGTGAGGTGTATACCGACCATCGTAGTCTCCGGCACTTGTTCAAACAGAAAGACCTTAATTTGAGACAGCGGAGATGGCTGGAGTTGCTGAAGGATTATGACATTACTATATTATATCATCCGGGGAAGGCCAATGTGGTGGCCGATGCTTTGAGCCGGAAGGCGGTCGGTATGGGGAGCTTGGCATATATTCCAGCTGAGGAGAGGCCATTTGCTTATGATGTTCAGGTGCTAGCCAATCGGCTAGTGAGGTTAGATATTTCGGAGCCCAGCCGGGTATTGGCTTGTGTTGTATCTCGGTCATCTCTATATGATCGTATGCGTGAGCGCCAGTATGATGATCCACATTTGGCTGTCCTTAGGGACAGAGTTCAGCATGATGACGCTAGATATGTCACCATTGATAGTGACGGCGTATTGAGGATGCAGGGCCGGATATGCGTGCCCAATATTGATGGCCTTCGTGAGTTGATTCTGGAGGAGGCCCATAGCTCACGGTATTCTATCCATCCAGGAGCCGCGAAGATGTATCAAGATTTGAAACAACACTATTGGTGGAGAAAGATGAAAATGGACATTATCAAACATGTAGCACGGTGCCTCAACTGTCAGCAGGTTAAGTACGAGCATCAGAGGCCGGTGGTGTATTTCAGCGCATTGATATTCCCGAATGGAAATGGGAGAGGATCACTATGGACTTTGTTACTGGACTCCCTCGGACAGCGAGGAAGTTTGATTCTGTTTGGGTGATTGTGGATAGACTGACCAAGTCAGCTCACTTTATTCCAGTTAGCACTACCTACTCATCGGAGCGGTTGGCGGCGATCTTTATTCGAGAGATTGTTCGGTTGCATGGAGTCCCAGTGTCTATCATATCCGACAGGGGTACTCAGTTCACTTCTCAGTTTTGGAGAGCATTTCAGCGAGAGATGGGTACGCGGGTTGAGTTGAGTACTACATTTCACCCCCAGACAGATGGGCAGTCTGAGCGTACTATTCAGATTCCGGAGGATATGTTGCGAGCGTGTGTGATTGACTTTGGTGGTTCGTGGGATGAGTTCCTACCACTTGCTGAGTTTGCCTACAATAACAGTTATCATTCGAGTATTCAGATGGCCCCGTATGAGGCATTGTATGGTAGGCGGTATAGATCCCCCGTGGGATGGTTTGAGCCTGGTGAGGTTAGATTGATAGGGACTGAGTTAGTCCAGGATCTCTGGATAGAGCAAAGTTGATCCAGGAGAGGCTTCGTACAACACAGTCTCGTCAGAAGAGTTATGCGGACCGTAGAGTTCGAGAGTTGTCTTTCATGGTTGGTGATAGAGTATTGTTGAAGGTTTCACCTATGAAGGGTGTCATGAGGTTTGGGAAGAAAGGAAAGTTGAGTCCTAGGTACATTGGTCCTTTTGAGATACTCAGGAGGGTTGGAGAGGTGGCATATGAGTTAGCCTTGCCGCCCAGATTATCCAGCGTCCATCCAGTATTCCATGTGTGTATGCTCCGGAAGTACATTGGAGATCCGTCTCATGTGTTGGACTTCAGTACCATTCAGCTTGATGGTGATCTATCCTATGATGTGGAGCCTATTGCCATTTTGGGTCGTCGGGTGAGAAAATTGAGGTCCAAGGAGATTGCATCAGTTAAGGTTCAGTGGAGAGGTCGACCCGTGGATGAGGCCACTTGGGAGGTCGAGCGGGAGATGCGGAGCAGATATCCTCACTTGTTTGAGACTTCAGGTATGTTTCTTGACCCGCTTGCGTACTGGGGCAAGTTGGAACCGGATTGTGACGACCCGGCCCGTCGTCACGGGAATTACCACCCTGTTATGTTGAAATTGTATGTTTTATGCTTTTATATCGGTGTTAAAGTCTATCGGGTGAGTTAGGAGTGATTTGGATTGGAAATGAGGCATATAGCCTTTTTGAAAGAAACTTGAATAAGGAAAGTCAACCCGGAGTTGACTATTTGGTTAGAGGGCTCGGAATCGGATTCTGATGATTCAGTTAGTTCCGAGAGGTGATTTGTGGCGTAGGGGAGCGATCGGAATTGAATTTGGAGGTCCGGTGTAGAAATAGGCTTGAATTGGCTAAGGTTGAATTTTGGCGAAATTTGAACGGTAGGTGAGATTTTGATCTGAGAGTCGGAACGGAATTCTGACAGTTGCAGTAGCTCCGTTAGGTGATTTTGGATGTGCCTGCAAAATTTCGGGTCATTCGGACGTTGTTTAGTCGGGTTTTTGATTGATTGTGTAATTCGGAATGTTTTAAGGAATTTAGGCTTGAATTCGATGCGAATTATGGGTTTTGACGTTGTTAGACGTGTTTTGAGGATTGGAGCAAGTTCGAATAAGGTATTAAGATGTGTTGGTGTGTTTGGATGAGGTCCCGGAGGCCTCGGGGTGTTTTCGGATGGTTAAACGGGAGAAAATGTGGAAAATTGCAGGTTTGGGGTTCTGGTTCTGTTGTTTTCGCTCCTGCAGAAATGGGGGCACAGGAGCGAGTCCGCAGAAGCAGATACTGGAGCGTAGAAGCACTGTTGATCGCGGAAGCGGAGCTGGGCCCGCAGGGGCGGCACCGCTGGAGCGGAAGGCGAGCCGCAGGAGCGGCCCAGGGCCATGAGGTGAAGGACCGCACAAGCGGAAGGACGATCGCATAGGCGAGTCCGCAGAAGCGGACTCTTGATCGCAGAGGCGGAAAGGACCGCAGGGGCGGAAGAATTTCCGCAGAAGCGGACCCGTAGGAGCGGTCCGTGTATCGCAGGAGCGGAAATGGCCAAATAGGCCTGGGTTCGCAGAAGCGACCAATTGGTCGCAGAAGCGGTTCCGCGGGGGCGGAAAATGGTCCGCAGAAGCGAAAATCGCAGTGAATTAATTGTATCAGAAGTTAGAAAATTTCGGAAACATTTCACACATTTGGGTCTCGGCTTTAGAGGCGATTTGGGCGATTTTGAAGAGAAACTCAAGGGAAATCATCGGGTAATCAACTATGGACTTAAACTATGATTAGTATTGATAATATTATGCAATTATATCATGAAAATGGAGGAATTTGGGGTGATTCATGGAAGATTTAACCCTAGGCTTGAACCTTAGAAAATCAAGGTTTTGAATGGGCAAATGGAGTCCGAATTTGGTAAAATTGATATGCTTAGACTCGTATCGAGATGAGGGTTCCGAATATGTGACTTTTGTAATTTTTCGACAAGCGTACCGAAAGTCGGGTTTTGACAACTTTGGGAATTTTGATGTAAATTGAGTTGTTTTAATTGGGTGTCGTCCCATTGGCCTAATTTGTTGTGTTTCTACTGTATTTGATCAGATTCTACGCGTGCGGAGCTTGATTCTTGTGGCAAGGTCATTGCGGAGTAGTCGTCGCGCCGTATTGAGGTGAGTAATAGATGTGGGTGATGACCAGCGGGTTCGAAACCCCGATATACCACTTTGTGACGCTGTATAGCAGCGAGACACGTACTCTCATGTGAGTGCGGGGTCGATTGTGATTGGGGACTATGGCTTAGTCCAACTTACTGATATTGTGTTATGATATTAGGCTATTCATGAGCCATCGAACCTCCTTCTCGGATGGTTGCATATTATACTGTGATATTGGCTACTCTTGAGCCGTTGAACCCCCTTCTTGGGTGGTTGAGTATACTTGTGGGCCGCGAGCCAGTTATTGGATCCCGCGAGGATCGTTATCATTGTCTTATCATATTGACATGCTAGTTACTACCGGTCCGTAGCTATTTCTGTTATCATGCTATTTCCAATCTCTGGAACTTGGTATTACTGTTTTCCAACTGAAAAATGATAAAAAGGTTTTCAAAACTACTTTTGAGCCTGCGAGGCTGTATTTGCATATTAGCTGACCGGTAGTGGATCGGGCTGCGCGCCATAGCAGTATATATGTTGGATCGGACTGCACGCCGCAGTGATATTGTGCTTGGGCTGTAGGAGCCCCTCCGGAGTCTGAACCCCCACAGTGAGCACGGGTACCCAAATTGGATCGGGCTACGCTCCGTAGCGGTGATATCATGCATTGCATTGCATTTTAGCTACATCTGCTAGTTGTTATACTGTTTTGCTGGTACTTATTGGTACAGGTACAGTTGATATCGATTCTGTGACAGGGTATTTGATTATAGCTTTACATAGTGCTTTATTGCGGATTTTTTATCTGCGCTGTCTTACCCTTGTTTATTACCACTGAGTCTGGCAGTACTCATTTTACTCCCTGCACCTTGTGTGCAGATCCAGGTACCTCTCAGCAGTGATCCAGTAGCTGTGCGAGGCGACATCTGTGGGATATACGAGGTAGCTGCAGAGTCCGCAGGACCCGATATTCCTTCTTACTGTCTTTTGATTCTGTATCGACTTTTCCTTCCGCACTTGGTATCTTGTAAACCTTTATACACTCATGTTCAGTAGAGGCTCATGACTCTTGACCCTTCGGTCTATGGGAGTTGATGTATTATGGGACTTGGTTCCCCGTTTTCGTTATATGTATCGCTGTTATTTCGTGAATTAATATGCTTAAATGAGCTAAAGAGAGCTTCTTGCTCCGTGGTTGATGTTGATTGGTCAGGCTGGCTTAGCAATGTGTCGGGCGCCATCACGACCGGATTTGGGGTCGTGACAAGCGGTGAGGTGCCACACAGGTAAATCTAGATGATGATGGGGTATTGAAATTGCAGGGTCGAGTTTGTGTGCCCAATGTCGAAGGGATTATTTTTCTGCATTGCACGTTTAATTTCCGTTAGGCGCCCACCTTCTAACAAAGGGAATATTTTTCTGCATTGCACGTTTAATTTCCGTTAGGCGCCCACCTTCTAACAAAGGGAATATTTTTCTGCATTGCACGTTTAATTTCTGTTAGGCGCCCACCTTCTAACAAAGGGAATATTTTTCTGCATTGCACGTTTAGTTTCTGTTAGGCGCCCACCTTCTAGCAAAGGGAATACTTTTCTGCATTGCACGTTTAATTTCTGTTAGGCGCCCACCTTCTAACAAGGGAATACTTTTCTGCATTGCACGTTTAATTTCTGTTGGGCGCCCACTTTCTAACAAAGGGAATACTTTTCTACATTGCATATTTAATTTCTGTTAGGCGCCCACCTTCTAACAAAGGGAATACATTTCTACATACTTACTTCCTGCAATATTTGGTTTTATGTTCGCTAAAAGCCCACACTGGGGCAGAAGAAAAAAGTTTGTTGTTTTTGTTTTGTTTTGAGCACGCTTCAGCTCGAGGACAAGAAGTACCATTGAAAATTAAAAAAAGAGGAAAACAAGAAAGAAAATCAACAAAAACGAGAGTCGGCATCAAAGAAAATCAACAAAAAAGAGAGTCGGCATCAAAGAAAATCAACAAAAAAGAGAGTCAGTATCATTGAAAATCAAAAAACAAAAGAAGGAGGGAGCAAGAAAAGAAAATCAACAAAAAAGGAGAGTGAGCATCTCAGAAAATCAAAGAAAAAAGAGACAAGGAGAAGCAAACAAAAGCTAGGATAGGAACAATTGTAATTGTAGAATCATAGCTTAGAATAACTTCTTCATTTTATATTCCCCCCGGCGTAATAAGGAGGTCAGCAAGCAGTAGCCGCAACAGCAGCAACGACAACAGCAAAAATCACAGTTTCATTGGTAGTCCCAGCTACCAAAACTTTCCGAACTACATTGACCTGATTCCCTTTTAGCCAAGGATATGTAGGAAACCTTTTGAAGCAAAGGTTTGGTAAAAAATTTTGAAAAAAAAATGCTTCTCACGGAGTGCTCAAATGTGCAAAAATCGCTCGTATCCGCTCACTTGTCTTTGCACAGAAACTCTTCGTGTTTACGCGCAAAGAGGGGCAGCTGTGAGCACGTGATTTTTGCCCTATATGAGAATTACTCCCAAAGATTCAAAATAAAATAATTTTAGTTTTCTTGCAATTGTTGTGAATTTTGTGTTATTTTTTCTTGTATTATTTGCATTTTTATCTGTGCATATTTGCTTGTTTAAATAAATAAAATATACAAAAATATGTTGCATATGTATATAAAATTCAAGTTTACAATTAAGTTTATTTTACAGAAATGAAAAGTCATAAAAAATATGTATTTTGCATTTTTAAGCATTTAATGTCCAAATCGTGCAATTTTATTTTTATTAATGTTTAATTTTGTGTGATAATTATTATTATGAGTTAATTAGTATTTCAAGATAATTTAATTTTTATAAATTAATCTTAGTATTTTGGGCTTTATTAATTAGGAAGTTGAATAATGGAGAAGAACAAAATAGAAAAAATTGGATTGGGCCATCTTGCAAATTATGTTACAAGCCCAATCCTAAGCACCCTTACCCAACCCAAAACCCCTTGGCCCAAGAAGAAAATTTCAGATTTTTTTTAGCAAAAAATAATCATAATTACATGACATAAAGTAGTGGGGGGCAAGGAAATCAAGGAAGAAAACAAGGAGAGGAAAACATGGATTAGTGGGTTTTCTTTAAATTAAAAAAATATTTTCTTTTTAATAAAAAATCTGAAAATCTTCGAAATTCTTGCATATAAATAGAAGAGAGGATTTATGAAAAAAGGGATGGGGGAAAAAAGAGAGGAAACAATAGGAAGAGGAGATAAATAAGGAAACAAAGAGAGCAGTATACACTCGATATACACTCTGGATACCGAAATATACACGGACATAATTTAATTTTTGGAGAGTTTCTTTTGAGAATTGAAGAGAGTTCAAAGCTAGAGAGAGAAAGCAAAGAGAAATTTCGAAATATATTTTTCTTCTCTATTTTTACTGGTTTTTCTCCATATTGCTGGGATATTGCTGGATTGAGGTGTTGAAGCTACTGCTGGTTGTTACTGTTGTTGTTGTGTTGTTGCTTTGCTACTGCTGACTATCTTCTTCTTTGCTTTCCAAATACCAGGTACACAACTAATACATTGGTTCTTGTAAGCTGAAAATTGAAGCATGAATGCAAAGAAAAATGAAGATCTGAAATTTTAAACTTGTTATAGTTCTTTACTTATTTTGTATATACATTAGAATATTTATTCCTTTAGAATCATGTAGATGTTTGTTTATGTATGACTGAACACTTTATAGCAGTGTAGTGTGCGAACTTCACATGTATGATAGTTAAAAGATATTAATGGCGCGATAGGCTATTTTATGTTATTATAGTTGTTTTTTGAAAACGTCATAAACAATTTAAGCCGTTTAGACTATTCTTGGATAATCCGATAGTTACCACTAAACAAAAGGTTATTTTGAATCTTATAGGAATATTGTTTAATTAGATATAATTGGTTAATTTCAGCATGTAAATGACTTAGGATAAATAAAATCAGACTTTCAAGTTCTTTCACCTTAAGCAGAATACCACTTTAAATTGGCAGAATATTTGTTAACAAAAATAACACCATTTTTAGTTTGCAAAGTATGAGTATGTATAAAATAAGCTAGTTTGGCCCAACTAAAATAAAGATTGGCCCAGGTCCATGTTTTGTACTACTCATGTTGGGCCTGGGCCCATAATTGTCAAAAGACTGCATAGCCATATTTATTTGAGAATTAACAAATTGTGGTCGAAACCCGGTTACAATGAGTTTAAATCATGTGAATAAATTAGAATCTTTTCTTATTTTGCATTTTTTAGAAATGAATTTAATAAAGAAAATATAAGGAATATAGTCATTTTAGGATTATATTGTTAATAAATAAGACGAGACTCGCCACACAAAACCACATAATTGCAGGGCCCTCAATTAATTGTAATAAAATTTAGACTTGGGAAGACCATTTAGCAAATTTCACGGTCTTTTCAAAAGATAATAAAGATGATAGACTCTTTAGGCACGATTTGTTAATAAAGTTACTTTCCTAAATACGGGTGCGCATTTATGTGACCCAAATCTTACTCCCGGCGAAACCGAAATACGTTAAAGTCACAGGCATACTGGTTGCGGTGTGACTCGAAATGTGTTTTCGTGACGTCGCGATTCTTTTAAAATTGAAAAGCGGAACATGAAAAGCACATAATTGAAATATGTAAAGAAATCAGATAAAAGCAAAAATTACAGTTGAGCGACCGTGCTAAAACCACGGAATCCGGGAGTGCCTAACACTTTCTCCCGGGTTAACAGAATTTCTTATCTAGGTTTCTAGTTTCGCAGACTGTATTACAGAGTCATAAATTTCCTCGGTTCGGAATTAAATCGGTGACTTGGGACACCATTATTTTCCCAAGTGGCGACTCCGAATAATTAAATAAATTGATCCCGTTCCGACTGTCCTTTAAGTGGAAAAACTCCTTCACTGATTATTATTATATCCCTTCTCGGGGTGTAATATTAAATAGTGGCACTTTACGTTTATGTATGTGTGAGAAAAAAGGAGGTGTGACACATACTACCTCACGCGATCGCGATGCTTAAACTCCCAGACTTACGCGATCGCACACCTCACTTCACGATCGCAGAGCTCAGGGTTTTTCCCTTAAGCGATCGCATGGCCATCTCCCCGATCGCGGAGAGCAAAATTGCTCTACAATTATTGCAGCAGAAACAGCAGTGCCTTTTGGCACAAATTGGTCCGTTTGGACCACCGAATTCATCCCGAGGCTCCCGGAACCCCAACGAAAACCACCAACATACTCCAAAACACGATACGAACTTATTCCAATCATAAAAACACGTATAACAACATCAAAACACATAATTCACATCGAATTCAAGCCTAAATTTCTTAGAACTTTCTGAATTGCACATTCGATCTAAAACCTGACCAAACGCCGTCTGAATGACCTGAAAATTTGCGAACATATCCAAAATCACATAACGAAGCTACAGAAATTATCGGAATTCCGTTCCGTCCCCCGGATCAAAATCTCACCTATCGTTCGGATTCGCCAAAATTTCAAACTTCGGCATTTCAAGCCTAATTGAGCTACGGACCTCCAAAATACATTCCGAATGCGCTCCCAATCCCGAAATCACCTAACGGAGCTAATGGAACCATCAGATTTCCATTTCGAGGTTGTCTTAACACTGTTCCGGCTATGGACCATTTTCTAACTTAAAGCTCTCATTTAGGGACTAAGTATCCCAGAATGCTCCAAATTTCAGAACCGACTCTCCCGGCAAACCACAATAGCAGAAATGAACTTAGGGGAACAGTTAAATTGGGGATTGGGGCGTAATTTTCTAAAATGACCGGCCGGGTCGTTACATCTTCCCACACTTAAAAGATTCGTTCGTCCTCGAACGAGCATAGAAAACATACCTGGAGTGGTGAAAAGATGAGGGTACTGGCTGCGCATATCCTGCTCAGTCTCCCAAGTCGCCTCCTCGACCGGCTGGCCTCGCCACTGAACTTTTACCGAAGCGATGTTCTTTGACCTTAGCTTTCTGACCTCCTGTCTAGAATGGCTACTGGCTCCTCAACATAAGACAAATCCTTCTCTAGCTGAACAGAAGTGAAATCCAACACATGCGACGGGTGACCATGGTATCTCCGGAGCATTGAGACATGAAATACGGGGTGAACTCCGGCTAGGCTGGGAAGTAAGGCCAACTCATAAGCAACCTCCCCAACATGCCTCAAAATCTCAAAAGGGCCAATAAATCTAGGACTCAACTTCCTTTTCTTCCCAAACCTCATAACGCCCATCATGGGCGCGACTCGAAGTAGAACCCACTCGCCAACCATAAAAGCCACATCGCGAACCTTCTTGTCCGCATAACTCTTCTGTCTAGACTGGGCCGCACGAAGTCTGTCCTGAATCACCTTGACCTTGTCCATAGCCTCCTGAACCATATCAGTACCTAGCAGCCTGGCCTCGCCTGGCTCGAACCAACCCACGGGAGACCTGCACCTCCTACCATATAGGGCCTCATACGGTGCCATCTGAATACTAGACTGGTAGCTGTTGTTATAAGCAAACTCCGCCAGTGGCAAGAAGTGATCCCATGAACCTCCAAACTCAATCACGCACGCACGGAGCATATCCTCCAAAATTTGAATAGTGCGCTCGGACTGACCATCAGTCTGGGGATGAAACGCTGTGCTCAGCTCCACCCGAGTACCTAACTCCTGCTGTACGGCTCTCCAGAACCGTGAAGTGAACTGAGTGCCTCTATCTGAAATGATGGACACTGGGATACCATGCAGCCGAACTATCTCCCTAATATAGATCTCCGCCAGTCGCTCCGATGAATATGTAGTGCTCACCGGTATAAAATGGGCGGACTTGGTCAGCCGATCCACAATGACCCAAATAGAATCAAACTTCCTAACCGTCCGTGGAAGTCCAGATACAAAGTCCATGGTAATGCGCTCCTATTTCCACTCGAGAATCTCAATCTGCTGCATCAATCCACCCGGACGCTGATGCTCATACTTCACCTGCTGGCAGTTGAGGCATCTAGAAACATAATCAACTATATCCCTCTTCATCCGCCTCCACCGGTAATGCTGTTTCAAGTCCTGATACATCTTCGCGGCTCCCGGATGGATGGAATACCGCGAGCTATGGGCCTCTGCTAGAATCAGCTCTCGAAGATCATCCACATTAGGCACACAGATATGCCCCTGCATCCTCATAACTCCATCATCCCCGATGGTAACATCTCGAGCATCACCACGCCGAACTCTATCCTCAAGGACAAGCAAATGAGGGTCGTCGAACTGACGCTCCCTGATGCGGTCAAATAGAGAAGACCAAGAAACCACACAAGCCAGAACCCGGCTGGGCTCCGAAAGATCCAGTCTAACAAACTGCCTGGCTAAAGCCTGAACATCCATCGCTATAGGCCTCTTCGAAGCTGGTAGATATGCCAAACTCCCCAAACTCTCTGCTCGACGACTCAAGGCATCGGCAATCACATTAGCCTTGCCCGGATGATAGAGAATAGTAATATCATACTCCTTCAGTAGCTCCAACCATCTCCTCTGTCGCATATTTAGGTCCTTCTGCTTAAGCAAGTGCTGCAAGCTCCGGTGATCAGTGTAGATCTCACAAGGAACCCCATATAAATAATGACGCCAAATCTTCAAGGCGTGAACAATGGCAGCTAGCTCCAAATCATGAACAGGGTAATTCTTCTCATGCACCTTTAGCTGTCTCGATGCGTAGGCAATCACCCTACCGTCCTGCATCAATACCGCACCGAGTCCAACTCGTGAGGCATCACAATATACAGTATAGGACCCCGAACCTGTAGGCAACATCAATATAGGGGCCGAAGTCAAAGCTATCTTGAGCTTCTGAAAGCTCGCATCACACTCGTCTGTCCACTGGAATGGGGTACCCTTTTGGGTCAATCTGGTCATAGATGCTGCAATCGAAGAGAACCCCTCTACGAAACGACGGTAATAGCCCACCAAACCAAGGAAACTACGAATCTCAGTAGTGGAGGAGGGTCTGGGCCAACTCTGCACGGCCTCCACCTTCCTCGGATCTACTCGAATACCGTCACTCGACACCACGTGGCCCAAAAATGTCACTGAACTCAACCAGAATTCACATTTAGCGAACTTGGCATATAGCTGCTTCTCCCTCAGAATCTGAAGCACTATCCTCAAATGCTGCTCGTGCTCTTCCCGATTCCGGGAATATACTAGAATATCATCAATGAAGACGATCACGAACGAGTCCAGATAAGGCCTGAACACACTGTACATCAAATGCATAAAGGCTACTGGAGCATTAGTCAGCCCAAAAGACATCACGAGGAACTCATAGTGGCCATACCGAGTCCTGAAGGTACTGCCTCGAGATATCTGGCTCCCGAATCTTCAGCTGGTGATACCCAGAGCGCAAATCAATCTTAGAAAACACCTGTGCGCCCTGTAGATGGTCAAATAAATCATCAATGCGAGGCAAAGGATACTGGTTCTTTATTGTAACATTGTTCAGCTGACGATAGTCAATACACATACGCATAGAACCGTCCTTTTTCTTCACAAATAATACAGGAGCACCCCAAGGCGAAACACTGGGTCGAATAAAACCCTTACCCAATAACTCCTGTAATTGATCCTTCAACTCCTTCAACTCGGGAGGAGCCATACGGTACGGTGGAATAGAAATGGGCTGAGTGCCCGGCAACAAATCAATAGCAAAATCAATATCTCTGTCGGGCGGCATGCCCGGGAGATCAGCTGGAAATACATCAGCAAAGTCACGTACCACAGGAACGGAATCAATAGAGGGAGTGTCAATATTGATGTCCCGCACATAGGCTAGATAAGCAGCACACCCCTTCTCAACCATATGCTGAGCTCTGAGAAAACAAATAACACGGCTAGGGGTGTGATCTAGAGTACCACTCCACTCAATACGTGGAATGCCTGGCTTAGCCAGCGTCACGGTCTTGGCGTGACAATCAAGAATAGCATAATGGGGCAACAACCAATCCATGCCCGGATTAATATCAAAATCGACCATCCCGAGCAATAATAGATCCGCTCTGGTCTCAAAATCACAAATGGTAACCAAACACGACCGATATACACGGTCCACAGCCAAAGAATCACCCACCGGAGTGGAAACATAAATGGGGGCACTCAAAGAATCCCGAGGCACACCCGGATGAGAAGCAAAGTAAGAAGACACATATGAAAAAGTGGAACCGGGGTCGAATAGAACCGATGCCTCCCCGTGACTAACCGGAATAATACCGTGATAACGAATTAGATGCAACAGGTCGCAGCGCGATCGTGGAATAGCATAGAATCCGGCATGTCCCCCTCTCGAGGGCGGCCTGCGGAACCCTAACCCCCGCCCCGGGCCGGCCGGGCGGTGGAGTGGCGGCCGGAGCTAGAATGATAGCTCGATGGCCCCGAGAACTACGCCGAGGCCGCGAAGGCTGATGAGGTTCTCCCCTCCTACGCCCGGGGCACTCCCTAACCGGATGGCGAGTATCCTCGCACTCAAAGAAAGCTCCTGGGAGGATGCGGTGGCCGTGATGGACCGGCCTCACCCCCACTAGTCCGACCCCGGAAGGACCCGCGCGAGGAGGTGCACTCGGAAACCGGGGAGCATAATAAGGCTCCTGAGGTGCTGGAAGAGCTGGAGTACTACCGGCTACTGGCAAGGCTGAATGGACTGGACGACCGGAATAACCCCTGCCAAAACGACCGGCTGCTGAAGTGCGGGCACCAGAGAAATGACCTGACTCACGAGACCTCTTGGCCTCTCTATCTCCCCGCTCTCTAGGGAGCATACTCTCGATCCTCCTGGCAATGCTAACTGCCTGCTGATAAGATATATTTGTCTCCAACTCTCTGGCCATGCTGGATCGGATCGACGGAATCAGGCCCTCAATAAATCTCCGCACCCTCTCCCGGACTGTGGCTGCCAAGGCCGGTGCATGCCTGGCAAGACGGGTGAAACTAATAGCATATTCCGATACTGACATGGAACCCTATCGCAACCGCTCAAACTCCGAGCGCCAAGAATCCCTAAGGCTCTAAGGAACAAACTCTCTCAAAAATAGATCTGAAAACTGCGTCCAGGTCAATGAAGCAGACTCCTCTGGACTATCCAACTCATACGTGCGCCACCAATCATAAGCGGCCCCACGAAACTGAAAAGCAGTGAAGGAAACCCCGCTGGTCTCCACAATCCCCATAGTACGAAGAATACGATGACACTCCTCCAGAAAACCCAATGCATCATCTGAAGCCAACCCACTGAACACTGGAGGGTCATATTTCTTGAACCTCTCCAATCTACGCTGCTCGTCCTCAGAGGCAGCTGGCTCACCTCTGGGCTGTGCTAGGGCGGCAGGAGGCATAATCATAATCTCTGGAACCTGCCCTACTGGCACACGCTGCTCAAGTGTAACGGCTGCGGGAGTCTAGGACCCTCCCCCGGCCTGGGATGTAGCTTCAGCGAGAGGAAGCAGTCCTGCCTGAGCTAAAGTGGTATACATACTCATGAACTGGGCCAGGGTCTCCTGGAGTGCTGGAGTAGTGGTTGTTGTAGTCAGTGTACCAGGTGCATGCGCTCCAACCTGGTCTACCGGTGGCACCTCAGCGGCAGCGCGCGCGAGTGCTGTGGCTGCACCTCGGGCGCGTCCTCGTCCTCTACCTTGGCCCCGGCCTCTAGCGGCGCCAACAGGGGGCGCGGGTACCTGATCGTCGCGGGTAGCATGTGTCCTCACCATCTGTGAGAGAATAGAAATCAATAGTTTAGATTTGATGCCAAAATGTCGCACGACAAGGAATCCAAAAGAAATGAAGAGTTTCCTAAACAGTTACATAGCCCCTCGTAGATAAATACAGACGTCTCCGTATCGATCAGCGAGACTCTAAGTAACCGGTCTGTGTCTCATGACTCCTATGAACCTAGAGCTCTGATACTAACTTGTCACGACCCTAGTTCACCAATCGTGAACATGTCGTGATGGCACCCAGTCCCCATGACTAGGTAAGCCTAAAACGTTGTGGAATATACAAGTTATGAACATTAAATAAGAATTAGCGGAAAAATAGCATAAAAAAAGATATGTAATCCGTGCCGCTTGGCACTTACATCCGACAAACACAATGTATAAAACACTACCAAGATCTGGAATCCCACGGATAACACATTCTAAAAGAGGATATACAACTGTGGCTCTATGTATAAAGAGTATCTAACAACGAAGTGAAGGAAAAATACCTACTAGTACTATCAAAATAGAAGGAAGGCCTCCGAATCTGCGGACATAGTAGATCATACCTCGAGGTCTCCCAAAGCGCTGCTGAATCACCTGGTATGCGCCTGTCCTGATGTACCTGGATCTACACAACAAAAGTGTGCAGAAGAGTAGCATGAGTACACCACGGTGGTACTTAGTAAGTGCCAAGCCTAACCTCGATGGAGTAGTGACGAGGAAGGTCAGGGCCCTACTTAGAGAAAACAATTTCAAAAGGATAATAACAATAATAAGCAGTTTAAATGATAATAATTTCGAAATAACAACAATAAAATGATTACTGTATCCGTCTACAATTAAGCTAACAACAAGTAACAAACTCAATTAATAAGTCCAGGACTTGTGGGAATTGAACCCACAGTCCCATTAACAGTACCCCTAGGTCTCCGGGAATCGAACCCGCAGCCTATGTCTCAGTAAATCTCAGGATCTCTGGGAATCGAACCCGCAGTCCACATCTCAATAAATCTCAGGATCTACGGGAATCGAACCCGCAGTCCACATTTCAATAAATCTCAGGATCTCCGGGAATAGAACCCGCAGTCCATATCTCAATAACTCGGGATCTCCGGGAATCGAACCCGCAGCCCATGTCTCAGTAAATCTCAGGATCTCCGGGAATCGAACCCGCAGTCCACATCTCAATAAATCTCAGGATCTCCGGGAATCGAACCCGCAGTCCCCAACAATATCACTCCGGGTCTCTGGGAATCGAACCCACAGCCCTGGGATCTCCGGGAATTGAACCCGCAGTCCACAAACACAACAAATAAAGGAATACACAGAGAGAATATAATATGCTTAACTACAACTTCACCGAAAATTAGTGCCAATAATTATCAAGAAGCTCAAGTAAGACAATTAGGCAACTGGACAGTTAAATACTACCTAATCATGCTTTTCTAACTACTACCGGGTAAGAATATCGAATTAAACAGCTAAGAGCAGGGATATCACTAATCGAACATTTGTAAGTAAAGTATGTGTTCAACAACTAGCGCATGTACACGCCCGTCACCTCGCGTACAAGGCATTTTAACTATCAGATAATATCCTAGAGGTGAAAGTTCCCCCACACGAGGTTAGACAAGCCACTTACCTCAACTCCGGTACAAAACCGCTAAGAAACAACTCTCTTTCCGCGAATGTCGGCCTCCACAGGTGTAGTATCTGATAAAAAATCAATAGAATCACATCAAAATAGGCCAATTGAGCATTACCCAATCAAAACAACTCAAAATACACTAAAATCCACAAGTTGCCAAAACCCGACTTTCGGTACGCTTTTCGAAAAATCACGAAAATTATATGTTTGGGTTCCTTATCTCAATACGAGTCCGTGCATATAAAATTAATCGAAATCGGACTTCGTTTGCCCATTCAAATCAAGGATTTCCTAAATTTTAGGCCTAGAGCTCAAACCCACCTTAAATCTTCCATTTTCAATGAAATAATCACGGATTTCATGATAAACTAACGAATTAAGGTCAAGAAACTTACCCCCGATGATTTCCCGATGATATCCCAGTGTTTCCCCTTAAATTTCCTCTCTTGGAGCTCAACAATGGCGGTTTTTGTGCGTTAGGCTGCGACTGAAATGTTATGGACTAAAAGTCACTGCCAGGCCAATTAACTCTACGCGATCGCAGCACTGGGCTTCCGATCGCGATGCACAAAATATGGGCGGCCTGTTTTTCCTCTACGCGATCGCGTGGTCCTGGATGCGATCGCAATGAACAACTCAGTGACCCCACGCGATCGCAATGACACGAACACGATCGCGAAGAACAACTCGGCCGGCTCCCCAAACTACCCTACGCGATCACATACTACCTCACGCGATCGTGATGCTTAAACTCCCAGACTTACGCGATCGCACGCCTCACTTCGCGATCGCAGAGCTCAGGGTTTTTCCCTTACGCGATCGCATGGCCATCTCCCCGATCGCGGAGAGCAAAATTGCTCTACAATTATTGCAGCAGAAACAGCAGTGCCTTTTGGCACAAATTGGTCCGTTTGGACCATTGAATTCATCCCGAGGCTTCCGGAACCCCAACAAAAACCACCAACATACTCCAAAACATGATACGAACTTATTCCAATCATAAAAACACGTCTAACAACATCAAAACCCATAATTCATATCGAATTCAAGCCTAAATTTCTTAGAACTTTCTGAATTGCATATTCGATCTAAAACCCGACAAAACGACGTCCGAATGATCTAAAAATTTGCGAACATATCCAAAATCACATAACGAAGCTACAGAAATTGTCGGAATTCCATTCCGACCCCCGGATCAAAATCTCACCTATCGTTCGGATTCGCTAAAATTTCAAACTTCGGCATTTCAAGCCTAATTGAGCTACGGACCTCCAAAATACATTCCGAACGCGCTCCCAGTCCCGAAATTACCTAACAGAGCTAATAGAACCATCGGATTTCCATTTCGAGGTCGTCTTAATACTATTCCGGCTACGAACCATTTTCTAACTTAAAGCTCTCATTTAGGGACTAAGTGTCCCAGAATGCTCCAAATTTCAGAACCGACTCTCCCAGCAAACCACAATAGCAGAAATGAACTTAGGGGAACAATTAAATTGGGGATTGGGGCGTAATTTTCTAAAACGACCGGCCGGGTCGTTACAATCAATAACCAATAGTATTTAATAGGACCTCAAATTTTGCAGCACTCGTGACTTCAAGAAATTAAGGAAGAAGACAAATACAAATGAAGATGCAATGCAGTGGTATTTAATCTTTGCAAGACCCCTCCCAGTTTATTTCTTTATATGCTGAATGTTATCATACACATGATCAATTTTTCAAAGCAACAAAGTGTCATGCACTAGTTGGATTCAAAAGAAAAGCAAACAGAGTGAATGGAAACGCACAACTGAAACCAAGATGGAGACAAAAAGGAGTGGGATTTAGGATGAAGTGGCCGATCTCCTTTGACTGATAGCAATCGTAAAAAAAAACAGGCAAAATTCATATACATATGAACTACTAGTAAACTATAGTTGTTGCAAGCCAACGGTGCAGGATTTTGCACTCAAAATCATGCAAATAGGCTACCCAGACAACTATAAAACAAGGCAGACTTTCACCAAGGCCAACAGTCTGAAAATTTCCTGATGTCGATTCAAATTGCTGCTCTAACTAGCTTCTTCAACAGCTTGAAAGAGCAGATTTTCTTGTGGCAGAAACATGGCAAACAAATTTTCGATCAACAGCAAGGAAAATAGAGCAATCTGAACATATATGTTCAGCCAAACACTATTGCTACCTTAATATCATAAGAAGAATTACCAAGACTTGGCTTTAGAATCTAAGTAACGTATCTCAAGTACCACCTTAAGAAATCAGACAAAACGCTTAAAGGAAATCCTTCATGAATACAGTAGATGCATAATTTTTTACAGCATGAAGATCAGAGTGCATTTCCACACGGGGATAAGGAAGCAACTCGCCGCAAATGTCAAGCAAATACTAGCAAAGACGAATAAAATCAAAGACTTAATAAGCTAGAGACGAGTCGATCCAAACCAACAGAGACAAGCATATTTAGGCAATGAGCCAAACAATGTTGAGACAAAAATGAAGAGATGTAACAGCACAATAAAACATTTGAAGATGTTACATATGAATGGAGAAGAAACGATTTAGCTAAAGCCAAGATGCACACTCTTTGCACGAAAACTCTTTGATTTTACACGCAAAGAGGAAGTTTTTACATAGCAGAGTCGCCAGAGCTGTCACACCTCCTTTTGGCGCGCCCTACCCCGAAGGATAATGCATAAGGGAGTTTTTCCAATTTAAGTGACAATATTCGAAATGAGATTATTTATTTATTTCAGAGTCGCCACTTGGAATAAATTATGGTGTTCCAAGTCACCAATTTATTCAAATCCCGAATCGAGGAAATTTCGACTTTTCAAATGAAGTCTGCGAACCAGAAATTATAAGTAAGCAATTCTGTTGACCCGATGGAAGGTGTTAGACACCCCCGAATCCTGTGGTTCTAGCACGATCGCTTCAACTATTATAAATGGCTAAAAAATATCTGATTTTATACATGTTTATAAATTATATGCTCTCAAAACGCTTTTGATTGTCATTATGAAAGTGAATGTCGCTTAAAACAAAAAAAAACATTATTTATCAGGCCTGAATTCAAACAAAAAAGGAAAACTCTTTTAACTTGAAACCACGACTAGATTTGAAACTTAATTTTATATCCTAACATTTTTTAATATTGCGAGAGTCATAAACTATCGATGTTATTTACTATGGCATATTTCAACTAATTAAAGGACCTAGTTAATTAATTAAAAGACTAAGGAAATTCTTTAGCAAAGGGTTAAGCTAAACATTAATAACCAATGAATTAACAAATTTGCCCATCTCTAAAGCGCAACTTTAAGATAATTTAATTATTTGTTAATTAAAGTCTATTTTCTCATATAATTAAACTTTGTTAATTGCTCCTCTCTATATGCATTAATTAAGTCAAAGGAACAGCAAATACATTTTTTGTCTCTACCACCACTTTGTCCCTTCTTTACCCTTTTTTCATTTTTCGAATGTCATTCTTATATCTAGGTGATAAAAACCCAATCTTTATCAATACCCAAGTAAAAAAAAATCATTCTTTTTGAATACCCAATTAGAAAAAATTCAATCTTGATCAATACCCAAGTAAAAATCGATTATTTTATCAATACCCAAGTAAAAAAATTCATTCTTTTTGAATAACCAATTAGAAAAAATTCAATCTTGCTCAATAGCCAAGTAAAAATCGATTCTTTTATCAATATCCAAGTAAACAAAATTTCAATCTTTTTAATACCTAGAAGTTTTACACTTTCCATATTGTACAAGCATATATGAGAAAACAGACTTTAATTAACAAATCATTAAAGCGCATCCTTGTTCCATAAACTATATAACTCATCACATATATTATAATTGCATATACAAACTTTGTAATCATGCTTAATCAGTCCATGACAATCCTAATATTATCTTGATTATCCAGTCCACTTACACAAATGGTCTCAAATGTTCTTATTCATCTTACATCCTAACAGAACCATATTCAAACTTTAAAGTAAATATATATTGTAAAAATGAAATAGAGGAAATTCATAAATAAGCGATGAGCCAGTAGACTAATGTTTGAGCTTCAAAATTTCTATTTTTTCCTTTCAATCTTCAATTTGAGTATCACTTTGTACAAGTTTCAAGAACATGTACCTGGAAATGAGATACAATGAAAGAGAGTGAATAAGTCAGCAAGAGTAACAACAGCAATGAAAACCAGTACAGCAGAACAAAAAACCGATTTGAAATAATTCGAAACTACACTCAATTAAACAGTAAAACAAACTGGAACAAGAGAATTTAGAAAGGCAGAGTGTTTTTCTATCAAATCTGTCTAAGATGAATGAAAAAATCTACTCTTATCTCTCAATTTTTTATTTTAGAATGTGTCTAAAAGTCTGTTTTCTCAAAGTCTAAGAATGTGTAGAATCAATGTAAAAAATCAGTGTTTAAAGATCTTCTCTTATGTCTCAGATTAAAATATGTTGAAAATTTTGAATTTTTCAGAATCTGCTCTTATTTTCAAGTGTAAGAGTGTGTGTTTTTGTTTTTGCTCTTTTAAGTATTTTTTATAGCCTCCAGATTCAAAAAAGCAGCCCCCTTTAAGTCAACATTAGACAAATACCTACTATCCACTAATCTTAATTAATAATAAAAATGTATCCCCCTATCCAAAACTAGCAGACCTCTACACCATACTGTTAATTAACCCCTAGATATTATCAGCAGCCCCCTAATTATTGCATAACAGCTATAACCAATTCCAATCCTATTTGACATCACGAAAGCTACAAACCAACAGTGAATTTGAATAGTTCAAGATGCATATACAAACTTTTCGGACAGAATTACTTTCAATTTGAAAACCTCTTCGGACAGAATAGTTCAAGATGCATTTACAAACTTTTCGGACAGAATTTATCGAATTTTGAAAACCTCTCGGACAGAATAGTTCAAGATGCAGAATTAGCTATTCGACGAATTTATCGAATCGAATTCCTATCTTATATCACCATATTTATAACAAACAATCAAGAACGAACAAACGACTAAATAAAAAGGTCCCAAAGAGATGAGGGAAAACAGAAAAATCGGAAATATCCGAAGAAAATCAACAACAAACGAATTACAAAAACGATTAAACTAAACCGATGATTACGAGTAAAGAAGAACAGAAAAAATAGAAAAATTACCGCGAAACAGAGAGATCGGAAGCTCAGCCGTCTTGGGTTTTTGGAATCGAATGGAACTTAATCGAAGTATTTTCAAATGAAAATACCCCGATTAAAGTCCATTAGACCCCAAATCTTGGTTAATCGGACGATATCCCTATTTTTAAAAATCTAGGGTTCTTGAATCAACTCGGGTTTTGGGGATTGATGGTTTGGAGAAGGATTCTGGTGAGGGGTCGCCGATTTTGGAGATGGAGAAGGGTCGTTTTCCGGCGAGGGGTCGTTGGTAGCGAGAATGGCAGTGGTGCGGCGGCGGTTCGAAGATGGCTGTGGTCGTTTATATTCGCACTTTCCTTTATTAGCAATTTCATCCATTTTCTGGAGTCATAGCAGAAGAAATTCAGCAATCAACCCAAGGCCAAAGCTTCCCACTACAAGATCGAGTAGCCATCGTTACCGGCTCTTCTTGCGGCATCGGCAAAGCCATCACCCTTCATTTAGCATCTCTGGGTGCCAAGATCGTCATTAACTATTCCTCCAACTCCACAAAAGCCGAGAACGTCGTAACCCAAATGAATTCCACCTTCAATTCCTTTCCACGCGCCATCGCCGTCAAAGCCAACATCTCCGACCCAGATCAAGTCAAATACCTTTTCGACTCTGCAGAATCGGTCTTTCAATCACCGGTCAACATCTTAGTCAACTGTGTCGGCGTACTCGACGGGAAATACCCATCAATCTTAAACACAACCCTTGAGGATTTTGACAGGACCTTCGAAGTGAACGCGCGCGGGGCTTTCATATGCTGCAAGGAAGGGGCTAGTAGAATCAAACGCGGCAGAGGGTGAGGATTATATGCTTAACGACATCATTAGAGGTAGTGTTCAGGCTTGGGTACGGGGCTTACACAGCGTCGAGGGTGGTTGTTGTGGTCAAAGGATAGGGGGTCGTTTGTGTGTGGCGGCTGGGGGGTCTCTTAGGGTTTGGTATTTTGGGTATTGAATGGTATAATTGAAATGGGGGGATTATTCCAGTTTATGGCAGAACGCGTCGGGTCGACCCGGGTAGGGAATATTTGGGCGGGTAAGGGGTCTAGATCTTTGGGCTTGTGGTTTAAAAATTAAAGAAAGGCCCAATCCGATTTTAACGTCATTTGCTCCCATTTTGCTTCTTTTCTTTTGTTTTCTTAAAAACTAAAATTCTAAAAATCCTAAATTAACTTATATAACTCAATTAGTCTATAAAAGTACTAGTTAACTTTTAATTAATACACAATTAAATAAATAAATAAATAAAAACCACTCAATTTGACATTAAACACTAAAAAAATACATTACTTTTATGATTTTCAATTTGTTTTTTTGTAAAATAAAACTTGATTACTCTTAATTGTATAATTAAACCAACAGATGCAAATGCAACATATTTTTGTATTTTATATTAATTTAAATAAATAGACATGCACACACAAATGCAAATAATAAAAGGAAAAAATAAAACGAAATCACAAAAATCACACACAACACAAAACTATTTTATTTTTTGGATTTTTGGGAGTAATTCTCATGTAAGGCAAAAATCACGTGCTCACACACACAGATTCTGCCATACCTCGATAAGGAAACAAGATTGCAACAACTCCCACACTATGCCTCTACAAGGCTTTATCTTATTCATTTTTAGCAAATCGCATGCTGATTTTAACAAGCCATATGAACGATTTAAAAGAAACAAGTGAGCATGTGTGCAATCAGCAAAAGAAACAAGTTACTATAGTGATTCTTAGCAAACAACTCCATAGTAGATTTTCGACCTTAAACTTGTCAAAACTCACATCCATTCACGTTCAAAACATAGCAAATATCTATTTCACACCTTTTCATCACATAATTTAATAGAAGAGCCAACACTTCATTTTAAACAGAACAAAGAAACAGAGATACATAAATGAGATGTGTACCTAAATTCGTAAACAAAATCAAAACTTTACCAAATATAGGCTAAGGAGGAAGCCAACAACGACAAACCCAACAAAACCGATAGCAGACGAATGACAAAAGATGTCTTCAAAATCCCTGTTTTTCTCTTTCTTTTCGTTTTTTTTAAAAAGAAGAATATGTCAACAATCAAGAACCTAAGCAAAGAAGTGAAAATGACCTCAAATGTATTTTTTGTATTGTTTTCTGAAAATAAGAAGCAGATTAAAGAGAAAGCTTGAAAGGAAAATGAAGACTAAATGTCACGACCCCAAATCCGGTCGTGGTGGCGCCCAGCACATTGCTAGGCCAGCCCGACCAATCAACAACAATCATAGAGCTATGAGCTCGCCTTATCCCATTTAAGCATAACAAAATATGAAACAACAGTGATACATATATCGAAAACGGGGAACCAAGTCCCAAATTATACCAACTCCCATAGACCGCAGGGTCAAGAGTCATGAGCCTCTAATGAACATAAGTGTATAATGGTTTACAAGATACCAAGTGCGAAAAGAAATATCAGTACAGAATAAAAAAGACAGTAAGAAGGAATATCGGGTCCTACGAACTCTGCAGCTACCTCGAATATCCTATAGATGTCGCCTCGAACAGCTACCGGATCACTGCTGAGAGGTACCTGGATCTGCACACAAGGTGCAGGGAGTAAAATGAGTACTGCCAGACTCAGTGGTAATAAACAAGGGTAAGACAGCGCATATAAGAAATCCCCAATAAAGCACTATGTAAAGCTGTAATCAAATACCCTGTCACAGAATCAATATCAACTATACACGTACCAACTAGTACCAGCAAAAGAGTATACAACTAGCAGATGTAGCTAAATGCAATGCAATGCATGATATGACCACTACGGCGCGTAGCCCGATCCAATATGGGTACCCGTGCTCACTGTGGGGGTTCAGACTCCGGAGGGGCTCCTACAGCCCAAGCACAATATTACTGCGGCGTGCAGTCCGATCCAACATATATACCGCTGCGGCGTGCAGCCCGATCCACTACCAGTCAGCTAATATGCAAATACAGCCTCGCAGGCTCAGAAGTAGTTTTTAAAACTCTTTTATCATTTTTCAGTTGGAAAAACAGTAATATCAAGTTCTAGAGTTTGGAAATAGCATGATAACAGAAATAGCTACGGACTGGTAGTAAACTAGCATGTCAATATCACCAGACCATGATAATGATCCTCGCGGGATCCAATAACTGGCTCACAGCCCACAAGTATACTCAATCGTCCAAGAAAAAGGTTCAACGGCTCAAGAGTAGCCAATATCACAATATAGTATGCAACCATCCGAGAAAGAGGTTCGACGGCTCAAGAATAGCCTAGTATCATAACACAGTATCAACAAGTCGGACTAAGCCATAGTCCCCAATCATAATCGACCCCGTACTCACAAGAGAGCACGTGTCTCGCCGCTATACAGCATCACAAAGTGGTATACCGGGATTTCAAACCCGCCGGTCATCACCCACATCTATTACTCACCTCGATACAGCGCGAAGACTACTCCGCAATGCCCTTGCCACGAGAATCAAGCTTCGCACGCGTAGAATCTGATCAAATACAGTAGAAATACAACAAATTAGGCCAATGGGACGACACCTAATCAATACAATTCGATTTACACCAAAAATGGCAAAGTTGCCAAAACCCGACTTTCGGTACGCTTGTTGAAAAATTACAAAAGTCACATATTCGGAATTCTCATCTCGATAGGAGTCTAGGCATATAAAATTTATGAAAATTGGACTCCATTTGCCCACTCAAATCAGTATTTTCCTTCAATTTAGGCCTAGGGCTCAAACCCACCTTTAATCTTCCATTTACAGAAAACTAACCAAGGATTTCATGTTAAAATGATGTAATTAAGCCACAAAATGTACCTCCGACGAAACCCCAATGATTTCTTAGCAATCTCCCGTCAATACCTTCTCTTGGAACTCAAAAATGGAGGTTTTGGGTGTTAAACCCGCGACTGACCAGTTCTGGTTTTAACTTCACTGCCAGCCCAATTTCTTCATCGCGTTCGCGATGCCTCTCACGCGAACTCGACGCCTTATTCCTCTTCTTCATCGCGAACGCGACGTGAAGTCACGCGTCCGCGAAGGCCAACTCCCAATCTCCGGATTTTTTACTCTACGCGAACGCGTCCCAGTCCACGCGAACGCGATGCCTTGCCTGATCCTCCTACGCGAACGCGACCCAAACCATCGCGAACGCGATGCTTCCCTTCCTTCTCTTACGCGAACGCGTGCCTCCCCCTCGCGAATGCGCTGACCAAGATGCCCAGCCTACGCGAACGCGGGCCTTGCCCTCGCGAACGCGAAGGCTTAACTGGTGCCCAGTGATCTGCAATTTACAGCAGATTTTTCATGTTCCAAAAATGCCGGACGATGGTCCGGATTCACCCCGAGGCCTTCGCGACCCCAACGAAAACCACCAACATACTCCAAAACACGATACGAACTTGTTCCAAGCATAAAAACACCATCCTAAACATCAAAATCACCAATTACACACAGATTCAAGCCTAAGTTTCTTCAAAACTTCCGAAACTAACATTCAATCAAAAACCCGACCAAACGACCTCCGAATGACCTGAAATTTTGCAGGCACATCCAAAATCACCTAATGGAGCTATTGCAACTGTCGGAATTCCATTCCGACTCCCAGATCAAAATCTCACCTACCGTTCGGATTTCGCCAAAATTCAACCTTAGCCAATTCAGACCTCCAAATTCAATTCTGATTCAATTCTGATTGCTCCCCTAAGTCACAAATCACCTCCCGGAACTAACCAAATCATCAAAATCCGATTCTGAGCCCTCTATTCCAAGCCCTCTAACCAAATAGTCAACTGCGGGTTGACTTTCCTTATCCAAGTTTCCTTCAAAAAGGCTATATGCCTCATTTTCAATCCAAATCACTCCTAACTCGCCCGATAGGCTCTAACACTGATATAAAAGCATAAAACATGTAATTACAACATAACGGGGTGGTAATTCCCGTGACGACGGGCCGGGTCGTCACATTCTCCCCTCTTAAGCTAACGCTCGTCCTCGAGCGGGTCAAGAAACATACCTGAAGTCTCAAACAAGTGAGGATATCTGCTCTGCATCTCCCGCTCGGTCTCCCAAGTGGCCTCCTCCACGGGTCGACCTCTCCACTGAACCTTAACCGATGCAATCTCCTTGGACCTCAATTTTCTCACCTGACGACCCAAAATGGCAATAGGCTCCACATCATAGGATAGATCACCATCAAGGTGAATGGTACTGAAGTCTAATACATGAGACGGATCTCCAATGTACTTCCGAAGCATAGACACATGGAATACCGGATGAACGCTGGATAAGCTGGGCGGCAAGGCCAACTCATATGCCACCTCTCCAACTCTCCTAAGTATCTCAAAAGGACCGATGTACCTGGGACTCAACTTCCCTTTCTTTCCGAACCTCATGACACCCTTCATGGGTGAAACCTTCAACAATACTCTGTCACTAACCATGAAAGACAACTCTCAAACTCCACGGTCCGCATAACTCTTCTGGCGAGATTGTGCTATACGAAGCCTCTCCTGGATCAACTTTGCTCTATCCAGAGCATCATGAACTAACTCAGTCCCTATCAATCTATCCTCACCAGGCTCAAACCATCTCACGGGGGATCTACACCATCTGCCATACAATGCCTCATACGGGGCCATCTGAATACTCGACTGATAACTGTTGTTGTAGGCAAACTCAGCAAGTGGTAAGAACTCATCCCACGAACCACCAAAATCAATCACACAAGCTCGCAACATATCCTCCAAGATCTAAATAGTGCGCTCAGACTGCCCGTCTGTCCGGGGGTGAAATGATGTACTCAACTCAACCCGCGTACCCATCTCTCGCTGAAATGCTCTCCAAAACTGAGAAGTGAACTGAGTACCCCTGTCGGATATGATAGACACTGGGACTCCATGCAACCGGACAATTTCCCAAAAAAAGATCACTACCAACCGCTCCGATGAGTAGGTAGTACTAACTGGAATAAAGTGAGCTGACTTGGTCAGCCTATCCACAATCACCCATACAGAATCAAACTTCCTCGCTGTCCGAGGGAGTCCAGTAACAAAGTCCATGGTGATCCTCTCCCATTTCCACTCAGGAATATCAATGCGCTGAAATACACCACCGGGCCTCTGATGCTCGTACTTAACCTGCTGACAGTTGAGGCACCGTGCTACATGTCTGACAATGTCCATTTTCATCTTTCTCCACCAATAGTGCTGTTTCAAATCTTGATACATCTTCGCGGCTCCTGGATGGATAGAATACCACGAGCTATGGGCCTCCTCCAGAATCAACTCACGAAGGTCATCAACATTGGGCACACATATCCGCCCCTGTATCCTCAATACGCCGTCACTATCAATGGTGACATCTCTAGCATCATCATGCTGAACTCTGTCCCTAAGGACAGCCAAATATGGATCATCAGACTGATGCTCACGAATACGATCATATAGAGATGGCCGAGATACAACACAAGCCAATACCCGGCTGGGCTCCGAAATATCTAACCTCACTAGCCGATTGGCTCGCACCTGAACATCATAAGAAAATGGCCTCTCCTCAGCTGGAATTTATGCCAAGCTCCCCATACTGACCGCCTTCCGGCTCAAAGCATCGGCCACCAAATTGGCCTTCCCCGGATGATATAATATAGTAATGTCATAGTCCTTAAGCAACTCAAGCTATCTCTGCTGTCTCAAATTAAGGTCCTTCTGTTTGAACAAGTGCCGAAGACTACGATGGTCGATATACACCTCACAAGACACGCCGTACAAATAGTGCTTCCAAATTTTCAAGGCATGAACAATGGCGGCTAGCTCCAAATCATGGACATGATAGTTCTTCTCATGTGGCTTCAACTGCCGAGAAGCATAAGCAATTACCTTACCTTCCTGCATCAACACACAACCTGTCCCCACTCTCGAGGCATCACAGTAAACAGTATATGAACCTGAAGTTGATGGCAATACTAACACTCGAGCTGTGGTCAAAGCTGTCTTGAGCTTCTGAAAGCTCTCCTCGCACTCATCCGACCACACGAATGGTGCACCTTTCTGGGTCAATCTAGTCAATGAAGAAGCAATGGATGAAAATCCCTGAACGAACCGGCGATAATATTCCACCAAGCCAAGAAAGCTCCTGATCTCTGTAGCTGAGGACGGTCTAGGCCAACTCTGCACCGCCTCTATCTTCTTCGGATCAACCTGAATACCATCACGAGACACCACATGTCCCATAAATGCTACGGACTCGAGCCAAAACTCGCACTTGGAGAATTTAGCATATAGCTTCTCCTCCCTCAATCTCTCCAACACAATACTCAAATGTTGAGCATGCTCCTCCTGACTACGGGAGTAGACTAGAATGTCATCAATGAACACAATCACAAATGAATCCAAATAGGGCTCGAACACACTGTTCATCAGATGCATAAATGCTGTTGGGGCGTTGGTCAGCCCAAAAGACATCACAAGGAACTCATAGTGACCATATCGGGTCCTGAATGCAGTCTTCATAATATCCGAGTCCCTGATCTTTAGCTGATGATAGCCTGAACGAAGATCAATCTTAGAAAACACCCTCGCACCCTGTAACTGATCAAACAAATCACCTATGCGCGGTAGAGGGTACTTGTTCTTCACTTTCACCTTGTTCAATTGCCTATAATCAATACACATCCGCATGGAACCATCTTTCTTTCTAACAAATAACACCGGCGCACCCCACGGGGACACACTAGGGCGGATGAAACCCTTATCTAGAAGCTCTTGAAGCTGCTCTTTTAGTTCTTTCAACTCAGTTGGTGCCATCCGATAAGGAGGAATGGATATGGGCTGGGTGCCCGGCACCAAGTCAATGCCAAAATCAATATCCCTGTCCGGCGGCATGCCCGGCAGGTCTGAGGGGAATACATCCGGGAAGTCCCTCACAACAGGTACAGAATCAATGCTAGGAGACTCGGCTCCCACATGTCTCACAAAAGCTAAGTACGATAAACACCCTTTTTCAACCATCTTCTGAGCTTTTAGGAACGAAATAACACGGCTAGGGACGAAATCGGTCGAATCCCGCCACTCAATCTGAGAAATACCAGGAATGGCCAACGTAACTGTCTTAGCATGACAGTCCAATATAGCATGGTACGGAGACAACCAGTCCATACCCAATATAACATCAAAGTCCACCATCCCCAACAATAACAAATCTGCTTGGGTCTCCAGACTCCCAATAGATATAACACAGGATCTATACACATGATCCACAACAATTGTATCACCCACGGGGGTGGATACATGAACCGGTAAATCAAGACTACCACGAGTTGTACCCAAATGATGTGCAAAATAAGAGGACACGTAAGAAAATGTGGACCCTGGATCAAATAGAACAGAGGCATCTCTGTGACAGACAGAAATGATACATGTAATCACCGCATCGGAGGCAACTTCATCACGTCTGTCAGGGTGTGCATAGAATCGTGCCTAGCCTCCACCAGATCTCTCCTTACCTATGGGGCGACCACGAGAAGACTGGCCTCTACCTCTACTAGCCTGAGATGGTGCTGAAGAGGAGGGTTGATCCCTCTGTTGAGCCCTGTCCCTACGGAGTCGAGGGCACTGCCTCCTCATGTGGCCAAACTCACCACACTCATAACAAGCACCTGGTGCTGGAGAAGGGGACTGAAGGGAACCCCTCGCCGTAGAAGAACCCTGGGCTGAAGAAGTACGTGCTGCACTCTGGGATGGGAGGGTACTAAGTGAAGACTGGCCCTGCTGAAATCCCTGTCGACCACGACCATAAGTACCTCCGCTCTGCTCAGGGCGGCCTGAATGAGAAAGTCTAGATGAGCGACCTCTGCCCTGCTGGAAATGCCCTCTAGACGGATCACCACTGAAGCTACCAGAACTACGAGGCCTCTTGGCCTCCCGCTCCTCTCTCTCTCTCGGCGATGATCTGCCTCAATAGAGCGTGCCATATCCACAACCTACTCAAAGATGACGACAGAACTCTCTCTCTGGTCATAAGAATGCGGATGGAGTAGTTGAGGCCATCAATGAACCTCCTGATCCTCTTCCTATCGGTAGGGATCATCCATGTGGCATGCCTAGCTAACTGTGTAAATTTGAGCTCATACTGGGTCACTGACATGTCGCCCTGAACCAACCACTCAAACTGGCGATGAAGCACCTCGTGATGGGAATAGGTACATACTTCTCTAGGAAGAGAGTAGAAAATTGCTGTCATGTGAGATGTGCTGCTCCTGCAGGCCTACGCCTCTCAAACTCTTCCCGCCAATCAAATGCGGGACCAGTGAACTGAAAGGTAGTAAATGAAACTCCGCTGGACTCAAGAATACCAGCCGTCCGCAACATCCTCTAACACTTATCCAAGAAACCCTGGGCATCCTCGCCCTCAGCGCCACTAAAATGGGGTGGCCGAAGTCTACCAAACCTCTCAAGACGACGCTGCTCGTCGTCGGGCATAGCCTGAACCATATGCTCTGGAGCTGGTGCAGCTGGAGCAATAACTGGTGCAACCACCTGTGTGGGGACCACCTCTAGCGTCTGAAGTCCCTGAACAACCTGATCGGGTGTGCGAGCTGCAGGGGTCTGCTGACCACCCCCTGTCTGAGATGTCACTGCAGTGGCAGTAGCTGAAACTACCTGAGCCAAACCGGAACACACCGATAATATCTGAGCAAGAGTCTCCTGAAGACCAGGAATAGCAATAGATACAGTCTGGCCCTGAACTGGGGCTGTTGGAGCATCAACCACTGGGGGCTGCTCCTGAACTGGTACAACGGGCGGGTCAGCTGGCACTGCCTCGGCTGCCCTACCTCTACCTCTAGCACGACCGCGCCCACGGCCTCTAACAGGTGGCAATGGAGGTCGTCCACCTCATCCTGATGCTCGCGTTCTCGCCATCTGCGAGAGAATAGAATATAGAAGTTCAGTTCTCGGAACAACAAGATCGCACGACAGAGTTCAAGAAAAGTGAAGTTTTCCTAAAGGTTCGCAGCCTCCCGAGGATAAGTACAAGCGTCCCCGTACCGATCCACAAGACTCTACTAACCGGCTCAAGACTCACGAGGCCTAGTAAACCTAGGCTCTGATACCAACTTGTCACGACCCCAAATCCGGTCGTGATGGCGCCCAGCACATTGCTAGGCCAGCCCGACCAATCAACAACAATCATAGAGCTTTGAGCTCTCCTTATCCCATTTAAGCATAACAAAATATGAAACAACAGTGATACATATATCGAAAACGGGGAACCAAGTCCCAAATTATACCAACTCCCATAGACCGCAGGGTCAAGAGTCATGAGCCTCTAATGAACATAAGTGTATAATGGTTTACAAGATACCAAGTGCGAAAAGAAATATCAGTACAGAATCAAAAGACAGTAAGAAGGAATATCGGGTCCTGCGGACTCTGCAGCTACCTCGAATATCCTACGGATGTCGCCTCGAACAGCTACCGGATCACTGCTGAGAGGTACCTGGATCTGCACACAAGGTGCAGGGAGTAAAATGAGTACTACTGCCAGACTCAGTGGTAATAAACAGGGGTAAGACAGCGCAGATAAGAAATCCGCAATAAAGCACTATATAAAGCTGTAATCAAATACCCTATCACATAATCAATATCAACTGTACACGTACCAACCAGTACCATCAAAATAGTATAACAGCTAGAAGATGTAGCTAAATGCAATGCAATGCATGATATGACCACTACGGCGCGTAGCCCGATCCAATTTGGGTACCCGTGCTCACTGTGGGGGTTCAGACTCGGAGGGGCTCCTACAGCCCAAGCACAATATTACTGCGGCGTGCAGTTCGATCCAATATATATACCGCTGCGGCGCACAGCCCGATCCACTACCAGTCAGCTAATATGCAAATACAGCCTCGCAGGCTCAAAAGTAGTTTTGAAAACCTTTTTATCATTTTTTAGTTGTTAAACAGTAATACCAAGTTCCAGAGATTGGAAATAGCATGATAACAGAAATAGCTACGGATCGGTAGTAACTAACATGTCAATATGATAAGACAATGATAACGATCCTCGCGGGATCCAATAACTGGCTCACGGCCCACAAGTATACTCAACCGTCCAAGAAGGAGGTTCAACGGCTCAAGAGTAGCCAATATCACAATATAGTATGCAACCATCCGAGAAGGAGGTTCGACGGCTCAAGAATAGCCTAATATCATAACACAGTATCAACAAGTCGGACTAAGCCATAGTCCCCAATCACAATCGACCCCGTACTCACAAGAGAGTACGTGTCTCTCCGCTATACAGCGTCACAAAGTGGTATACCGGGGTTTCGAACCCGCTGGTCATCACCCACATCTATTACTCACCTCGATACAGCGCGACGACTACTCTGCAATGCCCTTCCCACAAGAATCAATCTCCGCACGCGTAGAATCTGATCAAATACAGTAGAAATATAACAAATTAGGCCAATGGGACGACACCCAATCAATACAATTCAATTTACACCAAAAATGGCAAAATTGCCAAAACCCGACTTTTGGTACGCTTGTCGAAAAATTACAAAAGTCACATATTCGGAATCCTCATCTCGATACGAGTCTAGGCATATAAAACTTACAAAAACCGGACTCCATTTGCCCACTCAAATCAGTGTTTTCCTTCAATTTAGGCCTAGGGCTCAAACCCACCTTTAATCTTCCATTTACAGAAAACTAACCAAGGATTTCATGTTAAAATGATGTAATTAAGCCACAAAACTTACCTCCGACGAAACCCCGATGATTTCTCAACAATCTCCCGTCAATACCTTCTCTTGCAACTCAAAAATGGAGGTTTTGGGTGTTAAACCCGCGACTGACCAGTTCTGGTTTTAACTTCACTGCCAGCCTAATTTCTTCATCGCGTTCGCGACGCCTCTCACGCGAACACGATGCCTTATTCCTCTTCTTCATTGTGAACGCGACGTGAAGTCACGCGTCTGCGAAGGCCAACTCCCAATCTCCGGATTTTTTACTCTACGCGAACGCGTCCTAGTCCACGCGAACGCGATGCCTTGCCTGATCCTCCTACGCGAACGCGACCCAAACCATCGCGAACGCGATGCTTCCCTTCCTTCTCTTACGTGAACGCGTGCCTCCCCCTCGCGAACGCGCTTACCAAGATGCCCAGCATACGCGAACGCGGGCCTTGCCCTCGCGAACGTGAAGGCTTAACTGGTGCCCAGTGATCTGCAATTTACAGCAGATTTTTCATGTTCCAAAAATGTCGGACGATGGTCCGGATTCGCCCCGAGGCCTTCGGGACCCCAACGAAAACCACCAACATACTCCAAAACATGATACGAACTTGTTCCAAGCTTAAAAACACCATCCTAAACATCAAAATCACCAATTACACACGGATTCAAGCATAAGTTTCTTCAAAACTTCCGAAACTAACATTCAATCAAAAACCCAACCAAACGACCTCTGAATGACCTGAAATTTTGTAGGCACATCCAAAATCACCTAACGGAGCTACTGCAACTGTCGGAATTCCATTCCGACTCCCGGATCAAAATCTCACCTACTGTTCGGATTTCGCCAAAATTCAACCTTAGCCAATTCAAGCCTATTTCTACACCGGGCCTCCAAATTCAATTTCGATTGCTACCCTAAGTCACAAATCACCTCCCAGAACTAACCAAATCATCAGAATCCGATTCTGAGCCATCTAACCAAATAGTCAACTCCGGGTTGACTTTCCTTATCCAAGTTTCCTTTAAAAAGGCTATATGCCTCATTTTCAATCCAAATCACTCCTAACTCACTCGATAGGCTCTAACACTGATATAAAAACATAAAACATGTAATTATAACATAACGGGGTGGTAATTCCCGTGACGACGGGCCGGGTCATCACACTAAAAGAAACCTAAAAATATTCTGTATATGCTGTGTATTTCTGTGTATTCTATGTATATTCTCTATATATCCTCTCGTTTTTTTCTCCTTTCTCCTATAAAATGTTTTAGATTTGTTTTCTCTATCTTCAAATATTTTCAGAACCCTTATTTTATAAGGACTCAATGAGTGCAAAATCCATTAGAAATCTCTCTTTTTCATTCTTTATTTCCCACTTTGCTAGTTTTCTATAAATTATGTAGTTAGTGCCCATTTCATAATCTATTTGTTTAATTAATTATTATCTTAATGTTGATAAAATTAGTAGTGCACCATTATCAATTAGCAGCCCCAAATTTTATACAGAATAGACTTGGATTCAACTTCTAAAATACCCTAATATGAAACCCCATTTACCACTTTGCACAAACATTCAACAACTCATTTTTACCAAACAAACCATTTACAATAGTGATGTATCCAATCGAAAAACAAGATACTAAAACCAATAACAAAAGACAATGAACACTTAAAAATCCATATGGATCCAATTAGCGAGCGCAGAACAAGCATATATCACAAATGAAAAGCTTTGAAACATTAATAACACTCAAAACATGAAATGAATCTAAATGCACAAATCTGATAGTAGAAACCAAACCCACAGCGATACTGATTCGTATAACAAACTCGATGAACACGCACGACTGAACACATACGAAGTCGACAAACCACAAAATTAATATACCAACAAACATGCTTCAATAACAAATTGCAATCGATACACTATAATCCCAACAACCCGTTTGCACCTTTCGATTTTAATTTGCTTAAACATGAATTTCCAAACCTATAATTAACATTGAATCTAGAACGCAATCTCATTTTAGAATCAAGCAATTTCAATTCAAAACGTCACAAATTTAAACGTATATACTAATTTCAAATCCAAGAATCAGAACAATTTGAAACACTAAGAGAAAAATGAAATCTGACAAACTGTGTTGTGCTTGCACACTACTACTGCCAGTTCCGGTGAGCTATGGTGGCGGCGGCGACTGTTGCTAGTTCGATGTGTGTTTGTCTCGCGGCTGAGAAGGTGAGGGAAGTGGTCATTTGGTGTTGCTGGTGAGGGCATGCGGGCTGGCCCAACTCTGATCGTCGGAAATGGTGAGCAGCAGCGGTAGGAAAGGAGGGGGGGGAGGGCGTTTTTCAGAAGTTGCACAACTTTATTTTCTTCATTTTTTGTGTGTTTCTAGTTTAGGTCATTTTATCTGGGTTGGGTCATGGGTATTGGGTCGGGACATAGGCGGAAAAGGGCTGGGTTTTACCAGGTTTTGGGTTTGGTTTGGGTGTATTTAATTTGGGCTTGAGAATTTAGATTTAAATTGGCCCAAATATTCTGATTTTTTGTTTATTTTTTCTTTCCTCTTTTTCTTTTCTTGTTTTATTTTAAGAATTAAATTATAAAACCAAATTAAGCTATCACAAATACTAATTAGCTATAAATAATAGTTTTCACAAACAATTAAATATCAAATCACACAATTTTGACTTAAAACAATAAAAATGCAAAAAATATGTTTTTTTTGTGATTTTCACTTTTATAAAACAAATTACTTAATTAATACTAACTGTAAAATTAAATCCTAAATTCAAATGCAACATATTTTTTCATTTTTTATTAATTTAATAAATAAACATGCACGCATAAACTTAAACAATAGCACGAAATTTAAGAAATTTCACACAAATGAAAAATTATTTTGTTTTGTATTATTTGGGAGCGATTCGTGTGAGGCAAAAATTACGTGCTCACAGCTGCCCCTCTTTGACCGGAAACACGAAGAGTTTTCGTGCAAAGATAAAGTGAGCGAATACGAGCGATTTTTGTCCATTTGAATACTCCATGTGAGGCATATTTTGAAAGATTTGACCGAACCTCTGCCTCAAATGGTCACCTACATATCCCTGGCTAAAAGAGAATCAGTTTAATGTAGTTCGAGAGTTTTGGTAGCTTAGACTACCATGGGATTGCCATTTGTTGTTACTGCTGTTGCATGCTGTTACTGGTCACTGACATCCTTATTACACCATGCTAAAAGAAAAATAAAATAAATAAAAAAAGCTATACTAAATTATGGTCTATGAATTGTAAAATCTTATCTATATCTTCAACTTGTTCCTCTATTGCCTTGAACTTGTATCTTGTGTTCTTCCAATGGAATTCTTGTTGTTGCCTTGGAGATGTTTTCACCATTCCTCCGGATGCTGCTTGTCTCTATAATTTGAAATATGTGTCCATTCTTCAGGTAGGCTCCTGCTTGCGATAGATAGGAAGCACTCCATTGTTCTCCAGGCGGGCTCTCGATTCTAACAACAACTTTAAAATCGCCTCTCCTCTTTAGGTGGGCTCCTGACTTCATTAACAACATCAAAGTAAAACTCATTCGGTAATAATCTATGAAATAAATATTAGGCAATGTTTATACATGCAGGACCACTCGGGCCAAAATAAATTAAACGTCCTATAGAAGAATAATTAAATAAAATATGCTATTTGAAGGAGGATAGTCTCATCATATCCTATTTGAGGGAGGATAGTCCCATCATATCCTATTTTAGGGCGGATAGTCCCAACATATCCTATTCGAAGGTGGATAGACCTAACATATCCTACTCGAAAGCGAATAAACCTAAAATATACTATTTGAAGGCGGATGAACCTAAATTATCCTATTTGAAGGCGAATGAACCTAAAATATCCTATTTGAAGGCGGATAATCCTAAAATATCCTATTTGAAGGCGGATGAACTGAAAATATCCTATTCGAAAGCGGATGAACCTAAAATATCCTATTCGAAGGCGGATGAACCTAATATATCCTATTCGAAGGCAGATGAATCTAAAATATCCTATTCAAAGGCGGATGAACCTAAAATATCCTATTCGAGGGCGGATGAATCCATGATATCCTATTCGAGGATGGATAGTCCCATCATATCCTATTCGAGGGCGGATAGTCCCATCATATCCTATTCGAGGGCGGATAGTCCTATTATATCATATTCGAGGGCGGATAGACCCATCATATCATATTCGAGGGTGGATAGTCCCATCATATCATATTGGAGGGCGGATAGACCCATCATATACTATTCGAGGGTGGATAGACCCATCATATCATATTCGAGAGTGGATAGTCCCATCATGTCCTATTCGAGGGCGTATAGTCCCATCATATCCTATTCGACGGCGGATAGACCCATCATATCCTATTCGAGGGCGGATAGACCTATCATATCCTATTCGAGGGTGGATAGACCCATCATATCCTATTCGAGGGTGGATAGACCTATCATATCCTATTCGAGGGCAGATAGACCCCATCATATCCTATTCTAGGGCGGATAGTCCCATGATATCCTATTTGAGGGCGGATAGTCCCATAATATCCTATTCGAGGGCGGATAGTCCCATCATATCCTATTTGAGGGCGGATAGACCCATAATATCCTATTCGAGGGCGGATAGACCCATCATATCCTATTCGGGGGCGGATAGACCCATCATATATCCTGTTTGAAGGTGAACAAACCTGATACGTCCTATTTGAAGGTGGACAAACCTGACATGGGGTGCTTAATTGTGTGATTACCAAGATTGATGCAGCTCAAAAAGCTTGATATGATGTAGAGATATTGAGATGGACATAACTTCTATCCCTGCAAAGAAAATTTCATCAGTTTAAAGTGCGATGAGTGATCGTGCCACTCCCGTTGTGGATATATTTTTCCTTATATCTTGAATTGATTTCCTCATTTCTCCGAGAAAAATTTCAACAATGGCAGAAAATCTTCTGCCCCAGTTTTGGTGATATTCCTTGTGGCATGCCTTTCTGCTATCAATAGCATTTTCCTTGCTTAAAATCGAAGAGACTTTTGTTAGTTTAAAATGTGGTGAGTGGTTGTGCCACCCCTATGGGGGATGGTTTTTCCTTTTCCCTTTTTCCTTTCTCTATGCTCCCAAAATTTGTTGGGGAATGATATCATTTGCTGGGGATGATATTCCTGTTGGGAATGGTTTTCTCAACACTGTTGGGGATGCAAATATTATCAGCTGGGGATAACGTTGTTGAGGATAACATTGTTGGGGGTTCTTCATTCCTTCAAAACTAGTGTTTCACTCTTCTAAAGACTGTTGGGGATAACACCAGCTTTTTTGCTTTTTTTAACACAAGTTTCAACCTTTTGTTCTGTCCGTTAGGGATACAACTTCCTTCATTAGAACTTGTTTTGCTGGGGATAACACTAGTTTAAAGACCGCTTCCTTTTAGACTTCTTATCTTCCTACTTTCCCAAATGGATGCCTGACTTCTAGAAAAATTTTCCAAATTCTCACACCTCTCTTTTTACTACCTTTCGTTCTCCGAAAAAGGGAGAATAAGGTATACCTCGTTAATTACAAATACCCCCGGGAAGGGATATAATAACAATGAGGAAGGAGTTTTTTCAATTTGAGGACAATCAGATCGAAATTTTATTTAAAATTAAAGAGTCGCCACTTGGGAAAATAATGGTGTCCCAAGTCACCGGTTAATCCCGAATCCGAGGAAGTTGACTCTGTTTAACAGTCCGCGCAACAAGAAATTCGGATAAGGAATTTTGTTAACCCGGGAAAAGGTGTTAGGCACTCCCGGATTCCGTGGTTTCAGCACGGTCGCTCAACTGTCATTTTTTATTTTACTTGGTTTCACTATATGCATTTTACAATGTGTGCATGTTTCGCTTTTAATATTTTTATGAGTTGCGACGACGCGAAAACGTATTTCGAGTCACACCGCAACCAGTACGCATGTGACTTTTAACACGTTTCGACTTCGCTGAGATTTAAGATTTGAGTCACATTAGATGTGCACTCATATTAGGGAAGGTATATTTTAAAATCGTGCCTATCGTCTAACGGCTTGTTATTCTTTTGGAAAGACCGTGGAATTTACTAGTCGGTCTTCCCGAATCTATTACTTATTATTATTTATATGGGGGCCCCGCTTATTTTGTTTTCATACGAGGCTCGTCCCATTTTATTTTAATAGTCCAATCCTAATAAATACTATATTTTCAACTCTTGGTTTTTCCTTAGTCATTTTTAATTTTGTTATAATTTCTGAAGCATATCCAGGCCTTATCATTTATATTTCCAGGCCTGGATATTTGGGGCTCGAATTCAGTAGACCATCTTGCATATATGGGTTTCAGAAACCCAGAATACGCTGAAGTCATTGTTCAAAAGCCCAAATACAAGTCTAATTGGATCCAGGCCCGCGCTGTTCTTCAGGCCCAGACCAAACGAGGGAAAGAGAAGGAAACAGAATTGGAAATTCATGATATACACAGGTACTCGAAATTAGTAGAAGAATCAACCAAATTGTATTTATTTCAGAAAGAGAAACAGGAATACAGAACTAACTATATCAAATCTATATATTACCATTATCTAACACTACCGAATCTGAGCAACAAACTACTTTTCTTCATACTTTTTCAGTAACGAATTACCCATGTAAACAGGATTATTATCGATTATAAATAACAGATTATTACTTAACTATACAAACAGGATTATTACTTAACATATTACTAATTATGACTCATACTCTTCTGATTGTAATTATCAAATCCTAATTGTATTCAAACAGTAGGCTAATTATGTAACTATTTCGATCAGTCACATGATTCTTTACTTTGTAATTAACTAATGGTTTGAAGCTTACGCCATTTCCAGTTGTTATCAAACTATTTAAGATAAATAAACAGACTAAAGCTAAACTAATTACCACGTTCTAATTCATATTATTACTGTGGTTATATGCATGTTACGGAATTATTTTTCAAATCTAGGTGAGTTAGTTTAACTAATTAACCTATTTTTAATCTAAATCTAGGTGATTGCAGCTATAGGGATTCTATATTACCCTACATATTACATTGTTCATCAGCATCACCTCATGTCTCATATGTATAAGATATACAACCATTTCCTATTGAATTACAAATGATCTACTTGTGCGATAAAAATAAGAACATATAAAATATAATAGAGAAAATCTCTTCTGGAAATCAACTCATAATATTCATTGCTTCATATCAGCTGCCAATTACATATTTAAGTAGTAGCTGTGTACCTGATTCAGCAAACTAGATCTATGAGTCTAAGGATGAAAATGAGGAAGGATAATCAATTGATCACAGCAGCAAAACGCAGCAGCAGAATCGAATCAACAGAGCAAACACAGCAAACACAGTTGAACAACACAGTCGAATGAAGTTTTCAAGCTCAGCAGATAAGCAATTCAACAACAAACTTGAAGAAAACCCAATAGAATCCCAACAATGAGAGTAATAGAAGATTCCAATAGAGCTTCAGAACTATCCTCGACTATACCCAGGAATTCACTCTTAGTTTGTGATATTTCACTCTTAATTTCAGAAGTTTTCTCTGAATTTCTAAAATCCAGCCCTTTTTCAGGCTTAGTTACAGCCTATTTATAGGTGTTATTGGTGAAATTTTGAGGGGAAAATTCAAAAATCTTATTACTAATTCTCTCCCCTTAATTCTTTTATTTATTGCAGTTTAGTACCCTTTTTCAGATTTGAAAGGCCTTCCAGCCTTTGCCGGAAGGTTCTAGGATGATCTTTTTGCTTCTATTATGGGTCTATTACAATAGTAGCCTCACTTGCTAAGGGTTTTAATAATTAAGCCTTTTTATTGGGTCTATTTTACCCTTTGTTTTGTGCATTATTGCAGAAATACTAGGCCTGAATGTCTAATTTATCCCCGCAGTCTCTATAAATCTACAACTATGCCATTTTCATTCTTTTTATACCCCTGCTATTACTTTTTAATTACCCGACCCTTCCAAGGTCTAGGTATTCTTGTTTTAGTTGTTATTTAACTTCTGGCCATCAATTATACGTCATTTAAGACTTGCCACCTTTAAACCTTAATTTCTTTCAATTTTAACCTCTTTAAGTGGTAACCTATATGTTATTACTTATTGAATTGAATTGCATTTGCTGGACAAGCCTGCTTTAAACTTAGGCTTAAGACTTACAAAATTAGCCACTTTTAGACTTAGACCTTAGCCTTACAGAGTTAGCCATTTTTAGAATTAGGCTTAGCATTACAGAATTAGCCATTTGACTTAGAGAATTAACCATTTTTAGACTTAGGCTTTTAGACTTACAGAATTAATCAAACAGACCTTAAGTCATTTCAATTGTAGCTCACTTAGGTTAATTTTCAATTTTAGCCAATCAAATTACTTTTAATATTAGCCAATTAACTAATCAGTTATCTATTACACCTATAACCAATAACCTAAAGCACAATCGGACTAATCATAGTCTAACACATGAATCTATTACAAATATAGCCTACTTATGACAATTTGCACACATAGCCACAATCAGAAATCATTTATCATTTAACCAAAACTCAGAGGGAAATTAGATAATGGTTGAATCTCAATTAAACGACTCATAACTCAAATTTAAGCATAGCAAACAAATCCAACACAAGGAAGCATACTCACAATATATTCATGCACAGACTTATAAAAAACCCTAAAAGACTCATATATATCAGTTAAGCATAACAGACAGGATTAATAACAGGCTAATGATAGCAAGTTTAATAAACTAGAATATGCCAAGACTCATAGAAATCAGAAGATAAAGCTATTGAAGGCATGTTATAACAGAAAACATATAAAAGGTAAAATAATGAGAAGATAGAAGATGAAGAGATTTTAACAACTAATCATGCAAACAGATTAACTACGACTAACTAAGAAAGCAAAATAAACAAGGAACTCATGCTAACAATCAAAATAAAAGAAAAAATAGGAGATGAGGACTTAGCTTGGTAGGAACTGTCTCCTGAGCTTCCTTTTTCTTTTCTTTCTTTTTTTCTTTTCTTTTCTTGTTCTTTTTTTCTTTCTTTTTTCTCCCACTTTTTCAGACTTCAAAGACTTGAAGTCTTTATTTTCCAGATTTTCTTTAATTGGTTGGTTTCTTGGATTTTTGTGGTAGTGAGGGTGTTATATAGGTATAAAGGTGTGTTTTGGGGGTGGGTATCATTTGGTGGTTCGCCGGAGTTAGGGTTCCGGCGAGTTTATTTTGAAGATTCGAACAATTCTGGTGATATTCGAGGGAAACCACTCATGTGGGGTTAAAGATCCCCTCATGGTGGTTAGATGGTGTAATTTTGGGAGGTTGGTTCAAAGGTTAAAGGTCACCGAAGAAAATTCGGGTGGCCGCGTTTTCAATAACAAAGGATTTCTGGGTTTCTTTAAGGGTTTCAGGGGGGTTTCATGTTAAGAAGATAGAAGAAAAGGGTATTGGGGTCACGGGTGGCTGGAGACAGCCATTGGAGCCGGCCAGTCTCCATGAACGGAGATGAAGAAGATGAAGGTGAAGAAGAAAGGGCTGCTAGGGTTTGGGGATTATGTAAATGGCTGGTCTCTGAAGGAGACCGGCCTTAAATACCTTGAAAGACTTGGGTGATCCTGGCCCTTGGATCACTCTTGATCAATGGCCAGGATCAACAGATCCTACACGACGTCATTTGGTGTTTTAATGAAGATGGCCTGGTCTCCGTTAGATCAACATAGATGGACGGCCAGGATTAACTTGATAAAACTACGTCGTTTGAATTATTTTAAAGGGATTCAAAATGGTCCGTTTGATCAATTACACACACGACCAGGATTTATTTCTTACAAAATTGAATCGGACACTGTAATCTCTTGGGCTGAGGTGTTTTGGGCTCGACACCTTAGCCCAATTATTGTATTATATGTATTTTTGTGTATTTTAATTATTTTTCTGTATTTTTCTTGTATTTTACTTTTCTCTTTTCATATTTTTTTCAATTATTAATTCTCTTTTAATTTCCTGTTTTCTCTAATTTTTCTGGTATTTTTTGACATTTTTTGCTATTTTTCTTTAATTTCCGGTATAATTGTATTTTTTGTTGATTTTCTTTAATTCCTTTTTTTTGACATTTTCTAATTAACCTATTTTAATTTTCTAATTTTTAATTTCTAATTGTTTCAAACATATACTTTATTTCAATCAAACACATAATTGCAAACAAAAATATTATTTATTTTAATGTTGGAATTTATTTGCCTAGGACAAAAATCACGTACTCACAACTGCCTATATTTGTTTGGTAACACGAAGAGTTTCAGTGCAAAGATAAGTGAGCAGTAATGAGAGATTTTTGCCCACTAGCATATTCCATGAGAAGCATTTTGAAAAACCTTTTGACTGCACCCTGCCTCAGAGGTTGCCTACATATCCTAGGCTAAACAGGAACCAAGTCAGTGTAGTTCGGGAAGATCTGCTATTATCTCTAGATTGTACTGAAAATGGTTGGCGAATGACTGAGCTAGGTCATCCCAGATGAACCACCTGGTATGATCCTGTCGAGTATACCACTCCAGCGCTGAACCGCTTAAGCTCTGGCTAAAATAAGCCATCAATAACTCGTATCTTCCCCCTGCTCCACGCATTTTACTACAGTAACCCCTCATATGGGCTACTGGATCCTCGTGTCCATCGTACATATCAAATTTAGGTAGCTTAAATCCGGCCGGGAGCTGCACCTCCGGAAACAAGCATAAATCTTTATACACAACACTCACTTGGCCTCCTAGCCCTTGTATGTTACAGAATGATTGTTCAAGACTTCTCATCTTTTGTGCCATCTCTTCTTGTTCCAAATTTCTGACAGGCTTTTCTTCTATCATATCTATGAGCAGTGTGTAGGAGTCATGTTGCCTGAACATTGGCTCTGGTGGATAATAATCAGTGTCCTGAACATGGAACACTGGTTCACTGGATGATTTATGTAGAGCGGCAGGTGGTGGTGCCACATATACCGGGGCGACGTGAGGTGGTTGTGGTGGAACTTGTTTGGATAGTGGTGGTGGTGCCTGTGAAGTAGTGGCATAGTAATGTTGGTATTTTGGGTATGTGGAGGATGAATTGATAGTAGGTGGTTCAGGATTCGGATTTGTGGGAGGGGCATATGCTGGGTTGGCTGGATAGGAAGGCAAAGGTTGACCCCTAGACCAGGCCTGGTACATCTCCGACATTTGCTGCCTTAACTTATATATCTCCTCTTTCATACCAGCAACGTCTACAACTTCTTCTTCCTGTACCGGATCCATAATGGTGGGTTCGATCTCCCGAGTCACTACTTTAGTCATAGCTTTTGAACGTGTATTGTAGCTGTGATGTGCCAGAATGCCAGTTGCCAGCTGAAAATCTGATACTCATCAACAACAAAACTCGTTAATAGTTAGCTCATAAGGGGTAAAATGTTATAATTAAGAATCATAACTTTTACCTTGATCATTATGCATCATCCCGACATTTATTCCTCTTTGAACCACCACTACTTTTCATTGCTTTTCTATTCGTTTCTTTTTTTTTTCTTTCTTTTTTTCTTCTATTCCATTTTTATTTTCATTTTTGCTTTCCGTTCCTACATGTTTGCCTATCGCCCAGACAATTTGTATAAAAATGGAAGGAAAATAACAACAACTTCTTTTGAATTTTTTCATTGATACTCAAAACATCGGTTACAAATGATGTTGTACTACAAATGCAGAAGAAAGAATACAAATACAAAATGCATGCCCTACGAATACATTAAAGCTCATAGTGCCCGCGAGACGTCGTTCGATCTTGCCGCATGCCTATATGCTAATCCACTTTGGAGTTTATCCAGGTCGGACATTACTTGCTTTACAAAGAACTTTACTGCTGATATGAATGTTGACTGGGACATATCTTCACATAATTGGCAATTCCTTGTGATGTACTGAGCAATGTTGACGATTCTTTCTCGGATGACCCCCTTTTCCTGAAGTAGCCTACCAATTTGTTTGGCACGAGCGTCTAAGGTTTTGTTGGTTCTCCTTTTGTAGTTGTTGTAGCTTAAATTCTAACTAAGCCATAGCCATGTAGCAACGTTCTCTCTCTACTTCAAACTCTTTGGTTTGCTTGCTACTTTTGACTTCGGTTGTAATGATTTTCTTTCTCAATCGAGCTGCCTCAACCTTGTGTTCATCTTGTAAATGCTGAACCATTCTAACTCTTTCCTCAGCATTACTGGCCAGTTGTTTCCAAACCCCGACTAACTCCTTTTCCGCTTTATCAAGATCAAAGCTATAGTCACTCATTTTGCGCCGAAGATTTTCAATCAATTTCTCATCTTGGGCTAGGCGAACTGGGGTTTCGGTTGCAATTTTTATCTTTGCAATTTTTATCTTTGTAATTTGACCCTTTAAGATTTCATTCTCTTTTCTCAGTTGCTTCTTTTCTCCCTCACCGGATGCCGCTTGTAAGCCGCTTTTGAATTTGAGGTCTCGGAATTGTTTCTCTAATAAGCTGATTCTGGCTCTATACTCATTTTCTCTGGCCACCCAATCTCTGTGCTCCTTAGACTGCTTGGCCAATTCTTGAATGTGAGGCATTTTCATTGGTCTATCATGCTCGACATCCCGGCGATACCATGCAGCATACCTTAGTGATACTTCTCTTTGAGCTCGGTTTCCCACACAAGTGTCTATCTTCAAGCATTGGCATTCATTCCAAATCTGTCGAATCTTTGCTTCCGGGAATTGTCCGTCCGAACTGATTTCTACGGCTTGTAGGCTGATGTCCCCGTCTTTTGGTATAACCTGATATCTTCCAAGCTGTCGTAGTACCCTGTACGATACATAAGGCTGAATTCTTTTAAGACCCATGATCAAGAAATGCGACTCTTCTGTTGGCATGTATATCAGCTCGTTGAGGGGCAACCATCCGTATGCCCAATCAATTTGGCTGGCAGTCAACGATGGCAAGTATGAAATCCAACCTTTTGCTCCTTCCGGCAACTTAACTTCTTTTGTTCTCATATAAAACTCTTCAATGCACGTCTTTTCAGACAAACCATAACTCGAGAACGGAGGGTGACGACACAAATGTTCTATCATCCATATCTAGAGAATCAAATTGCAACCCTCGAAGGAGTGAAGCCTTGCTTTACAGGATGTGAGGGCATGGAAGATATCAACTACAATCATTGGCTCCAATGTGCTATTATCTTGCACAAGAAGAGTACTGGCAACCCCGGCGATCCTTATATCAATGTTTCCATCTTTCCTCGGGAATATGACTAATCCCAGGAATGCCACTATAAAGGCAAATCGCCTATGCTCTTCCCACTTGACTCGGTTAGATTTACTGCAAAGCTTGTTCATAGGGTCGTTGAATCCCCCAACATGACCATATATGCGGCAGATAAAACTTAAAGAACAAAATCCATGAGCCAAGTTTTCGTTATGGACGTTCCTGGCAATTTTCAGGGAATCGAGGAATCTGTGCGCTGTTATTTCCCTCGGAGCCACCAGATATTTATCCTTCAGGGGAACCTCATCTTTCCCGATATAATAAGCAATTTCTTCTAAGCTAAGAGTGAGCTCAAAATCTGAGAAGTGTAGAACATTATGCGCGGGATCCCAACAAGTGACAAGTGCCCGAATAATATCACCACAGGGTATTATGTCCATCAACCCAGTAAGATCCTTTAGATAGAGTTTGACCCAAACTTGTCCTTCTTGACCCATATCGTTCCACCATAGTCTCAACTCCAAAGGGATTGTATTCATTAAGGTGAAGGGTTCATTTTGTACTGTGCTCATCCTGCACATTTATTAAAGGCGATTTTATTTAGAAAAAGAAAAAATATTTTTCAAAGACAATTTTCATTTTTTGAAAGAATTAGCCTTTTAGGCTATTTTTTTTTTTGAAAGTAAAAGATATGACTTCAAAGTGGCCATTTTTGCAAAAACAGCCTTCCAACGTCCTTTCGGAACATTCAGTTATTTCCAAAAACAACAATTACTTTGATTATTTGGAACTAAAACTCAATATTTTTTTGGTCATTTTCTAAAAGGGTGATTGGACCGATCAAGGGTTGCCTACGTATCCCACCTAATGGTGAGAATCAAACCTGCGTAGTTCGATCAGATTGTTATGTGACCAATTATTTCAACAACATTGTTCTTTCTATTTTTCTTTTCAAATTTCAACAGCATTCCGTCAATATTTCAATATTTCTATTCTAAAATTTCTCTTTCTTTTGTTTTTTAGAGAACTTTGCCGGTTCGCATAATGATCCAGGATAAATAAATGCAACATATAATATGCTCGATCTTTAATATTCCGGGTCACCTGTCCTAGACGGACCCAACCCCTATATTGAGTCACCTAAGTCAATTATGATGCAAATAATTGTCCTAGACCTAAGGTCAATATCCTGATGTTTTCATAGTGGTACTAGACTATGTACCCGAGTGGACAACTCGAATCGAGGAGGGGGCTACGTACCGGGGACCCGCGGGGTCGTTCGGCATAGTAACTTGTCCGACCTCTTTTATTATTTTTTGGTATGACACTAACAGAAAGGGGAGTCTCAACTAGTAAGCACATCCCCGGTGGTAAGAAGAGAGTTCGCCACAATTTTTATAAATACAGTTCACATAATATCAAAGCGGTAAACATATAGCATATTAATCAAAACATATAATGAAATCGGATATAAACAAAAACAGCAATTTAACTGAGCTCAAATTCTTAAACCCTGAACCGAAGTTCTGAGTTTCTTATCCCAGCAGAATCACCAGAGCTGTCACACCTTATTTTTTACTATTTTTCGTTCTCCGAAAAAGGGAGAATAAGGTATACCTCGTTAATTACAAATACACCCGGGAAGGGAAATAATAACAATGAGGAAAGAGTTTTTCCAATTTAAGGACAATCGGATCGAAATTTTATTTAACATTTACGAGTCGCCACTTGAAAAAATAATGGTGTCCCAAGTCACCGGTTAATCCCGAATCCGCAGAAGTTGACTCTATTTAACAGTCCGCGCAACAAGAAATCCGAATAAGAAATTTTGTTTACCCGAAAGGTGTTAGACAGTCCCGAATTCTGTGATTTCAGCACGGTCACTCAACTGTCATTTTTTATTTTACTTGATTTCACTATATGCTTTTTACAATGTGTGCATGTTTCGCTTGTAATATTTTTATGACACATATTTCGAATCACGCCGCAACCAGTACACCTGTGACTTTTTAACACGTTTCGGCTTCGCCGAGATTTAAGATTTGACTCACATTAGATGTGTACTCATATTAGGGAAGGTATATTTTAAAATCGTGTCTATATCGTTTAACGACTTATTATTCTTTTGGAAAGACCGTGGAATTTACTAAATGGTCTTCCCGAATCTATTACTTATTATTATTTATAATGGGGGCCCCACTTATTTTATTTTCATACGAGGCTCGTCCCATTTTATTTTAATAGTCCAATCCTAATAAATACTATATTTTCTACTCTTAGTTTTTACTTAGTAATTTTTAATTTTGTTATAATTTCTGAAGCATATCCAGGTCTTATCATTTATATTTCCAGGCCTGGACGTTTGGGGCTTGAATTCTGTAGACTTGCTTGCATAGCTGGGTTTCAGAAACCTAGAATACGCTGAAGTCATAGTTCAAAAGCTCAAATACAAGTCTAATTGGATCCAGGCCCGCGTTGTTCTTCAAGCCCAGACCAAATGAGAGAAAGAGAAGGAAACAAAATTGGAAATTCATGATATACACAGATACTCGAAATTAGTAGAAGAACCAACCAAATTGTATTTATTTCAGAAAGAGAAACAAGAATACAGAATTAACTATATCAAATCGAAATCACCATTATCTAACACTACCGAATTGTATTTATTTCAGAAAGAGAAACAGGAATACAGAATTAACTATATCAAATCTAAATCAACATTATCTAACACTGCCGAATCTGAGCAATAAACTACTTTTCTTCATACGTAACGAATTACCTATGTAAACAAGATTATTATAGATTAAAAATAACAGATTATTACTTAGCTATGCAAACAAGATTATTACTTAACATATTACTAATTATGACTCATACTCTTCTGATTGTAATTATTAATTGCTAATTGTATTCAAACAGTAGGCTAATTGTGTAACTATTTCGATCAATCACATGATTATTTACTTTGTAATTAACTAATGGTTTTAAGCTTATGCCATTTCCGGTTGTTATCAAACTATTTAAGATGAATAAACAGACTAAAGCTAAACTAATTACCGCGTTCTAATTCATATTAATACCGTGGTTATATGCATGTTACGAAATTATTTTTTAAAGCTAGATTAGTTAGTTTAACTAATTTACGTGTATTTAATCTAACTAACTAATTAACCAGTTTTTAATCTAAATCTAGGTGATTGCAGCTATATGGATTCTATACTACCCTACCTATTACATTGTTCATCAGCATCACCTCATGTCTCATATGTATAAGTTATACAACCATTTCCTATTGAATTACAAATGATCTACTTGTGCGATAAAAATAAGAACATATAAAATATAATAGAGACAATCTCTTCTGGAAATCAACTCATAGTATTCATTGCTTCATATCAGCTGCCAGTTACATGTTTAAGTAGTAGCTGTGTACCTGATTCAGCAAAATAGATCTACGAGTCTAAGGATGCAAATGAGGAAGGATAATCAATTGATCACAGCAACAAAACACAACAGCAGAATCGAATCAACAGAGCAAACACAGTTGAACAACACAGTCGAATGAAGTTTTCAAGCTCAGCAGATAAGCAATTCAACAGCAAACTTGAAGAAAACCCAATAGAATCCCAACAATGATAGTAGAAGATTCCAATAGAGCTTCAGAACTATCCTCGATTATACCCAGGAATTCACTCTTAGTTTGTGATATTTCATTCTTAATTTCAGAAGTTTTCTCTGAATTTCTAAAATCCAGCCCTTTTTCAGGCTTAGTTACAACCTATTTATAGGTGTTATTGGTGAAATTTTTAGGGGGAAATTAAAAAATCTTATTACTAATTCCCCCCCCCCCTAATTCTTTTATTTATTGCAGTTCAGTACCCTTTTTCAGATTTGAAATGCCTTCCAGTATTTGCCGGAAGGTTCTAGGATGATCTTTTTGCTTCTATTATAGGTCTATTACTATAGTACCCTCACTTGCTAAGGGTTTTAACAATTAAGCCTTTTTATTGGGTCTATTTTACCCTTTGTTTTGTGCATTATTGCAGAAATACTAGGCCTGAATATCTAATTTATCCCTGCAGGCTCTATTAAATCTACAACTATGTCATTTTCATTCCTTTTTATACCCCTGCTATTACTTATTAATTAAGCGATCTGTCCAAGGTCTAGGTATTCTGGTTTTAGTTGTTATTTAACTGTTGGCCATCAATTATAAGTCATTTAAGACTTGGCCAGCTTTAAACATTAATTTCTTTCAATTTTAACCTCTTTAAGATGTAACGTTTCTGTTATTACTTATTGAATTGAATTGCATTTGGTGGACTAGCCTGCTTTAAACTTAGGCTTAAGACTTACAAAATTAGCCACTTTTAGACTTAAACCTTAGCCTTACAGAGTTAGCCATTTTTAGAATTAGGCTTAGCATTACAGAATTAGCCATTTGACTTAGAGAATTAGCCACTTTTAGACTTATGCTTTTAGACTTTCAGAATTAGCCACTCCAATGTCTCAGGAGTGGCTATGTTAATCAAAAAGACCTTAAGTCATTTCAATTGTACCCCACTTAGGTTATTTTTCAATTTTAGCCAATCAAATTACTTTTAATATTAGCCAATTAACTAATCAATTATCTATTATAGCTATAACCAATACCCTAAAGCACAACAGGACTAATCACAGTCTAACACATGAATCTATTACAAATACAACATACTTATGACAATTTGCACACATAGCCACAATCAGAAATCATTTAACCAAAACTCAGAGAGAAATTAGATAATGATTTAATCTCAATTAAACGACTCATAACTCAGATTTAAGCATAGCAAACAAACCCAACATAAGGAAGCATACTCCCAACATATTCATGCACACACTTATAAAAAACCCTAAAATACTCATATATATCAGTTAAGCATAACAGACAGGATTGATAACAGGCTAATGATAGCAAGTTTATTAAACTAGAATATGCCAAGACTCATAGAAATCAGAAGATAAAGCTATTGAAGGCATGTTATAACAGAAAACATATAAAAGGTAAAATAATTAGAAGATAGAAGATGAAGAGATTTTAACAATTAATCATGCAAACAGATTAACTACGACTAACTTAGAAAGTAAAATAAACAAGGAAATCATGCCAACAATCAAAATAAAAGAAAAAACAGGAGATGAGGACTTAGCTTGGCATGAACTGTCTCTTGAGCTTCTGTCTCCCGAGCTTCCTTATTCTTTACTTTATTTTTTTCTTTTCTTTTCTTGTTCTTTTTTTCTTTCTTTTTTCTCTCAGTTTTTCAGACTTCAAAGACTTGAAGTCTTTATTTTCCAGATTTTCTTTAACTGGTTGGTTTCTTGGGTTTTTGTGGTAGTGAGGGTTATATATAGGTATAAGAGTGTGTTTTAGGGTGGGTATCATTTAGTTGTTCGCCGGAGTTAGGGTTCCGGCGAGTTTATTTTTAAGATTCGAACAGTTCTGGTGATATTCGAGGGAAATCACTCATGTGGTGTTAAAGATCCCCTCATGGTGGTTAGATGGTGTAATTTTGGGAGGTTGGTTCAAAGGTTAAAGGTCACCGGATAAAATTCCGGTGGCCGTGTTTTCAAGAACAAAGCATTTTTGGGTTTCTTTAAGGGTTTCAGGGGGGTTTCATGTAAAGAAGATAGAAGAAAGGGGTTTTAGGGTCAGGGGTGGCCGGAGAAGGTGTCACGACCCTAGTTCACCAATCGTGAACATGTCATGACGGCACCCAGTCCCCACGACTAGGTAAGCCTAACACATTGCGGAAATTACACGTTTATGAACTTTAAACAAGAAATAGCGGAAGATAATATAAATAGGAATGTAATCTGTGCCGCTTGGCACATACACTCGTCCAACACACTGTGTAAAAATACCACCAAGATCCGGAATCCCACGGGCAACACAGACTAAAAGAGAATATACAACTAAGGCTCTATGTATAAAAAGTATCTAACAACGAAGTGAAGGAAAGATATCTACTAGTACTAATAGAATAGAAGGAAGGCCTCCGGATCCGCGGACGTAGCAGATCATACCTCGAGGTCTCCCAAAAAGCTGCAGAATCACCTAGTACGAGCCTGCTCTGATGTACCTGGATCTGCACAACAAAAGTGTGCAGAAGAGTAGCATGAGTACACCACGGCGGTACTCGGTAAGTGCCAAGCCTAACCTCGATGGAGTAGTGACGAGGAAGGTCAGGGCCCTACTGAGAAAACAGTTACAAAAATGATAATAACAATAATAAGCAGTTTAAATGATAATAATTTCCGAAATAACAACATTATGATGATTATTGCAACTGTCTACAATTAAGCTAACAACAAATAACCAACTCAGATAAACAAATCCAGGATCTGTGGGAATTGAACCCACAGTCCCATTCTCGGTACCTCTGGGTCTCCGGGAATCGAACCCGCAGCCCATGTCTCAATAATATCTCAATAACTCGGGATCTCCGGGAATCGAACCCGCAGTCCCTACCAATAAGTCAGGATCTCGGGAATCGAACCCGTAGTCCACATTTCAATAATCTCAGGATCTCGGGAATCGAACCCGTAGTCCATATTTCAATAATCTCAGGATCTCGGGAATCGAACCCGTAGTCCACATTTCAATAATCTCAGGATCTCGGGAATCGAACCCGTAGTCCACATTTCAATAATCTCAGGATCTCGGGAATCGAACCCGTAGTCCACATTTCAATAATCTCAGGATCTCGGGAATCGAACCCGTAGTCCACATTTTAATAATATATCAATGAACTCCGGGTCTCCGGGAATCGAACCCGCAGCCCTTGGATCTCCGGGAATTGAACCCGCAGTCCACAAACACAACAAATAAAGAAAACGCTCACAGAAAACATAATATGCTTAACTACAACTTCACCGAGGACTAGTGCCAACAATTATCAAGAAGTTCAAGTAGGACAATTAGGCAATTAGACAGATAAATCCTTCCTAATCATGCTTCCCTAACGAATACCAGGTAAATGTCACAATTTAATAAATTAAGAACAGGAATATTACGAATTTAACATTTCAAGTAAAGTGAGTTACAACAACCAGCGCATGTACACGCCCGTCACCTCGCGTACAAGGCATTTAAACTATCACATAATATCTTAGGGGTAAAGGTTCCCCCACACGAGGTTAGACAAGCCACTTACCTCGACTCCGGTACAAAACCGCTAAGATACAACTCTCTTGCCGCGAATGTCGGCCTCCACAGGTGTAGTATCTGATAAAAATCAATGGAATCATATCAAAATAGGCCAATTGGGCATTACCCAATCAAAACAATCGAATTACACCAAAACCACAAAGTTGCCAAAACCCGACTTTCGGTACGCTTCTCGAAAAATTACGAAAGTTACATTTTCGGATTCCTTATCTCAACACGAGTCTAACCATACCAAGAACACCCAAATCGGACCACAAATGGCCCATCAAATCCTTGATTCTATCCAAGAGGGTTTTCTACCCTTTTTAACAAAAATTCTCAAATTAAAGACTAAAACTTGCAATAGATTCGAGTTATACAACCAAAATTGAGTTAAGAGTACTTACCCTTTTGATTTCTCCAAAAATCTCCCGAAAAATCGCCTTACCCGAGCTCCAAATCATCAAAAATGGCAAATGGGACGAAGTTTGAACTTTATTCTGCTGCCCAGGTATTTGTTCTTCGCGTTCGCGGTCCTTCTCTCGCGTTCGCGAAGAACAAACTCCCAAATTACATTTTTCCAACTTTGCTCGGACAGCCTCTATTGCAATGGTCATAACTTTTTACACACAACTCCAAATGACTATTATAATATGTTTCTGAAAACTAGATTCAAAGAGCTACAACTTTCGTTTTTGAATCACCTCAAAATTCCTTGTAGATAAAAAGATATGAGCTTCCGAAGTAGGACCCGTGCGACAGAAAATCCTTCTTCGCGAACGCGAGGGACTCTTCGCGAACGCGAAGAACAAAGGCTCTGATGGAAAATCCTTCTTCGCGAACGCGATGCCTTCATCGCGAACGCGAAGAACAAAGTCTTAGAGGCCAAATTCTTCTTCGCGAACGCGATAGGACCCTCGCGAACACGAAGAACAATACCAGATACCAGAACAGCAGTCCAAAAACTTTCAAAAATGACCCGTTAGGCATCCGAAATCGTCCCGAGGCCCCCGGACCCCAACGAAAACCACCAACATACTCCAAAACATGATACGAACTTGTTCCAATCATAAAAACACCATCCTAAACATCAAAATCACCAATTACACACGGATTCAAGCCTAAGTTTCTTCAAAACTTTCGAAACTAACATTCAATCAAAAACCCGACCAAACGACGTCCGAATGACCTGAAAATTTGCGGACATATCCAAAATCACATAACGAAGCTACAGAAATTGTCGGAATTCCATTCCGACCCCCGGATCAAAATCTCACCTAACGTTCGGATTCGCCAAAATTTCAAACTTCGGCATTTCAAGCCTAATTGAGCTACGGACCTCCAAAATACATTCCGAACACGCTCCCAACCCCGAAATCACCTAACGGAGCTAATGGAACCATCGAATTTCCGTTCCGAGGTCGTCTTAACATTGTTTCTGCTACGGGCCATTTTCTAACTTTAAAGCTCTCATTTAGGGACTAAGTGTCCCAAAACGCTCCAAATTTCAGAACCGACTCTCCCGGCAAATCACCATAGCAGGAATGAACTTAGGGGAACAGTTAAATTGGGGATTGGGGCGAAATTTTCTAAAACGACCGGCCGGGTCGTTACATCTTCCCACACTTAAAAGATTCGTTCGTCCTCGAACGAGCATAGAAAACATACTTGGAGTGGTGAAGAGATGAGGGTACTGGCTGCGCATATCCTGCTCAGTCTCCCAAGTCGCCTCCTCGACCGGCTGGCCCCGCCACTGAACCTTTACCGAAGCGATGTTCTTTGACCTTAGCTTTCTGACCTGCCTGTCTAGAATGGCTACTGGCTCCTCAACATAAGATAGATCCTTGTCTAGCTGAACAGAAGTGAAATCTAACACATGCGACGGGTCACCATGGTATCTCCGGAGCATGGAGACATGAAATACGGGATGGACCCCGGCTAGGCTGGGAGGTAAGGCCAACTCATAAGCAAACTCCCCAACACGCCTCAAAATCTCAAAAGGGCCAATAAATCTAGGACTCAGCTGAGCACATTGGCCATATATAATCTGAAGATATTCCCTCTTGTTCAAACAATTAAGTTTTAGAGCCTAATTCCAACATCCGGAATTCTATGTCAGGCTTATTTTCATCAAGAGTTCACTCGATATTCCTCAAACGCCGTCCTCAAACATGACTGCATAACGTTGCTGGATTCTTACCTTGCAACTCAAAATCCACAGGACCACAATAATATTTTATGACCAAATTAGTCAAAATTCAACGAATCAGATGCTCCCATTGCACCTCATGATCTACATAGGCCTCGTTCTAACTTTTGCAATACTGACACTACAGAAGAAATGTGCCGATATCCATAACCAACTACTGAACCAACAATTCATTGGGTCTATACTCCTGACAAGATTCATTACCTTGTCCTAAACCAGAGGATGATTATTTCCTCTATAATATACTTCATATAATCAGTTTGCACTGACCCCAAATCATATAATCTCATCTCACCCAGTACGAACTGCTCAAGCGATAAGCCACATCAAACATAATCAAAAGTCCCACAAGATGACACAATGTGCTAGTAATCCACTAATTCATACGTGATAGGAAGGCGAACACTAGAGAGAACTATTCAACTCTCATACTAACATGGACTTCCTCAGAAAAATAGGAAACAGAACACATAAGAGCAATTATGGACACTGAAATAAACATCACACTGTTGCGGCGTGCAACCCGATCCCAACAATATACCCATGGCGGCGTGCCACCCGATCCCAACAATATAACCATGGCGGCGTGCCACCAGATCCCAACAATATAAACTTACACAAGGAGTCATATGTCGAGCTGAATAGCTTGTCACATCAAAATACTGAATATCGATCATAAGCACACTAAGGTGCATGATATCAGACTCAATGAAAACATATAGCGCTATAGGCTATGAACTCAAGCACAACCGAGGTGCGATATAAGATCTGAGTCTCAAGAGCCCTCATGCTCATATAACATCACCGCTGAGCGGAACCTCAACACATAAGGAACTTACCAAGCCGTCTCACACTCATACGGCGCAATATATCTTTACATGAAATAACTAACCGCGAAATAAGACCGTGACTATCCCTCCATAAAGGGCGCATTGCTGGAAGAAACATAACCGGCCTGACGCAAGGCTCACCTCCACATTTAAATCTATCCACCGACCTTAAGTCTATCCTGGTCGTGCCAAGCTAAGTCAATAATATTTCACAGGTCTATAACCCAATAAGCAGAGTGCCCTCCAGGCATAAGTTCTCAAATGGATGATATCACCAAAATCCTCATACTTGGTTTAAATTTCTAACCAATCGAGTGACTACATGTCACACCTATACAATCTCCTTGTGGGACAAGCTCCCACCATCTTCCGAATAATTAAACGGGCTTGCACATTCAACCCACCGGCTGCACTGACACTGAAAACGATCAGGAGTCCCTAACCGGGATGCAAGCCTTTCTCACAGAACACCGATCTCAAATGATACTGATGTTAATACCCATCTTACTCAAAACACCGAAACTTCTTTCCTGCTCTTCCGAGCTTTTTATATCACATTCATTGACCAAACTGTGACCTTGGTCCTTACTTCAAATTTCATACTACTCACTGCACATCACGTGCTGATATACGATAGACACAATTTCCATCATAGCTCTAGAACTGACGATAGGCTCATACGTCATCACATAAGACTTTCCATTAAGCTCACTGTAGGAGAGCTATAACAACATACGGCGAATTCTCATAACCATCGAATATGCCAATCTCTAAGTAGTGGTCCAAGCCACCATAACCCTTCCCGAGATCTTCCTACTCATAACATGCACTTAACAGAAGAATACTTAAGAGTGCCATCAATCACTGTGGCCGACAAGCCTCAAATGCACCGCCACAATCACATGCATAACTCGATCACGTTGCATGAGCCGATCATTGACATCAATATGCCAACTCAACTATGGCTAATCAATCTACTTCCTTCCAGTTTATCCTGGATTGCCTTAGAAATGTTAATATCTCCCTTCAATACCTAACTTATTCCAACAGCACTCACCCCGAGTGACCTTAAATCATGAGGCCATGCTATCTCAAGAACGACGACCATTTCATGTCTCTCAAATGCTACACCACAACACCACAAATCATTTCATTTTTTTTTGTGCCTTTCTTCATAAGTTGCTTCAAAAGCTTGAGCCTCAACTGTACTTATAGACTCAGAATTATCAGGCACCACACGTTACCTCTTGAATTCAATAGGACCGCTATTGAGAGCCATCCGGTCCTGACTTGCCCTAGTATGCAACCAACTCTACTGAATCTTATAACATATGAATACCCTCTTGATAAAGCCCCCAGCGGAACCACTTCCCTCGCAACCTGCACCTATACGAGGCGTAAATCATGAATCTTCCCTCAAGTTTGAACATGAGCCAATAAGGCTAACCATAACATGCATTCAACAATACATATACTCAAATTACCACACATGGTCCTTCCCGTGGCTGCAATAACACAATAATACGCTGGTATCCATAATTCACACAGGTAATTAACCATGCGACCCAATCTTAAGCGGTGGGACTCTCCCACTTAGCCCAAAGCCACTATTACACGACTCTCGAACACCTTAGAACCATTCTCTCGAGTCATTTACTATTATTCAATTGCAACTCACTTGATCCAACGAATATAACCACATGTGCTCTATTAGCACTCTAACACCATAGGGTATGACCTCATCCCAATACAACCAAACATCTTCTCGCTCCATGCATCGAGCATTCTTTATCACGACAGCTTAAGACATTCTGTGATTCTCACACCTACAAAGCACCATGTAGCCTTCACCGAAGTCTTCCCTGCTGATAATGAAATGTAGAATTATTATGGACACAGGGACATCAAAAGTCCCAACATCATAACACCCGAGTATCAACTCTTAATCATCTGCAAGTTTCAAAGAACTTTTTGAATGGTACTTAAATACATCGCAGGCCAAATCTGATATGACACATGACCCATAATTTGATCGTTGATAGTGAAATCCTTTCACTTGGCACGAAGCCTCAAGGTACATCTTGCTAATCCATGATACTAGCTTTTAACATTCATACGTCTTCATCATAAGACAAGCCCAAGACATTCGTTTGGTACATGTCCTTCTTAAGACAACTAAACTCATTTCCCCCTGTATCTCTGCTGGCTGAATCCTTCGCTAAATAGATATCTCATATGAACCATATAGTCTTTATTACCACCAACTATCTTTAGATCTACATCCACCTTGTGATTCTACCATTGCTCTGACGATTAGGCAGTTAAGTAAACCTTCTCAAGACCGTACTTATCAATCGAATGTCAGAACCTAATGCACCCCCATGTGCACAATTGAAGATCTCTCAATTCTCTTGAATTATCGATATGGATGACACGCGGTAACAATGGTTGAGTAAATTCTTGACTCCCTTGAAATCCCTCGGCAGCATCACGAACCGTCGGCGCATACTTGATACCGAGTGTGCAATTTCAACACACGAGTGGATGCAAAAGAACATATGACATAGGCTCCAACTGAATAAATGGCGCACGATAAGGAATTCAAAGAATTCAAGAGTTTCCTAAACAGTTACATAGCCCCTCGTAGATAAATACAGACGTCTCCGTATCGATCAGCGAGAATCTAAGTAACCGGTCTGTGTCCCGTGACTCCTACGAACCTAGAGCTCTGATACCAACTTGTCACGACCCTAGTTCACCAATCGTGAACATGTCATGACGGCACCCAATCCCCACGACTAGGTAAGCCTAACACATTGCGGAAATTACACGTTTATGAACTTTAAACAAGAAATAGCGGAAGATAATATAAATAGGAATGTAATCCGTGCCGCTTGGCACATACACTCGTCCAACACACTGTGTAAAAATACCACCAAGATCCGGAATCCCACGGGCAACACAGACTAAAAGAGAATATACAACTAAGGCTCTATGTATAAAAAGTATCTAACAACGAAGTGAAGGAAAGATATCTACTAGTACTAATAGAATAGAAGGAAGGCCTCCGGATCCGCGGACGTAGCAGATCATACCTCGAGGTCTCCCAAAACGCTGCTGAATCACCTGGTGTGAGCCTGTCCTGATGTACCTGGATCTGCACAACAAAAGTGTGCAGAAGAGTAGCATGAGTACACCACGGCGGTACTCGGTAAGTGCCAAGCCTAACCTCGATGGAGTAGTGACGAGGAAGGTCAGGGCCCTACTGAGAAAAAACAATTACAAAAATGATAATAACAATAATAAGCAGTTTAAACGATAATAATTCCGAAATAACAACATTATGATGATTACTGCAACTGTCTACAATCAAGCTAACAACAATTAACCAACTCAAATAAACGAATCCAGGATCTGTGGGAATTGAACCCACAGTCCCATTCTCAGTACCTCTGGGTCTCCGGAATCGAACCCGCAGCCCATGTCTCAATAATATATCAATAACTCAGGATCTCCGGGAATCGAACCCGCAGTCCCTACCAATAATTCAGGATCTCGGGAATCGAACTCGTAGTCCACATTTCAATAATCTCGGGATCTCGGGAATCGAACCCGTAGTCCACATTTCAATAATCTCGGGATCTCGGGAATCGAACCCGTAGTCCACATTTCAATAATCTCGGGATCTCGGGAATCGAACCCGTAGTCCACATTTCAATAATCTCAGGATCTCGGGAATCGAACCCGTAGTCCACATTTTAATAATATATCAATGAACTCCGGGTCTCCGGAAATCGAACCCGCAGCCCTTGGATCTCCGGGAATTGAACCCGCAGTCCACAAACAATAGCAAATCCAGAAAACGCTCACAGAAAACATAATATGCTTAACTACAACTTCACCGAGGACTAGTGCCAACAATTATCAAGAAGTTCAAGTAGGACAATTAGGCAATTAGACAGATAAATCCTTCCTAATCATGCTTCCCTAACGAATACCAGGTAAATGTCACAATTTAATAAATTAAGAACAGGAATATTACGAATTTAACATTTCAAGTAAAGTGAGTTACAACAACCAGCGCATGTACACGCCCGTCACCTCGCGTACAAGGCATTTAAACTATCACATAATATCTTAGGGGTAAAGGTTCCCCCACACGAGGTTAGACAAGCCACTTACCTCGACTCCGGTACAAAACCGCTAAGATACAACTCTCTTGCCGCGAATGTCGGCCTCCACAGGTGTAGTATCTGATAAAAATCAATGGAATCATATCAAAATAGGCCAATTGGGCATTACCCAATCAAAACAATCGAATTACACCAAAACCACAAAGTTGCCAAAACCCGACTTTCGGTACGCTTCTCGAAAAATTACGAAAGTTACATTTTCGGATTCCTTATCTCAACACGAGTCTAACCATACCAAGAACACCCAAATCGGACCACAAATGGCCCATCAAATCCTTGATTCTATCCAAGAGGGTTTTCTACCCTTTTTAACAAAAATTCTCAAATTAAAGACTAAAACTTGCAATAGATTCGAGTTATACAACCAAAATTGAGTTAAGAGTACTTACCCTTTTGATTTCTCCAAAAATCTCCCGAAAAATCGCCTTACCCGAGCTCCAAATCATCAAAAATGGCAAATGGGACGAAGTTTGAACTTTATTCTGCTGCCCAGGTATTTGTTCTTCGCGTTCGCGGTCCTTCTCTCGCGTTCGCGAAGAACAAACTCCCAAATTACATTTTTCCAACTTTGCTCGGACAGCCTCTATTGCAATGGTCATAACTTTTTACACACAACTCCAAATGACTATTATAATATGTTTCTGAAAACTAGATTCAAAGTGCTACAACTTTCGTTTTTGAATCACCTCAAAATTCCTTGTAGATAAAAAGATATGAGCTTCCGAAGTAGGACCTGTGCGACAGAAAATCCTTCTTCGCGAACGCGAGGGACTCTTCGCGAACGCGAAGAACAAAGTCTCTGATGGAAAATCCTTCTTCGCGAACGCGATGCCTTCATCGCGAACGCGAAGAACAAAGTCTTAGAGGCCAAATTCTTCTTCGCGAACGCGATAGGACCCTCGCGAACGCGAAGAACAATACCAGATACCAGAACAGCAGTCCAAAAACTTTCAAAAATGACCCGTTAGGCATCCGAAATCGTCCCGAGGCCCCCGGACCCCAACGAAAACCACCAACATACTCCAAAACATGATACGAACTTGTTCCAATCATAAAAACACCATCCTAAACATCAAAATCACCAATTACACACGGATTCAAGCCTAAGTTTCTTCAAAACTTTCGAAACTAACATTCAATCAAAAACCCGACCAAACGACGTCCGAATGACCTGAAAATTTGCGGACATATCCAAAATCACATAACGAAGCTACAGAAATTGTCGGAATTCCATTCCGACCCCCGGATCAAAATCTCACCTAACGTTCGGATTCGCCAAAATTTCAAACTTCGGCATTTCAAGCCTAATTGAGCTACGGACCTCCAAAATACATTCCGAACACGCTCCCAACCCCGAAATCACCTAACGGAGCTAATGGAACCATCGAATTTCCGTTCCGAGGTCGTCTTAACATTGTTTCTGCTACGGGTCATTTTCTAACTTTAAAGCTCTCATTTAGGGACTAAGTGTCCCAAAACGCTCCAAATTTCAGAACCGACTCTCCCGGCAAATCACCATAGCAGGAATGAACTTAGGGGAACAGTTAAATTGGGGATTGGGGCGAAATTTTCTAAAACGACCGGCCGGGTCGTTACAGAAGGCCATTGGAACCGGCCAGTCTCCATGAACGGAGATGAAGAAGATGAAGGTGAAGAAGAAATGGCGGCTAAGGTTTGGGGATTATGTAAATGGCAGGTCACTAAAAGAGACCGGCCTTAAATACCTTGAGAGACTTGGGTGATCCTGGCCCTTGGATCACTCTTGATCAACGGCCAGGATCAACAAATCCTTCACGGCGTCGTATGGTGTTTTAATGAAGATGGCCTGGTCTCCGTCAGATCAACCTAGATGGACGACCAGGATTAACTTGATAAAACTACGTCGTTTGAATTATTTTAAAGGGATTAAAAATGGCCCGTTTGATCAATTACACGGACGACCATGATTTAATTCTTACAAAATTGAACCGGACACTGTAATCTCTTGGGCTGAGGTGTTTTGGGCTCGACACCTTGGCCCATTTATTGTATTATATGTATTTTAATTTTTTTTCTGTATTTTTCTTATTGTATTTTACTTCTCTTTTCATCTTTTTTTTCAATTATCAATTCTCTTTTAATTTCCTATTTTCTCTAATTATTTTGGTATTTTTTTGCTATTTTTCTTTAATTTCTGGTATATTTGTATTTTTTTGTTGATTTTCTTTAATTCCTTTATTTTTTATGACATTTTCTAATTAACCTATTTTAATTTTATAATTTTTAATTTCTAATTGTTTCTATTACAAACATATAATTTATTTCAATCAAACACATAATTGCAAACACAAATATTATTTATTTTAATGTTGGAATTTATTTGCCTAGGGCAAAAATCACGTGCTCACACAAATGAAAGGAAAATTTTCTGCCCCAGTTTGATAATCTTCCACGTGGCACACTTTTCTGCCATAAATGACTTTCTCTTTCCTTTTTGACGACTCTTTATTCACAAGCCTTTCACCGTTGTTTTTCACTTGTATCCTAATCCCCCACATTCTATGACAATGACTCCGCTTGAGGATCTTGCACGTCTTACTAATGAACCACTTTTCTTCGTTCATCTGTGTCATTGAAAATACCTTTTCTGCAAGGGATATCCCTCTTCTTTTATGGCATAGCTCGGGAACAGGCATTTCCCCGACCTTTGAGTCTCATTGGTATTGGCCTTGAGGTTATTAACCTTCATTTTCTGCTGGAGATATCCTCCTTGGCATTAATCTATCCCTTTGTCAATTTCCTCTTGCTGGGGAATAACCCTTATGGACATTTGTGATGACCCGGCCCGTCATCACGGAAATTACCACCCCGTTATGTTGTAAATACATGTTTTATGCTTTTATATCAGTGTTAGAGTCTATCGAGTAAGTTAGGAGTGAATTGGATTGAAAATGAGGCATATAGCCTTTTTGAAGGAAACTTGAATAAGGAAAGTCAACCCGGAGTTGACTATTTGGTTAGAGGGCTCGGAATCGGATTCTGATGATTTGGTTAGTTCCGGAAGGTGATTTGTGACTTAGGGGAGCGATCGGAATTGAATTTGGAGGCCCGTGTAGAAATAGGCTTGAATTGGCTAAGGTTGAATTTTGGCGAAATCCGAACAGTAGGTGAGATTTTGATCCGGGGGTCGGAATGGAATTCCGACAGTTGCAGTAGCTCCGTTAGGTGATTTTGGATGTGCCTGCAAAATTTCAGATCATTCGGACGTCGTTCGGTCGGGTTTTTGATGGAATGTGTAATTCGGAAAGTTTTAAGAAATTTAGGCTTGAATTCGATGCGAATTATGGGTTTTGATGTTGTTAGACGTGTTTTGAGGATTGGAGCAAGTTCGAATATGGTATTAGGATGTGTTGGTGTGTTTGGATGAGGTCCCGGGGGCCTCGGGGTATTTTCGGATGGCTAAACGGGAGAAAATGTGGAAAATTGCAGGTTTGGGATTCTGGTTCTGTTGTTTTCGCTCCTGCGGAAATGGGGGCGCAGGAGCGAGTCTGCAGAAGCGGATACAGGAGCGCAGAAGCGCTGTTGATTGCGGAAGCGAAGTTTCGTTCGCAGGAGCGGCACCGCTGGTGTGGAAAGTGAGCCGCAGAAGCGGAATTGGCCGGCTAGGCCTGGAAACGCAGAAGCGACCCTCTGGTCGCGGATACGGGCTCGCAGGAGCGGACTCCTATCCGCAGAAGCGGGAAGGACCGCAGAGGCGGAGGGTATTCCGCAGAAGCGGTTCCGCAGGGGCGGAAAATGGCCCGCAGAAGCGAAAATCGCAGTGAGTTAAGTGTATCAGAAGTTAGAAAATTTCAGAAACATTTCAGACATTTGGGTCTCGGCTTTAGAGGCGATTTGGGAGATTTTGAAGAGAAACTCAAGAGAAATCATCAGGTGTAATCAACTATGGACTTAAACTATGATTAGTATTGATAATATTATGCAATTATATCATGAAAATGGAGGAATTTGGGGTGATTCATGGAAGATTTAACCCTAGGCTTGAACTTTAGAAAATCAAGGTTTTGAATGGGCAAATGGAGTCCGAATTTGGTAAAATTGATATGTTTAGACTCGTATTGAGATGAGGGTTCCGAATATGTGACTTTTGTAATTTTTCGAGAAGCGTACCGAGAGTCGGGTTTTGACAACTTTGGGAATTTTGATGTAAATTGAGTTGTATTGATTGGGTGTCGTCCCATTGGCCTAATTTGTTGTATTTCTACTGTATTTGATTAGATTCTACGCGTGCGGAGCTTGATTCTCATGGCAAAGGCATTGCGGAGTAGTCGTCACGCCGTATTGAGGTGAGTAATAGATGTGGGTGATGACCAGCGGGTTCGAAACCCCAGTATACCACTTTGTGACGCTGTATAGCGGCGAGACACGTACTCTCTTGTGAGTGCGGGGTCGATTGTGATTGGGGACTATGGCTTAGTCCGACTTGTTGATACTGTGTTATGACATTGGCTATTCTTGAGCCGTCGAACCTCCTTCTCGGATGGTTGCATACTATATATTGAAATATTGGCCACTCTTGAGCCGAGGAACCCCTTTCTTGGGCGGTTGAGTATACTTGTGGGCCATGAGCCAGTTATTGGATCCCGCGAGGATCGTTATCATTGTCTTATCATATTGACATGCTAGTTACTACCAGTCCGTAGCTATTTCTGTTATCATGCTATTTCCAATCTCTGGAACTTGGTATTACTGTTTTCCAACTGAAAAATGATAAAAAGGTTTTCAAAACTACTTTTGAGCCTCCGAGGCTGTATTTGCATATTAGCTGACTGGTAGTGGATCGGGCTGCGCGCCGCAGCAGCAGTATATATGTTGGATCGGACTGCACGCGGCAGTGATATCTTCCTACTTTCCCAAATGGATGCCTGACTTCTAGAAATATTTTCCAAATTCTCACACCTCTCTTTTTACTACCTTTCGTTCTCCGAAAAAGGGAGAATAAGGTATACCTCGTTAATTACAAATACCCCCGGGAAGGGATATAATAACAATGAGGAAGGAGTTTTTTCAATTTGAGGACAATCAGATCGAAATTTTATTTAAAATTAAATAGTCGCCACTTGGGAAAATAATGGTGTCCCAAGTCACCGGTTAATCCCGAATCCGAGGAAGTTGACTGTTTAACAGTCCGCGCAACAAGAAATTCGGATAAGGAATTTTGTTAACCCGGGAAAAGGTGTTAGGCACTCCCGGATTCCGTGGTTTCAGCACGGTCGCTCAACTGTCATTTTTTATTTTACTTGATTTCACTATATGCATTTTACAATGTGTGCATGTTTCGCTTTTAATATTTTTATGAGTTGTGACGACGCGAAAACGTATTTCGAGTCACACCGCAACCAGTACGCATGTGACTTTTAACACGTTTCGGCTTCGCTGAGATTTAAGATTTGAGTCACATTAGATGTGCACTCATATTAGGGAAGGTATATTTTAAAATCGTGCCTATATCGTCTAACGGCTTGTTATTCTTTTGGAAAGACCGTGGAATTTACTAGTCGGTCTTCCCGAATCTATTACTTATTATTATTTCTATGGGGGCCCCGCTTATTTTGTTTTCATACGAGGCTCGTCCCATTTTATTTTAATAGTCCAATCCTAATAAATACTATATTTTCAACTCTTGGTTTTTCCTTAGTCATTTTTAATTTTGTTATAATTTCTGAAGCATATCCAGGCCTTATCATTTATATTTCCAGGCCTGGATATTTGGGGCTCGAATTCAGTAGACCATCTTGCCTATCTGGGTTTCAGAAACCCAGAATACGCTGAAGTCATTGTTCAAAAGCCCAAATACAAGTCTAATTGGATCCAGGCACGCGTTGTTCTTCAGGCCCAGACCAAACGAGGGAAAGAGAAGGAAACAGAATTGGAAATTCATGATATACACACGTACTCGAAATTAGTAGAAGAATCAACCAAATTTTATTTATTTCAGAAAGAGAAACAGGAATACAGAATTAACTATATCAAATCTATATATTACCATTATCTAACACTACCGAATCTGAGCAACAAACTACTTTTCTTCATACTTTTTCAGTAACGAATTACCCATGTAAACAGGATTATTATCGATTATATATAACAGATTATTACTTAACTATACAAACAGGATTATTACTTAACATATTACTAATTATGACTCATACTCTTCTGATTGTAATTATCAAATCCTAATTGTATTCAAACAGTAGGCTAATTATGTAACTATTTCGATCAGTCACATGATTCTTTACTTTGTAATTAACTAATGGTTTGAAGCTTACGCCATTTCCAGTTGTTATCAAACTATTTAAGATAAATAAACAGACTAAAGCTAAACTAATTACCACGTTCTAATTCATATTATTACTGTGGTTATATGCATGTTACGGAATTATTTTTCAAATCTAGGTGAGTTAGTTTAACTAATTAACCTATTTTTAATCTAAATCTAGGTGATTGCAGCTATAGGGATTCTATATTACCCTACGTATTACATTGTTCATCAGCATCACCTCATGTCTCATATGTATAAGATATACAACCATTTCCTATTGAATTACAAATGATCTACTTGTGCGATAAAAATAAGAACATATAAAATATAATAGAGAAAATCTCTTCTGGAAATCAACTCATAATATTCATTGCTTCATATCAGCTGCCAATTACATGTTTAAGTAGTAGCTGTGTACCTGATTCAGCAAACTAGATCTATGAGTCTAAGGATGAAAATGAGGAAGGATAATCAATTGATCACAGCAGCAAAACGCAGCAGCAGAATCGAATCAACAGAGCAAACACAGCAAACACAGTTGAACAACACAGTCGAATGAAGTTTTCAAGCTCAGCAGATAAGCAATTCAATAGCAAACTTGAAGAAAACCCAATAGAATCCCAACAATGAGAGTAATAGAAGATTCCAATAGAGCTTCAGAACTATCCTCGACTATACCCAGGAATTCACTCTTAGTTTGTGATATTTCACTCTTAATTTCAGAAGTTTTCTCTGAATTTCTAAAATCCAGCCCTTTTTCAGGCTTAGTTACAGCCTATTTATAGGTGTTATTGGTGAAATTTTGAGGGGAAAATTCAAAAATCTTATTACTAATTCTCTCCCCTTAATTCTTTTATTTATTGCAGTTTAGTACCCTTTTTCAGATTTGAAAGGCCTTCTAGCCTTTGCCGGAAGGTTCTAGGATGATCTTTTTGCTTCTATTATGGGTCTATTACAATAGTAGCCTCACTTGCTAAGGGTTTTAACAATTAAGCCTTTTTATTGGGTCTATTTTACCCTTTGTTTTGTGCATTATTGCAGAAATACTAGGCCTGAATGTCTAATTTATCCCCGCAGTCTCTATAAATCTACAACTATGCCATTTTCATTCTTTTTATACCCCTGCTATTACTTTTTAATTACCCGACCCTTCCAAGGTCTAGGTATTCTTGTTTTAGTTGTTATTTAACTTCTGGCCATCAATTATATGTCATTTAAGACTTGCCACCTTTAAACCTTAATTTCTTTCAATTTTAACCTCTTTAAGTGGTAACCTATATGTTATTACTTATTGAATTGAATTGCATTTGCTGGACAAGCCTGCTTTAAACTTAGGCTTAAGACTTACAAAATTAGCCACTTTTAGACTTAGACCTTAGCCTTACAGAGTTAGCCATTTTTAGAATTAGGCTTAGCATTACAGAATTAGCCATTTGACTTAGAGAATTAACCATTTTTAGGCTTAGGCTTTTAGACTTACAGAATTAATCAAACAGACCTTAAGTCATTTCAATTGTAGCTCACTTAGGTTAATTTTCAATTTTAGCCAATCAAATTACTTTTAATATTAGCCAATTAACTAATCAGTTGTCTATTACACCTATAACCAATACCCTAAAGCACAATCGGACTAATCATAGTCTAACACATGAATCTATTACAAATATAGCCTACTTATGACAATTTGCACACATAGCCACAATCAGAAATCATTTATCATTTAACCAAAACTCAGAGGGAAATTAGATAATGGTTGAATCTCAATTAAACGACTCATAACTCAAATTTAAGCATAGCAAACAAATCCAACATAAGGAAGCATACTTACAATATATTCATGCACAGACTTATAAAAAACCCTAAAAGACTCATATATATCAGTTAAGCATAACAGACAGGATTAATAACAGGCTAATGATAGCAAGTTTAATAAACTAGAATATGCCAAGACTCATAGAAATCAGAAGATAAAGCTACTGAAGGCATGTTATAACAGAAAATATATAAAAGGTAAAATAATCAGAAGATAGAAGATGAAGAGATTTTAACAACTAATCATGCAAACAGATTAACTACGACTAACTAAGAAAGCAAAATAAACAAGGAACTCATGCTAACAATCAAAATAAAAGAAAAAATAGGAGATGAGGACTTAGCTTGGTAGGAACTGTCTCCTGAGCTTCCTTTTTCTTTTCTTTCTTTTTTTCTTTTCTTTTCTTGTTCTTTTTTTCTTTCTTTTTTCTCCCACTTTTTCAGACTTCAAAGACTTGAAGTCTTTATTTTCCAGATTTTCTTTAATTGGTTGGTTTCTTGGATTTTTGTGGTAGTGAGGGTGTTATATAGGTATAAAGGTGTGTTTTGGGGATTATGTAAATGGCTGGTCTCTGAAGGAGACCGGCCTTAAATACCTTGAAAGACTTGGGTGATCCTGGCCCTTGGATCACTCTTGATCAATGGCCAGGATCAACAGATCCTACACGGCGTCGTTTGGTGTTTTAATGAAGATGGCCTGGTCTCCGTTAGATCAACATAGATGGACGGCCAGGATTAACTTGATAAAACTACGTCGTTTGAATTATTTTAAAGGGATTCAAAATGGTCCGTTTGATCAATTACACACATGACCAGGATTTAATTCTTACAAAATTGAATCGGACACTGTAATCTCTTGGGCTGAGGTGTTTTGGGCTCGACACCTTAGCCCAATTATTGTATTATATGTATTTTTGTGTATTTTAATTATTTTTCTGTATTTTTCTTGTATTTTACTTTTCTCTTTTCATATTTTTTTCAATTATTAATTCTCTTTTAATTTCCTGTTTTCTCTAATTTTTCTGGTATTTTTTGACATTTTTTGCTATTTTTCTTTAATTTCCGGTATAATTGTATTTTTTGTTGATTTTCTTTAATCCCTTTTTTTGACATTTTCTAATTAACCTATTTTAATTTTCTAATTTTTAATTTCTAATTGTTTCAAACATATTCTTTATTTCAATCAAACACATAATTGCAAACAAAAATATTATTTATTTTAATGTTGGAATTTATTTGCCTAGGACAAAAATCACGTACTCACAACTGCCTATATTTGTTTGGTAACACGAAGAGTTTCAGTGCAAAGATAAGTGAGCAGTAATGAGAGATTTTTGCCCACTAGCATATTCCATGAGAAGCATTTTGAAAAACCTTTTGACTGCACCCTGCCTCAGAGGTTGCCTACATATCCTAGGCTACCCGGGTTTCTTCTCTATTTTTGTTACTGACAGCCTATCAGGGATTATCTCTAGATTGTACTGAAAATGGTTGGCGAATGATTGAGCTAGGTCATCCCAGATGAACCACCTGGTATGGTCCTGTCGATTATACCACTCCAGCGCCGAACCGCTTAAGCTCGAGCTAAAATAAGCCATCAATAACTCGTATCTTCCCCCTGCTCCACGCATTTTACTACAGTAACCCCTCATATGGGCTACTGGATCCTCGTGTCCGTCGTACATATCAAATTTAGGTAGCTTAAATCCGGCCGGGAGCTGCACCTCCGGAAACAAGCATAAATCTTTATACACAACACTCACTTGGCCTCCTAGCCCTTGTATGTTACAGAATGATTGTTCAAGACTTCTCATCTTTTGTGCCATCTCTTCTTGTTCCAAATTTCTGACAGGCTTTTCTTCTGTCATATCTATAAGCAGTGTGTAGGAGTCATGTTGCCTGAACATTGGCTCTGGTTGATAATAATGAGTGTCCTAAACATGGAACACTGGTTCACTGGATGATTTATGTAGAGCGGCAGGTGGTGGTGCCACATATACCGGGGCGACGTGAGGTGGTTGTGGTGGAACTTGTTTGGATAGTGGTGGTGGTGCCTGTGAAGTAGTGGCATAGTAATGTTGGTATTTTGGGTATGTGGAGGATGAATTGATAGTAGGTGGTTCAGGATTCGGATTTGTGGGAGGGGCATATGCTGGGTTGGCTGGATAGGAAGGCAAAGGTTGACCCCTAGACCAGGCCTGGTACATCTCCGACATTTGCTGCCTTAACTTATATATCTCCTCTTTCATACCAGCAACGTCTACAACTTCTTCTTCCTGTACCGGATCCATAATGGTGGGTTCGATCTCCCGAGTCACTACTTTAGTCATAGCTTTTGAACGTGTATTGTAGCTGTGATGTGCCAGAATGCCAGTTGCCAGCTGAAAATCTGATACTCATCAACAACAAAACTCGTTAATAGTTAGCTCATAAGGGGTAAAATGTTATAATTAAGAATCATAACTTTTACCTTGATCATTATGCATCATCCCGACATTTATTCCTCTTTGAACCACCACTACTTTTCATTGCTTTTCTATTCGTTTCTTTTTTTTTTCTTTCTTTTTTTCTTCTATTCCATTTTTATTTTCATTTTTGCTTTCCGTTCCTACATGTTTGCCTATCGCCTAGACAATTTGTATAAAAATGGAAGGAAAATAACAACAACTTCTTTTGAATTTTTTCATTGATACTCAAAACATCGGTTACAAATGATGTTGTACTACAAATGCAGAAGAAAGAATACAAATACAAAATGCATGCCCTACGAATACATTAAATCTCATAGTGCCCGCGAGACGTCGTTCGATCTTGCCGCATGCCTATATGCTAATCCACTTTGGAGTTTATCCAGGTCGGACATTACTTGCTTTACAAAGAACTTTACTGCTGATATGAATGTTGACTGGGACATATCTTCACATAATTGGCAATTCCTTGTGATGTACTGAGCAATGTTGACGATTCTTTCTCGGATGACCCCCTTTTCCTGAAGTAGCCTACCAATTTGTTTGGCACGAGCGTCTAAGGTTTTGTTGGTTCTCCTTTTGTAGTTGTTGTAGCTTAAATTCTAACTAAGCCATAGCCATGTAGCAACGTTCTCTCTCTACTTCAAACTCTTTGGTTTGCTTGCTACTTTTGACTTCGGTTGTAATGATTTTCTTTCTCAATCGAGCTGCCTCAACCTTGTGTTCATCTTGTAAATGCTGAACCATTCTAACTCTTTCCTCAGCATTACTGGCCAGTTGTTTCCAAACCCCGACTAACTCCTTTTCCGCTTTATCAAGATCAAAGCTATAGTCACTCATTTTGCGCCGAAGATTTTCAATCAATTTCTCATCTTGGGCTAGGCGAACTGGGGTTTCGGTTGCAATTTTTATCTTTGCAATTTTTATCTTTGTAATTTGACCCTTTAAGATTTCATTCTCTTTTCTCAGTTGCTTCTTTTCTCCCTCACCGGATGCCGCTTGTAAGCCGCTTTTGAATTTGAGGTCTCGGAATTGTTTCTCTAATAAGCTGATTCTGGCTCTATACTCATTTTCTCTGGCCACCCAATCTCTGTGCTCCTTAGACTGCTTGGCCAATTCTTGAATGTGAGGCATTTTCATTGGTCTATCATGCTCGACATCCCGGCGATACCATGCAGCATACCTTAGTGATACTTCTCTTTGAGCTCGGTTTCCCACACAAGTGTCTATCTTCAAGCATTGGCATTCATTCCAAATCTGTCGAATCTTTGCTTCCGGGAATTGTCCGTCCGGACTGATTTCTACGGCTTGTAGGCTGATGTCCCCGTCTTTTGGTATAACCTGATATCTTCCAAGCTGTCGTAGTACCCTGTACGATACATAAGGCTGAATTCTTTTAAGACCCATGATCAAGAAATGCGACTCTTCTGTTGGCATGTATATCAGCTCGTTGAGGGGCAACCATCCGTATGCCCAATCAATTTGGCTGGCAGTCAACGATGGCAAGTATGAAATCCAACCTTTTGCTCCTTCCGGCAACTTAACTTCTTTTGTTCTCATATAAAACTCTTTAATGCACGTCTTTTCAGACGAACCATAACTCAAGAACGGAGGGTGACGACACAAATGTTCTATCATCCATATCTAGAGAATCAAATTGCAACCCTCGAAGAAGTGAAGCCCTGCTTTACAGGATGTGAGGGCATGGAAGATATCAACTACAATCATTGGCTCCAATGTGCTATTATCTTGCACAAGAAGAGTACTGGCAACCCCGGCGATCCTTATATCAATGTTTCCATCTTTCCTCGGGAATATGACTAATCCCAGGAATGCCACTATAAAGGCAAATCGCCTATGCTCTTCCCACTTGACTCGGTTAGATTTACTGCAAAGCTTGTTCATAGGGTCGTTGAATCCCCCAACATGACCATATATGCGGCAGATAAAACTTAAAGAACAAAATCCATGAGCCAAGTTTTCGTTATGGACGTTCCTGGCAATTTTCAGGGAATCGAGGAATCTGTGCGCTGTTATTGCCCTCGGAGCCACCAGATATTTATCCTTCAGGGGAACCTCATCTTTCCCAATATAATAAGCAATTTCTTCTAAGCTAAGAGTGAGCTCAAAATCTGAGAAGTGTAGAACATTATGCGCGGGATCCCAACAAGTGACAAGTGCCCGAATAATATCACCACAGGGTATTATGTCCATCAACCCAGTAAGATCCTTTAGATAGAGTTTGACCCAAACTTGTCCTTCTTGACCCATATCGTTCCACCATAGTCTCAACTCCAAAGGGATTTTATTCATTAAGGTGAAGGGTTCATTTTGTACTGTGCTCATCCTGCACATTTATTAAAGGCGATTTTATTTAGAAAAAGAAAAAATATTTTTCAAAGACAATTTTCATTTTTTGAAAGAATTAGCCTTTTAGGCTATTTTTTTTTTTGAAAGTAAAAGATATGACTTCAAAGTGGCCATTTTTGCAAAAACAGCCTTCCAACGTCCTTTCGGAACATTCAGTTATTTCAAAAAACAACAATTACTTTGATTATTTGGAACTAAAACTCAATATTTTTTTGGTCATTTTCTAAAACGGTGATTGGACCGATCAAGGGTTGCCTACGTATCCCACCTAATGGCGAGAATCAAACCTGCGTAGTTCGATCAGATTGTTATGTGACCAATTATTTCAACAACATTGTTCTTTCTATTTTTCTTTTCAAATTTTAACAGCATTCCGTCAATATTTCAATATTTCTATTCTAAAATTTCTCTTTCTTTTGTTTTTTCGAGAACTTTGCCGGTTCGCATAATGATCCAGGATAAATAAATGCAACATATAATATGCTCGATCTTTAATATTCCGGGTCACCTGTCCTAGACGGACCCAACCCCTATATTGAGTCACCTAAGTCAATTATGATGCAAATAATTGTCCTAGACCTAAGGTCAATATCCTGATGTTTTCATAGTGGTACTAGACTATGTACCCGAGTGGACAACTCGAATCGAGGAGGGGGCTACGTACCGGGGACCCGCGGGGTCGTTCGGCATAGTAACTTGGTCCGACCTCTTTTATTATTTTTTGGTATGACACTAACAGAAAGGGGAGTCTCAACTAGTAAGCACATCCCCGGTGGTAAGAAGAGAGTTCGCCACAATTTTTATAAATACAGTTCACATAATATCAAAGCGGTAAACATATAGCATATTAATCAAAACATATAATGAAATCGGATATAAACAAAAACAGCAATTTAACTGAGCTCAAATTCTTAAACCCTGAACCGAAGTTCTGAGTTTCTTATCCCCAGCAGAATCACCAGAGCTGTCACATCTCCTTTTTTACTATGTTTCGTTCTCTGAAAAAGGGAGAATAAGGTATACCTCGTTAATTACAAATACCCCCGGGAAGGGAAATAATAACAATGAGGAAAGAGTTTTCCCAATTTAAGGACAATCGGATCGAAATTTTATTTAACATTTACGAGTCGCCACTTGAAAAAATAATGGTGTCCCAAGTCACCGGTTAATCCCGAATCCGCAGAAGTTGACTCTATTTAACAGTCCGCGCAACAAGAAATCCGAATAAGAAATTTTGTTTACCCGAAAGGTGTTAGACAGTCCCGAATTCTGTGATTTCAGCACGGTCACTCAACTGTCATTTTTTATTTTACTTGATTTCACTATATGCTTTTTACAATGTGTGCATGTTTCGCTTGTAATATTTTTATGACACATATTTCGAATCACGCCGCAACCAGTACACCTGTGACTTTTTAACACGTTTCGGCTTCGCCGAGATTTAAGATTTGACTCACATTAGATGTGTACTCATATTAGGGAAGGTATATTTTAAAATCGTGTCTATATCGTTTAACGACTTATTATTCTTTTGGAAAGACCGTGGAATTTACTAAACGGTCTTCCCGAATCTATTACTTATTATTATTTATAATGGGGGCCCCACTTATTTTATTTTCATACGAGGCTCGTCCCATTTTATTTTAATAGTCCAATCCTAATAAATACTATATTTTCTACTCTTAGTTTTTACTTAGTCATTTTTAATTTTGTTATAATTTCTGAAGCATATCCAGGTCTTATCATTTATATTTCCAGGCCTGGACGTTTGGGGCTTGAATTCTGTAGACTTGCTTGCATAGCTGGGTTTCAGAAACCTAGAATACGCTGAAGTCATAGTTCAAAAGCTCAAATACAAGTCTAATTGGATCCAGGCCCGCGTTGTTCTTCAAGCCCAGACCAAATGAGAGAAAGAGAAGGAAACAAAATTGGAAATTCATGATATACACAGATACTCGAAATTAGTAGAAGAACCAACCAAATTGTATTTATTTCAAAAAGAGAAACAAGAATACAGAATTAACTATATCAAATCGAAATCACCATTATCTAACACTACCGAATTGTATTTATTTCAGAAAGAGAAACAGGAATACAGAATTAACTATATCAAATCTAAATCAACATTATCTAACACTGCCGAATCTGAGCAATAAACTACTTTTCTTCATACGTAACGAATTACCTATGTAAACAAGATTATTATAGATTAAAAATAACAGATTATTACTTAGCTATGCAAACAAGATTATTACTTAACATATTACTAATTATGACTCATACTCTTCTGATTGTAATTATTAATTGCTAATTGTATTCAAACAGTAGGCTAATTGTGTAACTATTTCGATCAATCACATGATTATTTACTTTGTAATTAACTAATGGTTTTAAGCTTATGCCATTTCCGGTTGTTATCAAACTATTTAAGATGAATAAACAGACTAAAGCTAAACTAATTACCACGTTCTAATTCATATTATTACCGTGGTTATATGCATGTTACGAAATTATTTTTTAAAGCTAGATTAGTTAGTTTAACTAATTTACGTGTATTTAATCTAACTAACTAATTAACCAGTTTTTAATCTAAATCTAGGTGATTGCAGCTATATGGATTCTATACTACCCTACCTATTACATTGTTCATCAGCATCACCTCATGTCTCATATGTATAAGTTATACAACCATTTCCTATTGAATTACAAATGATCTACTTGTGCGATAAAAATAAGAACATATAAAATATAATAGAGACAATCTCTTCTGGAAATCAACTCATAGTATTCATTGCTTCATATCAGCTGCCAGTTACATGTTTAAGTAGTAGCTGTGTACCTGATTCAGCAAAATAGATCTACGAGTCTAAGGATGCAAATGAGGAAGGATAATCAATTGATCACAGCAACAAAACACAACAGCAGAATCGAATCAACAGAGCAAACACAGTTGAACAACACAGTCGAATGAAGTTTTCAAGCTCAGCAGATAAGCAATTCAACAGCAAACTTGAAGAAAACCCAATAGAATCCCAACAATGATAGTAGAAGATTCCAATAGAGCTTCAGAACTATCCTCGATTATACCCAGGAATTCACTCTTAGTTTGTGATATTTCATTCTTAATTTCAGAAGTTTTCTCTGAATTTCTAAAATCCAGCCCTTTTTCAGGCTTAGTTACAACCTATTTATAGGTGTTATTGGTGAAATTTTTAGGGGGAAATTAAAAAATCTTATTACTAATTCCCCCTCCCCCCAATTCTTTTATTTATTGCAGTTCAGTACCCTTTTTCAGATTTGAAATGCCTTCCAGTATTTGCCGGAAGGTTCTAGGATGATCTTTTTGCTTCTATTATAGGTCTATTACTATAGTACCCTCACTTGCTAAGGGTTTTAACAATTAAGCCTTTTTATTGGGTCTATTTTACCCTTTGTTTTGTGCATTATTGCAGAAATACTAGGCCTGAATATCTAATTTATCCCTGCAGGCTCTATTAAATCTACAACTATGTCATTTTCATTCCTTTTTATACCCCTGCTATTACTTATTAATTAAGCGATCTGTCCAAGGTCTAGGTATTCTGGTTTTAGTTGTTATTTAACTGTTGGCCATCAATTATAAGTCATTTAAGACTTGGCCAGCTTTAAACATTAATTTCTTTCAATTTTAACCTCTTTAAGATGTAACGTTTCTGTTATTACTTATTGAATTGAATTGCATTTGGTGGACTAGCCTGCTTTAAACTTAGGCTTAAGACTTACAAAATTAGCCACTTTTAGACTTAAACCTTAGCCTTACAGAGTTAGCCATTTTTAGAATTAGGCTTAGCATTACAGAATTAGCCATTTGACTTAGAGAATTAGCCACTTTTAGACTTATGCTTTTAGACTTTCAGAATTAGCCACTCCAATGTCTCAAGAGTGGCTATGTTAATCAAAAAGACCTTAAGTCATTTCAATTGTACCCCACTTAGGTTATTTTTCAATTTTAGCCAATCAAATTACTTTTAATATTAGCCAATTAACTAATCAATTATCTATTATAGCTATAACCAATACCCTAAAGCACAATAGGACTAATCACAGTCTAACACATGAATCTATTACAAATACAACATACTTATGACAATTTGCACACATAGCCACAATCAGAAATCATTTAACCAAAACTCAGAGAGAAATTAGATAATGATTTAATCTCAATTAAACGACTCATAACTCAGATTTAAACATAGCAAACAAACCCAACATAAGGAAGCATACTCCCAACATATTCATGCACACACTTATAAAAAACACTAAAATACTCATATATATCAGTTAAGCATAACAGACATGATTGATAACAGGCTAATGATAGCAAGTTTATTAAACTAGAATATGCCAAGACTCATAGAAATCAGAAGATAAAGCTATTGAAGGCATGTTATAACAGAAAACATATAAAAGGTAAAATAATCAGAAGATAGAAGATGAAGAGATTTTAACAACTAATCATGCAAACAGATTAACTACGACTAACTTAGAAAGTAAAATAAACAAGGAAATCATGCTAACAATCAAAATAAAAGAAAAAACAGGAGATGAGGACTTAGCTTGGCATGAACTGTCTCTTGAGCTTCTGTCTCCCGAGCTTCCTTATTCTTTACTTTATTTTTTTCTTTTCTTTTCTTGTTCTTTTTTTCTTTCTTTTTTCTCTCAGTTTTTCAGACTTCAAAGACTTGAAGTCTTTATTTTCCATATTTTCTTTAACTGGTTGGTTTCTTGGGTTTTTGTGGTAGTGAGGGTTATATATAGGTATAAGAGTGTGTTTTAGGGTGGGTATCATTTAGTTGTTCGCCGGAGTTAGGGTTCCGGCGAGTTTATTTTTAAGATTCGAACAGTTCTGGTGATATTCGAGGGAAATCACTCATATGGTGTTAAAGATCCCCTCATGGTGGTTAGATGGTGTAATTTTGGGAGGTTGGTTCAAAGGTTAAAGGTCACCGGATAAAATTCCGGTGGCCGTGTTTTCAAGAACAAAGCATTTTTGGGTTTCTTTAAGGGTTTCAGGGGGGTTTCATGTAAAGAAGATAGAAGAAAGGGGTTTTAGGGTCAGGGGTGGCCGGAGACGGCCATTGGAACCGGCCAGTCTCCATGAACGGAGATGAAGAAGATGAAGGTGAAGAAGAAATGGCGGCTAAGGTTTGGGGATTATGTAAATGGCAGGTCACTAAAGGAGACCGGCCTTAAATACCTTGAGAGACTTGGGTGATCCTGGCCCTTGGATCACTCTTGATCAACGGCCAGGATCAACAAATCCTTCACGGCGTCGTTTGGTGTTTTAATGAAGACGGCCTGGTCTCCGTCAGATCAACCTAGATGGACGACCAGGATTAACTTGATAAAACTACGTCGTTTGAATTATTTTAAAGGGATTAAAAATGGCCCGTTTGATCAATTACACGGACGACCATGATTTAATTCTTACAAAATTGAACCGGACACTGTAATCTCTTGGGCTGAGGTGTTTTGGGCTCGACACCTTGGCCCAATTATTGTATTATATGTATTTTAATTTTTTTCTGTATTTTTCTTATTGTATTTTACTTCTCTTTTCATCTTTTTTTTCAATTATTAATTCTCTTTTAATTTCCTATTTTCTCTAATTATTTTGGTATTTTTTTGCTATTTTTCTTTAATTTCTGGTATATTTGTATTTTTTTTGTTGATTTTCTTAAATTCCTTTATTTTTTATGACATTTTCTAATTAACCTATTTTAATTTTCTAATTTTTAATTTCTAATTGTTTCAATTACAAACATATAATTTATTTCAATCAAACACATAATTGCAAACACAAATATTATTTATTTTAATGTTGGAATTTATTTGCCTAGGGCAAAAATCACGTGCTCACACAAATGAAAGGAAAATTTCCTGCCCCAGTTTGATAATCTTCCACGTGGCACACTTTTCTGCCATAAATGACTTTCTCTTTCCTTTTTGACGACTCTTTATTCACAAGCCTTTCACCGTTGTTTTTCACTTGTATCCTAATCCCCCACATTCTATGACAATGACTCCGCTTGAGGATCTTGCACGTCTTACTAATGAACCACTTTTCTTCGTTCATCTGTGTCATTGAAAATACCTTTTCTGCAAGGGATATCCCTCTTCTTTTATGGCATAGCTCGGGAACAGGCATTTCCCCGACCTTTGAGTCTCATTGGTATTGGCCTTGAGGTTATTAACCTTCATTTTCTGCTGGAGATATCCTCCTTGGAATTAATCCATCCCTTTGTCAATTTCCTCTTGCTGGGGAATAACCCTTATGGACATTTGTGACGACCCGACCCGTCATCACGGAAATTACCACCCCGTTATGTTGTAAATACATGTTTTATGCTTTTATATCAGTGTTAGAGTCTATCGAGTAAGTTAGGAGTGAATTGGATTGAAAATGAGGCATATAGCCTTTTTGAAGGAAACTTGAATAAGGAAAGTCAACCCGGAGTTGACTATTTTGTTAGAGGGCTCGGAATCGGATACTGATAATTCAGTTAGTTCCGGGAGGTGATTTGTGACTTAGGGGAGCGATCGGAATTGAATTTGGAGGCCCGGTGTAGAAATAGGCTTGAATTGGCTAAGGTTGAATTTTGGCGAAATCCGAACGGTAGGTGAGATTTTGATCCGGGGTCGGAATGGAATTCCGACAGTTGCAGTAGCTCCGTTAGGTGATTTTGGATGTGCCTGCAAAATTTCAGATCATTCGGACGTCGTTCGGTCGGGTTTTTGATGGAATGTGTAATTCGGAAAGTTTTAAGAAATTTAGGCTTGAATTCGATGCGAATTATGGGTTTTGATGTTGTTAGACGTGTTTTGAGGATTGGAGCAAGTTCGAATAAGGTATTAGGATGTGTTGGTGTGTTAGGATGAGGTCCCGGGGCCTCGGGGTGTTTTCGGATGGCTAAACGGGAGAAAATGTGGAAAATTGCAGGTTTGGGATTCGGGTTCTGTTGTTTTCGCTCCTGCGAAAATGGGGGCGCAGGAGCGAGTCCGCAGAAGTGGATATAGGAGCGCAGAAGCGCTGCTGATCGCGGAAGCGGACCTGGGCCCATAGGTGCGGCACCGTTGGAGCGGAAGGTGAGCCGCAGAAGCGGAATTGGCCGGCTAGGCCTGGAAACGCAGAAGCGACCCTCTGGTCGCGGATACGGGCTCGCAGGAGCGGACTCCTATCCGCAGAAGCGGGAAGGACCGCAGAGGCGGAGGGTATTCCGCAGAAGCGGTTCCGCAGGGGCGGAAAATGGCCCGCAGAAGCGAAAATCGCAGTGAGTTAAGTGTATCAGAAGTTAGAAAATTTCAGAAACATTTCAGACATTTGGGTCTCGGCTTTAGAGGCGATTTGGGAGATTTTGAAGAGAAACTCAAGAGAAATCATCAGGTAATCAACTATGGACTTAAACTATGATTAGTATTGATAATATTATGCAATTATATCATGAAAATGGAGGAATTTGGGGTGATTCATGGAAGATTTAACCCTAGGCTTGAACTTTAGAAAATCAAGGTTTTGAATGGGCAAATGGAGTCCGAATTTGGTAAAATTGATATGCTTAGACTCGTATTGAGATGAGGGTTCCGAATATGTGACTTTTGTAATTTTTCGAGAAGCGTACCGAGAGTCGGGTTTTGACAACTTTGGGAATTTTGATGTAAATTGAGTTGTATTGATTGGGTGTCATCCCATTGGCCTAATTTGTTGTATTTCTACTGTATTTGATTAGATTCTACGCGTGCGGAGCTTGATTCTCGTGGCAAAGGCATTGCGGAGTAGTCGTCGCGCCGTATTGAGGTGAGTAATAGATGTGGGTGATGACCAGCGGGTTCGAAACCCCAGTATACCATGTATAGCGGCGAGACACGTACTCTCTTGTGAGTGCGGGGTCGATTGTGATTGGGGACTATGGCTTAGTCCGACTTGTTGATACTGTGTTATGACATTGGCTATTCTTGAGCCGTCGAACCTCCTTCTCGGATGGTTGCATACTATATATTGAAATATTGGCCACTCTTGAGCCGAGGAACCCCCTTCTTGGAGGTTGAGCATACTTGTGGGCCGTGAGCCAGTTATTGGATCCCGCGAGGATCGTTATCATTGTCTTATCATATTGACATGTTAGTTACTACCAGTCCGTAGTTATTTCTGTTATCATGCTATTTCCAATCTCTGGAACTTGGTATTATTGTTTTCCAACTGAAAAATGATAAAAAGGTTTTCAAAACTACTTTTGAGCCTCCGAGGCTGTATTTGCATATTAGCTGACTGGTAGTGGATCGGGCTGCGCGCCGCAGCAGTATATATGTTGGATCGGACTGCACGCCGCAGTGATATTGTGCTTGGGCTGTAGGAGCCCCTCCGGAGTCCGAACCCCCACAGTGAGCACGGGTACCCAAATTGGATCGGGCTACGCGCCGTAGCGGTCATATCATGCATTGCATTGCATTTAGCTACATCTGATAGTTGTTATACTGTTTTGCTGGTACTTGTTGGTACGTGTACAGTTGATATTGATTCTGTGACACGGTATTTGATTATAGCTTTACATAGTGCTTTATTGCGGATTTCTTATCTCGCTGTCTTACCCTTGTTTATTACCACTGAGTCTGGCAGTACTCATTTTACTCCCTGCACCTTGTGTGCAGATCCAGGTACCTCTCAGCAGTGATCCAGTAGCTGTGCGAGGCGACATCCGTGGGATATACGAGGTAGCTGCAGAGTCCGCAGGACCCGATATTCCTTCTTACTGTTTTGATTTTGTATCGACATTGCTTTCCGTACTTGGTATCTTGTAAAATATCGTATACTCATGTTCAGTAGATGACTCTTGACCCTTCGGTCTATGGGAGTTGGTGTATTATGGGACTTGGATCCCCGTTTTCATTATATGTATTGCTATTGCTTTGTGATTTGATATGCTTAAATGGGCTAAAGAGAGCTTCTAGCTCCGTTATGGTTATTGTTGATTGGTCAGGCTGGCTTAGCAATGTGTTGGGCGCCATCACGACCATATTTGGGGTCGTGACAACATTGGCCTTTGCGCTTGTTCCTTCCTGGCTTATACCACTTGGATGTTCTAATCAGATTTCATCTTGCATAATAATTGGAAAATTGGTGGCAAGTTTGAAGTCATTTCTTACTTGATTTGACTAGACAGACTTTGTTGGGGAATTTTTGATAAAAAAGAAAAAGATAAAAGGAAACAAAAATAGACAAAGGAAAAAGATGAATCTCTAACAAGAAAAACTATAAAAACTTAATCAAACGCGAATACCAACTCTACTGGTCATGACTTGCACATATGGCCTATTCTCCATCGTTATTTTCCTTTCATAATCTTCGTCAGGGTCTTTCCCACGTGATTCTAAATCTTCACTCGACTTATAGTGCCCGAAGGGTTTTCACTATCAAGCCTCTCTCATTTTTGTTTTTCTCTCAGCTTTCATCGCCTTATGGTACCTGTGAAGGTTTTGACTGGTAAGGCTCTCTCATTTGTATTACTTTTCAGCTGGGGATTGGGTTGTAACCGCTAAGACTCTCTCACATTTATTTTCTGTTGGGGATCAGTCTTTTCTGCTGGCAATCAGAGTGTTATGTTCTGACTAAACTCTCTCATTTGCCTGACTTGGCCTCTTTTGAAGATTGGTCTAAAGGTCTTTCTTTGGACCGTAATGTGGGATTTGGATATGGCTTGAAAGAAAGGGTATTTAAAGGCTCAAAACAAATCAATTTGGGTTCAAAATTTACAACCTTTGGACCTAGATTTATTTATAATAAACACAATTTTTTGCCTCAGTTTCTTGCTTGGGGATTTTTTTTATTTTTGTTACACTATGACCGAGCCGTGAAGCACCTACGTATCCTCTTTGAGGAATCAAGTCAAACGTAGTTCTCAATTCCTCGTTGTTCTCGTTTTCCTTTTCATTTTTTTTCTTTCTATCCTTTTCTTGTTTTTATTGTTTTCTTTTTTTTTATCTTCCATGTTTGTGTTTCTAATTTTTAGCTACTGATTCCGAAGGAGGGGTATGAAAGAAAATACATAAGTCTCAAATGGTTAATGAATGATAAAGTGTTTGGATAGCAGAACAAAATGCCTTCGTCATTCCAATCTTCAAAACGTGTCAAGTGCAAACAACATGATTAACATTCGCTATATCTTTTAAGCACAGTTGGACAATACTCTCATTTTTATTACCACGAACGACCCCCGTGTTGACATGGCCAACTTGCCTTGTAACAATTTTCTTTTTACTTGCCCCAATTTCTCATGAATCGGGCTTCGAATAATCTCAAACCGTTTTTATTTCCTTTAAATATCCCAATTACCTCCCAATGGTTTTGTGATTAACTTTTAAGATTGGGCCAGAACTATGTGCGCATGTCATGTCACTAGAGTCGGCAGAAAAGGAACTTTAGAAAAGAGAGGACTACACAACATAAAATGTCTAGAAAATAATAAAAAACAGGTCATTGCATTAACTAATGAAACAACAACTCGAACAACAATCAAACTAACTAAAATGGGTTACAACCCTTAAGACAAACCTAGAAAACATTAAATAAGATACTATGACCAAATGGACTAGACAAAATGGAAATGTTCGAGTTACAATACAATATCCGGGTTATACCCTGAAATAGTCCGTACAACAGAAATGACAATAAAATAAACCACCAAAACTCCACCCAATTACCAAGCATGACATCCTAGCTACCAAGTTCTGCTGATTGGTTTTTCCTTGGAACATGGTTTCACTATCACGGATCGGGCTTCTTAATTTCCCCATCCCTTGTGTACCAATTCGATTTTATGGGTCTAATGGTAAGCTGGCAACATATTCTAATTGATGTTGGGTGCCTCTGGTGTTTGAACCTTGATCTTGTTGGTGTTAATAAGATTTTTCACTACATGTTTCAATTTCTAACATTTCTCGGTATCATGTCCGGGAGCCCCTGAACAATACTCACAGCTTACCGAGTGGTCCATATTTTGGGTAAGGGGATTTGGCAATCTGGGCTCAACAGGACTCAACAAGCCTAACTGCCTTAATTTGTGAAAAATAGCAGTATAGGTTTCTCCCAACTCGGTGAATGTTCTCTGTACCCTTTTACTTCTGAAAACCTGATTCCCGCGGAAACATGGTTCTGGAGGGTTCCTGTAGGCCCTTGGTGGTGGATATGTATTTCGTGGATGTGGATATGTATTTTGCGGAGGGTGATTTGGGTGGTGAGGTCTGGATTGGTAGTGAGGGGGAGGACCTTTCGATCTCGACCAAGTACCTGCCTCTACTGTTGCAACTTCTTCTCTTCTCTTCTTCCCGAGCGTAACCCCCGTGCGACTCTAAATGTTGCTTTTATCGCGGAATAGCTCAAGAACTTATTGGATTCACTAATGTACAGAACGACTGGCTCATAGATGTCCTGCGCAGACTTGTAGGATTTATTTTTAAACCAATTATAGTACGTGACTATTCGAAGATAAACAAAGATTAGGGTCAACAGAAATAAACAGTGATATTAGTTTTATATATAACCAAACAATTATTGAGCTAGTCACTTCCTCCACCAGCGAATCCCTCCGGCGCTGGCACCGGCATGATGTGCAGGCTAGGTAACCCCCTCCTCCACCTCTCTCTTCTCCCCCTATTCTCTCTCAAAGCCCATTTTTCTTTCTCTCCCATTTCTCTTCTCCCCTTTCTTAACCATAGCGGCAGCTTTTTTTCGAAGGCCGTCCCACCGCTGGCACCGCACCTTCTTCCTTCTTTGTAGTTCTGGTTGTAGTCCCAACTCCCAACCCCCTGTTCAGGTGCTCCATTCTTCTTTATAACATTCTTCTTTATAGCTTTCTCTACGCCATCGCTATCCTCCGGTGACACCCAACTGAGCCGGTGACTTCAAGTAGGTCATCATTCGATCCGCGTTTCTCCTCTCCCCCTATTCTCTCTCAAATCTCATTTTTCTTTCTCCCCTCTTTTCTCGTCTCCCCTTTCTTAACCCTAGCGGCATATTCTTTCCGGTGGCCATCCCACCGCTGGCACCGCTCCTTCTTCCTCCTTTGTAGTTCTGGTTGTAGTCCCAACTCCCAACCCCCTGTTCCAGTGCTTTATTCTTCTTTATACCATTCTTCTTTATATCTTTCTCTGCCTCTATTTCTTGGTGCCATCGCTATCCTTCGGTGACACCCGACTAGGCCGGTGACTTCAAGTATGTCATCACCCGATCCGCGTTTCTCTGCCGCTGGTGACTATCTATGACAGTCTGGTCCTCCTATATTTTCTTGGTTTCGGGGTGTTTGTGTGTTTTCCATGTATCATTTTTGTGGTTGTTCGGTGACGGTAGGGAGGTGCACGCGCAAAAACAGCAAAGCAGCTGCTATACATCGGGTTTCCACAACATCGGGAGTATAACAAGTCAAAAGTCCAAGTTCTATTCATGGGAATTGGAAACCTTTCCACCTTATGTTTCTTTATCTCCTATGTTAATTAATTTGTTGAAGTAGTAATTCGTACTAGTCTAGTCGGTCTAGCAGTGGGTATGTGGTTACTATTTGTTCCATTCGAGTGTCAAGTTTGTGTGTTCCCTTGTTGTTCCGGTTTGCCATTTTTCCCCTATATTTCCATAGGTATAGCGGTTTTGGTTTATAATGGCAGAGTAGGGTCATATCCTCAGGGAGGGACGATAGTGGCGAGGGGGGTAGGGCTCCTGTTGGTTGAGAATTGGATTGTGGAATATAAGGACGTTGACGACGAATCTCCAGAAGATGGCGTGTGTGCATGAGACTAGGTGGGTAGGATCAAAGACAAGGAATGCAGATGGGTATAAATTGTGGTACTTCGGAAGCGTGAAAGGCAAGAACGGAGTGGGTATTTTGATGGATAGGAAGTTCAGGGAGTCAGTGGTAGAGGTTAGATGGGTGAATGATAGATTGATGGCGATTAAGTTAGTAGTTGAAGGGAGCTCTTTGAATGTCATTAGCGCTTACGTGCCGCAAGCAGCCTTGGACGAGGAGGTTAAAAAGCGCTTCTAGGAGGCGCGGGATAAGGTGGTGCGGGGTATATCTATAAGAGGGGATTTCAATGGTCATATAGGGTCGTCTGTTCGTGGCTATGGCAAGGTGCACGGTGGTTTCACGTTTGGGGATAGGTACGGATGTGGTACTTCAATGTTGGATTTCGCTAGAGCTTTTGAGATGGTGATCGTAAACTCTATTTTTCCGAGAACCAGATTCCGTAAACAACATAGAGGAAGAATGAAGGGAATATGTCATTGAGGTAATCATATTTCATTCGGTAAATATGCTCTTCATTACATTCTCACATGTTGACCGAAAATCTCCCTCTATACCACTAATGAGTCGAAAGGGATACATAAAAGTTTGTTAGGAAGATATTAGTTCTCCTTAAGAAAGAACAATTTGGAAAGCCATCTTTTGAATATAACAGTTTACCTTCTTTGGAAGCTTCTCCCGATTCATTGAAGCTTCAAAGCAATCTCAAAAGTCAATATGTAGAATCTTCCCACTGTATGGCGAACATAAATATATTAGAACTTTTGTCATCAGCAAGAAAATGCAATAGCAAAAGTATATAGTACCTATATCAGTGAAGCATGAGGTTACTAGGATGTCGATTACCCAAACCAAGTAGGTATCCAACCTGGACAGAGCAACCCAGATTCAACAGATGTATACAAGAGAAGCAACTAAAAGAAAGCATCTCCAAGTTTTAGCTTTGCCATTTGAGCTACCAATTTACGGGATATTAGTTCGAACAAAGATTTCCAATAACTGTTTGGCGCCATTACATCAAAGATGTTATCCTAAAGAACTTCACATGTAAAGAATATAAATTCCGACGCAATGATTTTCTATATCAAACTAACTTAGAGCCACCTATTTAATATTTCTTTCACCACCATTAATAATACAATAAAGAACTCAAATTCACATCTTAACTTTGTCTCAAATTAAATGACCTTGCATAAGATAGGACGAAAGGTGTTTTAGTGAGTAAAACAGTATCTCTTCAGGTCCTAAATAAGGAAATTAATAACCCTGAATGAGTACAAAAGTAACTCTTCTTCCCGAACCCGGTCACAAAACTAACTATTCCTCATCTAAAATAAGCATTTTAAGATACAACAACAACAAGCCTAGCAGAATCCCACAATGGGGTCTGCGAAGGGTAGTGTGTAATTAGACCTTAACCCTACCCTTAGGAGGAGGTAGAGAGACTGTTTCTAGAAGACCCTCGGCTCAAGAAAATGAATAGCAATAATAGAAATAAGCAGTATCAACCACAAAGGCAAGAAAGAAAGTAACACCAGGAAGGAACAACAACCATTTTAAGATACAGAGATGTCATATTAATAGCCCCAGAATAGTCTTAGCTGCAGAATTATACAGGTTACTAAATTTCTGATATCCGTAATGCCTTCAAAAGGCTGCAATAATTCTGATCAAGAACAACTAGATCATTTCATCAAAGTGAGGTTCACCATATAAATGCAGCGTATATGAAAGCAAAACTAGTGTGATTCCTTTGCATAAGCCTTGTTGTAAAATAATTTTTGTCAACCCAAATACTTGCAAATGAAATTCCATAACAAAGTTTCATATATAAAGGCAATGGTAGCATTTAGATTCTGACATATGATTAGAAGCCTCCAAAGACCTTATCCTCCTATACCCAATGTCCACTTCTCAAATGAAAAAGGGAAAACAATTAAAGTGGTTGTCCAGTGCTAGCCTGTTTTATAGTATTACGCAAGGTTGATAAACAAGTACTGATTTACTTTCCTGTTTTCCAGAGAGAAAAAAAGATTATTGTTCATATAGAAAACCTACCCCCACAAAATGCATTGAAGAAAAGAAAAAATAAATAAACAGGGAAACACTAACCTGAACATAGAATAAGCTTTTAAGAAACATTGTTAAAAAAAGTAGGAAGGATCACATACCATACTCATGACAACCAAACTTCTTGTATAATTTGTTCTTCTGTCCAGCCAGACTTCAGAAGTACGACTCTTTAACCAAAGAACCTATATGACCCAAAAATAAATACCTTAGGAAAACAAGAAACAGACGAAATTGCTAATATTTATCTAACAAAGATGTTACTGAAATAGGCCGAAAGTCAAGTAGTTTTCAACTTTTCATAAAATACATACCCTTGATAAGTCATTCCCTTCTGTATTTTGCAAAGCATATGCAAACACCTCCACATTAGCAATAAGTGGCAAATTATCATAATCCGGTGCAAAAATCAGCATCAATTTATGCTCTTGTTTTAGGGTGATCTGTAAAATTGGAAGAATATACAACATTTAGATAGAAACACTAGTCTTTTTCAAATAGGAAAAGCTCTATGATTAAGAAAACCTTCCAGACATCCCTCGAATAAGCTGGTGCAAGGTGTCGCAATTTGGAACCCATCCTATCAGTCCACAATTAGGGGACAACGGAATGACAACATATCATTGAATTGATAAATCTTTCTCTATGGTCTTTCTTGAATTCTCGAGCAAAGTATTAACCAGACCAAACAACTGGTGCAGAGCAAAAATCCATTGAATTTTTTAGTTCTATAGGTTGAAGGAAGAAAGAAATAAAGCCTCACCAAATGTTTAGGAAACAGAGGTAGCAGAATCGTCCGAACCAGTCTCCCTGTACAAAGCATAACCATACACAATCAATTGCATTCATCTTGGCGTAGATCTTCATGCCCTTTGAGCAAAAAAGCGTAATCTTCTCTATCACTCCCATGGATTGTCAATTTTTGAGGCCGTTGTTTGGATGTAATTACAACAAGTTGGGGAGCAAATGACGCAATTGTCACCACTGGTGCATCTAAGATAAAAATTTTGAAGTTTGATATAAAGGCACAATATTAATACTCATGTCACAGAACTGCCTTAACCGGAGTCCGAGTAATAATTTCAAATGTACCTGCTATATATAAGTTCCAGGAACAGCTAGTTTCAAATTTCGATACTCCAGTAACTCGGGGGAAAAAGACTGGCATGAAAATTAAAATAACGTTAGTTTTGAAAATGGTGCAACATGACTGATACCGATAGCAAATCATAAGATGCTGCTTACCTGCAAATCCAGGGTTGTGAGTGTTTGAATCTGCTTATCTATCCGCGTGAATACATGATAATAGAGATCCCAAGCCTAGCAAGATGAGAATTTGATTTGTAAGATAATGGACGGTTAACTATAAAGTCTACAATACCTTCACAGAAGAAAAAAAAATAAAAAACTAATATACTCTGTCGCAACTAGACAAAACATGAAGATTTAATTTTGAAATAAAATACTTTGAAAAAAAAGAGATTTTTTTGCTATGGCCAAAATAATGGAGATGCGAGAAAGCTTGAGGGACCTTCCTCCTTGCAATTCTTGAGCAGCATAACCACGGCTACGGCTACTTACGAGCAACAATACTCATTCTACATCACTCAAGTTTAGGGCCGGATCAAAAAGCTACCAGCATGTTGCAGAGCTTTCGGCCATGGGAAGATTAAGTCTTTTGGCTCTCCTAGGTCTATGAGAAGCTTCTGCTTTGGCAGCAAAGTAATGACGCAAGATTCATATAAAAATATAAATCGTCAGGGGCATATAAATCTTCTCATGTTAACTTTTTTTTTTACTATTCTTAATGAGTAGTGATCAGCAAACAAGAAGTGCATCTAGAAATTTATATATTCACATCTCGCCAAGTCAAAATGCGAAAAATAAATAAAGTAGGAGTGTCTCCTAGAGAAGTTGATGCTAATTTACAAACTGAACTGGAGAAAGGACAAGCCTTCCCCAAAATGGGCCTCATTTTTGTAACATATCAAACGTGCCGGAGCCTTTTTCAATAGATCTCTAAGTTTCACGCTATTGTCGGTCTTCGTGAGTCCAAAGAGGTGGAAGTTGAGGTCCTCGTTGTAATTTCTTGCAAATATTAAGAGGTTCAACGTCTCTCACCTACCTACCCCAATACGATGTGTAACATCCTCATCAATCTCTCCATTTCCTCAAGTCCGGAGGACCTGAAAAGACGGAACTATTTTCTACGGGTCCTTCTATTATTTCCTTCACGCTACTCAATCCAAACTAACGAGAGGTAGTAATAGCATTGAAGGTTTCATCGACACTAATAACCTAGGGGTTACATATTGAGCCAACTCTGCTCTGCTATCTCACGTTAAATCGGATATTTTTCTTGCCTCTCTACCTTCACAAGGTAGGAACTAGGGATAAAGTCTGGGTACACACTACTCTCCTCAGACTCCACTTGTTGGAATACACCGGGTAAATTATTGTTGTTGTTAGTTTACTGGGAACCCAAATGTTCAAATTATAGCTGACGAGTGCTTCATGATGAGAAATCCTTATAGCTGATGACAATCCACTACTCCCCTAGTGGATTGGTGTTCGATACTTTGATCTAACACTATCGAGCTTATTTCGGCATTTCGGCATCTCAATAGCGAACACCGACATCATTACAACAGAACTCTTCAACTCGAGAAAAGGTTGGATCTTTACATCTAGACCAACAGGTTTTTAGTTTTCTAATTGGATGAGGACTAGTCTAAATAATGAACTACTTACATTACTTCTCAAGGGGAACGAATGTCTATTCTCCCTCTTTCTTGATCCTTCTGTTCTCACCATTTCAAAATTCTAGACGATCCGAACTCAAGGTTCTGGCCTAGTGGTCAATGAAGTAAGCGAGAACCATGAGGTCTCAGGTTCAAATTCTAGCGGAGGCAAAAAACCTAGGTCATTTCTTCTCATTAGTCCAAGTCTTGGTGGTAAAAGTTTGTGGTTAGAGTTACATGGTACCGTTTTGTTAGCGGGAGATAGTGCGCGCAAGTTGGCTTGGACACCATGATTATTAAACAAATTTAGACAACCCCACAATTCAACTATTTGTCTTCAACTTAAACTCCATTTTCGCAAAAGTAAAAGATTCTCCTTGCTCACCTTTTTTCCTTTCCCATCCCGCACCCCTATCATCCTTCTTTTCACCTCTCCCTCCCCTAGACCTCAAATATAACCAAAGTCTATACCCTAGTTCTCAATCCCCACCCCCACCTTTTCACAAATTCTGACCCTAATCATATCAACCATGTTACATTGAACATCTACGAAATATGTGGCTCCCACCTTCGTGAAGAAATCTAAACACCATATTGAACATCCACGAGTCTCCCACATATCTCCCACCCTCTTTAAGAAATTTAAAGAGCGCACAAGTGTGTTGTGCTAGACTCTAGTGATTCTGATGGACACTAGTTCTTCTATTGATCTTTTAGCAATGCACTATATTGACTCATTCAATCATTTAGACTTCAGAAATTTCTCTCCCATATCCATCTCTAGTCTTCATCAATACTCTCATGGCTCTTTATTGTTCGCAAATCAGAGGAGAAATTTGACGTCTCCTCGCTGAAGGACATCAAGGCCCAATATTCTTCAGGCTTATGCTGCCTATTTGAGGATAACTAACATGATCCACCCCATGAGACAATTTTCAATCGGGCATGTAGTCAAGAAGGTTATAGTTTTTGAAGTTGGAATAATTGAATGAGTTAAAAAGGAGCGTCAATACTCACGGCTTAGGGCTTCATCGTCGTTAGCAAATCAGATAAGAAATGTGAAGTCTCTTAGCTGCAGGACATTGAAGCCCGATATTCTCCACGCTTATGCTGCCTATTTAAGGACAACTTAATATGATCCACCACCCCATAGAACAAAACTTCCAAACAGGTATATACTCAAGAAGGTTTTTCTCCCCTGAGTGTGTTTGTGGAGGAGTAGATGGTGGGTTCCTTTCGGGCGTCTACTCTTCTACGTCTTCCTTCTAGTTTCAAAACTTTCCATTTCAAGCCGTATTGGTATGTTTGTAACTTAAGCTTCAGAAATTCTAGGAGAAGTAAGAGCACGTCTCCTTAGCCAATTTATTGCTAGGAGAGAGGACCTCCCATAACAAAAAGGATCATAATTAGTTTCATGTCCTAAAATTGCGAAATGCATCATCCAATTACTAAGACAAAAGTTATTTTTAAAAACGTTTTGGATACTTGCACTAAATACAAATAAATAAATTAAAAGTCAAAGAACGATGCCAATGTCAAAACTGTACCTGTGTTAATTCAACATTTTTACGAGTTCTCCGATACTTCATACAACATTCATAGGCCTCCAACAACTCAAGACGGTATGCCTAAAAACATATGTTTCTATCCATTAGTTCAAATCCATTGTTAAATAACGAGTGTTCTCAGTGAATTAATGAAGTCCAGGAATCAACACACAACTAACAGTAAGGAAACACCATACACAGAATCTAGCCATAACAGGCTCAAGCTTAGCCAGACCAATATCATTGCTTCGGCAGACTCACCCAAGCATAGGGAAAGCAAATGAAAGGAAGGGAGAATCTACTAACATTGTTAAAGATGTCTTTCACGAAAGAGAGAACATAAGCACATTTAATTAGGAGCAAGCACCTAGATGAATGCTTTCTCCTTTATAGTGGTATTGTTCCTCATTGCTCCTTCCTCAAGCATTTCATGCAGAGGCTCTAACACCTTCAGCATGCCCTCAATGTTGTCTTCACCAAAATATAGACGGCTAGCCTCTTCCAGTGCCTCATGCCACATTTCATGCCACGGTATCGCAATCCTGATAAGCTCATTTGAGACAAGTTGGGCCCTCAAAATCACGCCAAAAGTCAGAACAATACATACATAAACCATCAAACTATCAATGTAAACCAATTCTAGATCTCCTGATCAACGAGCACGCCGATGTGCTGTCTAACTTTATGAACTACTTCTTGAGCCGCAACTCTACGCAAATTGCTAATTGACTTACATGCCACAAGAAGCGGATACATAAGAGCCTGCAGAAAAGGTGCACATATATTAAAAATTGGACAACTAAGAAGAACTATATAAAGCAACCACAAGAGGTTAGAGATATACTATGGTCTCACTTGCTCAGAACATAGAAATAAAGTCCTTTGTGTCTGACCACTAAAATAGCTTATAAGCACATGCCATGATACTTTGCTCCTAACTTGAGTGCAATGGTATTGTTACCCTCTCAAGGCTTTCACATTATTAAGTTTAATTATGATATACTACGTATTCTCAACGTTCATTCATTTGCATGTTCATGTGCATGTCCAGCACTTCTACAATTTAGTAACACCGCGCTTGTTAATTATAGTGTTGCCTAAGTACATTTGCTGATTTCCACACTTAAGACTTTTTAGGAACTAGGTTATTGATCGTACAACTCTTCTTTGATGAGAACGCTGTCCCACTGTTTAGATCATTTCCATTTATAATCTATCTTTATTACTCTTATAAAGCTGCATATATAACTTCAAATGACAATGTAGCTCGCTCAGCCGTGGATCCTTCTTGGCGGGTCTTCCCATTAAAGAATAGTTAGTCTATGTTCCAATAGCTTATAAAAATGTCAAATATCAAATAAATTGACCCAAAAATAGTAGTTAGTACACAAGTCATTCACAATTACGCGTTAAAGGAGAAATTAATAGGGATAAAGTAGGGGGTGGGGATTAAAAGCATATATATTTCACGGGAAAAACAGTCATGATAAGATAGCAAAATAAAAAATTGCTATGTGAAAAATATCTAGCAAATACATGTGGATAACTCTGTTCAATTCGCACTAGCAAGGATTGTATCAGTTCTCTCACAACATGGTTATTTGAATGTATCCGGGCAATAATCAGAGGTAACACAACCAACCATGTGTTGATGTTAACATGTGTGAATCCTTTCTGCAATGCCATTTGGACCTCCGAAGTAGCCCCTTGGTTGAACCACAAAGTAAGAAGACGAAGAATATCCTGAAACTCAGAAACCCGACTATTAGAAAAGTAAAACTATAATGTAACAGAAAAGTCAATGGTGAACATTAGTGAATCTAATAGGAAGGCTCGCTGGATAACAAGGCAACTATGATTTAGCACTGAAAATTAAATTCAATACAACACAAAGTCAATGGTGAACATTAGTGAATCTAATAAGAGACAAAGAATATCCTGAAACTCAGAAACCTGACCATTAGAAAAGTAAAACTATAATGTAACAGAAAAGTCAATGGTGAACATTAGTGAATCTAATAGGAAGGCTCGCTGGATAATGTAACAGAAAAGTCAATGGTATACATTAGTGAATCTAATAGGAAGGCACGCTGGATAACAAGGCAATTATGACTTAGCACTGAAAATTAAATTCAATACAACACGTTGATCCAGCTGAACCTGTCCAAAAGATGCATGAGCTTAAAATATAGCAAGAAGCTAGCAAGAAAAGGACACCATGTCACTACAAGGATACAAAATGCTACGCAAACATTAAGCTAAAAAAGGACATTTAGCAGTAGGACAGATCAACGACGCCTCAACATCACATAAGGTAGTCTTCTAAGAACAACTGAATTAAATTAGCTCTAGATACACAAATTACCTGTAATCTATCATCAACACCCTTAGCATGTGCTCCACATGCTATAGAGTGAAAATAACCAGTTATTGCAGCAACAACAAACTGTGAAGCAATATTTGCAAAACCTCTCAGAGTGTAATGATGCATCACTACGGTATTGAAAAGTGCCCATGTATGCCACGCCTTTCCCCACTTCGTTGCACAGTGAATAGCATTTCCAAATGCACTAAGAATTTTTGACAGAGACAATATTATCCAAAAAATAAAAGTTAGATATGATATCATTAAGATGTCACACCACCAAGAAGAAAGCCTTATTATCTTTTCTTTTTGAGAAGGGGAGTGGACTATGGAGTGTCCACGCTTTACCTTGTATAGAATCATCATCCATACCAGGAGAAAGTGCCCACTTCCAAGTGCCGAGTCTGAGATATACACGAGCAACAAATGGCACGCCAGAAGAAACAGCTAATCAATTCTGCATTACTGGTTGAAGAGCTGCTGTTCTTGAGAGGCCCATGGCAAGGTCCTTCGACATCATATTTAAATAAATGAGACAGACCACGAAGAAAGATCATGATATTTTTGTCTAGTGACAGGTATGTGACTATAATTTTATCTCTAAAATGCAATACCTGCAACCTAGAAAAGGTTTCCTTTCGCTTATGATACTCGCCAAGTGACCATTGGTACTTTAAGTATGCTAGCATCACCTGAGGGGGACCATGATACCGCACAGTTGTAGGAGTTGATTCTGGATCGAACTGCAGGACAAAAAAAAATCATAGAAAGTCAGAGCACAAATAGAGCAATAACAAGAATGATAAGCCACAAAATAAAGCACATATCCGTCCACAACCCATGGGGATAAATTACTAACCTGTAAAAGTTTAACCAATGTAGATCTAGCTTGGCTAATTCTGCCATTCTTCCGGCAAAGTGATGCAAACTTGATCCATGTTTCAATGTCTTCTGTAGGAGGCAATACAAGTGCCCTCACAGCTAAAAGTGCTTGCCAAACCTGCAAAAATAAGAATATGTTGCAGATAACAAAGAAAGAACTTCTGTAAGATGCCATGAATTTGAGAATAATGAACGCTCTCACATAAGCACTGATCAGATTGAAAAGGTAAGACCATGAATATACATCCAAAATAATTGTCAGAAATTTGATATTACCTCAACGCTTCTTTTTGTACCCTTTATGCGCTCATTCCACATATTGCGAACAAGAGCTCTTTTTCCTTCAGCAAGAGGGTTTCCCATAGGAAGAGTACAGTATTCAATCACCTAATTAGAAAGAAGAAAACAAATCATTAGATCATTAAAAGCACAGTATATAGGAATAACATTAATTAAAGAGACCAAAAAGTACAAAACAATATATCACCTCTTCCAATTCAGAAAGCTGCCGAACACGGACCATGTTGCTGTAAGCACACTCATAGCTCTCAAGAACCTTAACAAATCAACTGACAACTGTCAAGATATTTGCAGTAAAATCGTCACCAAATGACTATAAAGTGAGGATACGAGGAGATGAAGAAAGATACCAGTGCATCGAGCTCGGTCGCCAAACATTTCCTTGCTCTTTCAACATATTCGCGTGTTTCATCGTACTGATGGAAGAATGAAGGCAAGTACAAACATTATTCACACCAGAGCAGAGCAGATCACGTCACAACACAAAGCAAATCTATGAGTGAGAAAATGAAAGACTACCTTCCCCCGCCGAACTAAAAGAACGGCCCTGAAAAAGGTGCCATTACTACTTCCATCACCACTGGCAACAGTATTTCCCAAGACCCGGAGTTTGGTTTCATCACCATCATCAAGTCGAGAAACATACTCTGTCATCTGATCCCACTCACCCATGTTCCAGGTAGCATTAGCAGCCTAAACCAATCCAAACATGCATTCACTACTGATTATCGAAACTATATAAACTCTTAGTAATTACATATAAGTTGACAAACCATTGGTGTCATTTCCAGTCGAGCTGCTGGCTCAGCTGGCGTCGAGTATTCCTTGCAAAGATTGTCAAGCTCCTCCCACCGAGCTAAAGCAGCAAGGCATCACATACGCCCTTAATGAAACACAGAAAAGATACAGATCATCATCAAGTACATTAAGAGCACATAATACATTAATATATAATATTCACTATTCCAACAATAACCAGAAGCATAACACGAACTTGATGTTACAACTTGACTAAATTCCAAGGGCCTACACTAGCATTTATTTAAGCCACCAAGCAATTTAAGAACAAGTGACAAAACAACCTCCCCTGAAAGCATGAAAGAGATCATCCCCTTGAACCATGTAAGTATTACATCAGGTAGGTAGAGGGGGTTAATCATTTACCTTGGGAATTTACCTTTTTTCAGTTGAGAAATTATAAATGTAAAGGTCAATATTCTTTGAAAGAAAACTCAGATCTAGCACGATTTACCACTTGGATCAAATAAAATCAATAATTGGGCAAGAGGAACATTTGATTTCCAAACTACAGATCGACTGGCTCATAGATGTCCTGTGCAGACTTGTAGGATTTACTTTTAAACTAATTATAGTACATGACTATTCGAAGATATAAAGAGATTAGGGTCAACAAAAATAAATAGTGATATTAGTTTTATTTATAACCAAAAAGTTATTGAGCTAGTTTCCTCCACCAGCGAATCCCTCCGACGCTGGCACCGGCATGATGCGCAAGCTAGGTAACCCCCTCATCCACCTCTCTCCTCTCCCCTATTCTCTCTCAAAGCCTATTTTTCTTTCTCCACCCTTTTCTCTTCTCCCCTTTCTTAACCCTCCGGCACTGGCACCGACATGACGGGCAGGCTAGGTAACCCCGCACTCCACCTCACTCATCTCCCCTATTCTCTCTCAAAGCCCATTTTTCTTTCTCCCCCCTTTTCTCTTCTCCCCTTTCTTAATCCTAGCGGTAGATTCTTTCCGGGGGCCGTCCCACCGCTGGCACCGCTCCTTCTTCCTCCTTCGTAGTTCTGGTTGTAGTCCCAACTCCCAACCCTCTGTTCCGGTGCTCCATTCTTCTTTATAGCTTTCTCTACCTCCATTTTGCGCCATCGCTATCCTTTGGTGACACCCGACTGGGCCGGTGAATTCAAGTAGGTCATCACCCGATCCGCGTTTCTCCTCTCCCCCAATTCTCTCTCAAAGTCCATTTTTCTTTCTCCCCCCTTTTCTCTTCTCCCCTTTCTTAACCCTAGCGGCAGATTCTTTCCGGCGGCCATCCCACTGCTGGCACCGCTCCTTCTTCTTCCGTTGTAGTTCTGGTTGTAGTCCCAACTCCCAACCCCCTGTTCCGGTGCTCCATTGTTCTTTGTACCATTCTTCTTTATAGCTTTCTCTGCCTCCATTTCTTGGCGCCGTTGCTATCCTCCGGTGACACCCGACTGGGCCATTTACTTCATGTAGGTCATCACCCGATCCGCGTTTCTCTGCCGCTGGGGACTGTCTGTGACAGTCTGGTCCTCCTATATTTTTCTTGGTTTTGGGGTGTTAGTGTGTTTTGCATGTATCATTTTTGTGGTTGTTCGGTGACGGTAGGGAGGTGGACGCGCTAAAGCAGCAGAGCAGCCGCTATATGTCGGGTTTCCACAACATCGGGAGTATACCAAGTCAAAAGTCCAAGTTCTATTCATGGGAATTGGTAACCTTTCCACCTCATGTTTCTTTGTCTCCTATGTTAATTAATTTGTTGAAGTAGTAATTCGTACTAGTCTAGTCAGTCTAGCACTGGGCATGTGGTTACTATTTGTTCCCTTCGTGTCTCTTGTTTGTGTGTTCCCTTGTTGTTCCATTTTGGCATTGTTTCCCAAGACTTCCATAGGTATAGCGGTTGTGGTTTGTAAGGACAGAGTAGGGTCATGTCCTCGGGGAGGGACGGCGGTGGCGAGCGGGGTAGGGCTACTGTAGGTGGAGAATTGGATTGTGGAATATAAGGGCGTTGACGCGTAAGTCTATAGAGTTGGCAAAGAATCTCCGGAAGATGGCGCGTGTGCATGAGACTAGGTGGGTAGGATCAAAGGTAATGAATGCAGATGGGTATAAATTGTGGTACTCCGGAAACGTGAAAGGCAAGAACAGAATGGGTATTTTGATGGATAGGGAGTTCAGAGAGTCAGTGGTAGAGGTTAGGCTGGTGAATGACATATTGATGGCGATTAAGTTAGTAGTTGAAGGGAGCTCTTTGAATGTCATTAGCGCTTACATGCCGCAAGCAGCCTTGGATGAGGAGGTTAAAAGGCGCTTCTAGGAGGCGCTGGATGAGGTGGTGTGGGGTATATCTATAGGAGGGGATTTCAATGGTCATATAAGGTCGTCTGTTGGTGGATATTGCAAGGTGCACGGTGGTTTCACGTTTGGGGATAGGTACGGATGTGGTACTTTAATGTTGGATTTCGCTAGAGCTTTTGAGATGGTGATCGTAAACTCCATTTTTCCGAGAACCAGATTCCGTAAACAACATAGAGGAAGAATGAAGGAAATATCTCATCGAGGTAATCATATTTCATTCGGTAAATATGCTCTTCATTACATTCTCACATGTACCGGAAATTTCCCTCTATACCACTAACTTCCATTGCTTTTTCAAGCATTCAAGTAAGTCGAAAGGGAACCTATACATAAAAGTTTGTTAGGAAGCTATTAGTTCCCCTTAAGAAAGAACAATTTGGAAAGCCATCTTTTGAATATAACAGTTTACCTTCTCTGGAAACTTCTCCCGATTCATTGAAGCTTCAAAGCAATCTCCAAAGTCAATATGCAGAATCTTCCCACTGCATGACGAACATAAATATATTAGAACTTTTGTCATCAACAAGAAAATGCAATAGATAAAGTATATAGTACACAAGAGGAACCCAGATTCAACAGATGTACACAAGAGAAGCACCTAAAAAGAAAGTATCTCCAAGTTTTAGCTTTGCCATTTAAGCTACCAATTTACGGGAAATTAGTTCCAACGAAGATTTCCAATAACTGTTTGACGCCACTATATCAAAGATGTTATCCTAAAGAACTTCACACGTAAAGAATATAAATTCCGATGCAATGATTTTCTATATCAAACTAACTTAGAGCCACCTATTTAATATTTCTTTCACCGCCATTAATAATACAATAAAGAACTCAAATTCACATCTTAACTTTGTCTCAAATTAAATAACCTTACATAAGATAGGACGAAAGGTGTTTTAGCGAATAAAACAGTATCTCTTCAGGTCCTAGATAAGGAAATTAATAACCTTAAATGGGTACAAAAGTAACTCGTCTTTCCGAACTCGGTCACAAAACTAACTATTCCTCATCTAAAATAAGCAATTTAAGATACAACAACAACAACAAGCCTAGCAGAATCCCACAATGGGGTCTGCGGAGGGTAGTGTGTAATCAGACCTTAATTCTACCCTTAGGAGAAGGTAGAGAGACTGTTTCTGGAAGACCCACGACTCAAGAAGGTGAAAAGCAATAATAGAAATAAGCAATATCAACCACATAGGCAATAAAGAAAGTAACAGCAGGAAGGAACAATAGCAATTTTAAGATACATAGATGTCATATTAATAGCCCCAGAATAGTCTTAGCTGCAGAATTATACATGCTACTAAATTTCTGATATCCGTAATGCCTTCAAAAGGCTGCAATAATTCTGATCAAGAGCAGCAAGATCATTTCATCAAAGAGAGGTTCACAACATAAATGCAGCGTATATGAAAGCAAAATTTGTGTGATTCTTTTGCATAAGCCTTGTGGTAAAATAATTTTGGTCAACCAAAATACTTGCATATGAAATTCCATAACAAAGTAGTGTTTTGCATATATATAAAGGCAATGGTAACATTTAGATTCTGACATATGATTAGAAGCCTCTAAAGACCTTATCCCCCTGTACCCAATGTCCTCTTCTCAAATGATAAAGGGAAAACAAGTAAAGTGGTTTTCCAGTGCTAGCCGGTTTTATAGTATTACGCAAGGCTGATAAACAAGTACTGATTTAATTTCCCGTTTTTCAGAGAGAAAAAAAGATTATTGTTCATACAGCAAACCCACCCCCACAAAATGAATTGAAGAAAAGAAAAAATAAATAAACAGGGAAACATTGTTCTCATTCGAACCTGAACAGAGAATAAGCTTTAAGAAAGGTTCTTAAAAAAAGAAGGAAGGATCATATACCATACTCATGACAGCTAAACTTCTTGTATAATTTGTTCTTTTATCCAGCCAGACTTCAGAAGTACAGCTCTTTAACCAAAGAACCTATATGACCCAAAAATAAATACCTTAGGAAAACAATAGACAGACGAAATTGCTAATATTTATCTAACAAAGATGTTACTGAAAAAGACTGAAGTCAAGTAGTTTTCAACTTTTCATAAAATACATACCCTTGATAAGTCATTCCCTTCTGTATTTTGCAAAGCATATTCAAACACCTACACCTTAGCAATAAGTGGCAAATTATCATAATCCGGTGCAAAACTCAGCATCAATTTATGTTCTAGATTTAGGGTGATCTGTAAAATTGGAAGAATATACAACATTTAGACAGAAACACTAGTCTCTTTTAAATAGGAAAAGCTCTATGATTAAGCAAACCTTCCGGGCATCCCTATATTCTCGAATAAACTGGTGCAAGGTGTCGCAATTTGGAACCCATCCTATCAGTCCACTATTAGGGGACAATGGAATGACATCATATCATTGAATTGATAAATCTTACTCTGCAGTCTTTCTTGAATTCTCGAGCAAAGTATTAACCAGACCAAACAACTGGTGCAAAGCAAAAATCCATTGTATTTTTTAGTTCTATAGGTTCAAGGAAGAAAGAAATAAAGCCTCACCAAATGTTTAGGAAATAGAGGTAGCAGAATCCTCCAAACCAGCCTCCCTGTACAAAGCATAACACAACCAATTACGTTCATCTTGGCGCAGATCTTCGTGACCTTTGAGCAAAAAAGCATAGTCTTCTCCATCACTCCCATGTATTGTCAATTCTCGAGGCCGTTGTTTGGATGTAATTACAACAAGTTGGGGAGCAAATGATGAAATTGCCACCACTGGTGCATCTGAGATGAAAATATTGAAGTTTGACATAACTCCACAGTATTAATACTCATGTCACAGAACTGGCTTAACTGGAGTCCGAGTAATAATTTCAAATGTACCTGCCATATAAGTTCCAGGAACAGCTAGTTCCAAATTTCGACACTCCAATAACTCGGGGGAAACAAACTGGCATGAAAATTAAAATAGCGTTAGTTTTGAAAATGGGGCAAAATGACTGATACCAATAGCAAAACAGAAGATGCTGCTTACCGGCAAATCCAGGGTTGTGACTGTTTGAAGCTGCTTATCTATCCGCCCGAATACACGATAATAGAGATCCCAAGCCTAGTAAGATGAGAATTTGATTTGTAAGATAATGGACTGTTAACTATAAAGTCTACAGTACCTTCTCAGAAGAAAAAAATAGAAAACTAGTATACTCTGTCGCAACTAGGCAAAACATGAAGATTTAATTTTGAAATAAATTACTTTGAAAAAAAAGAGAATTTTTTGCTATGGCCAAATTAATGGAGATGCGAGAAAGCCTGAGGGACCTTCCTCCTTGCAATTCTTGAGCAGCATAACCACAACTACTTATGAGCAACAATACTCATTCTACTTCACTCAAGTTTAGGGCCGGATCAAAAAGCTACCAGCCTGTTGCAAAGCTTTCGGCTATGGGAAGATTGAGTCTTTCGGCTTTCCCAGGTTCATGAGAAGCTTCTGCTTTGGCAGCAAAGTAATAACGCAAGATTCATATAAAGATATGCACCGTCAGGGGCATATAAAGCTTCTCATGTTAACTTTTTTTTTACTATTCTTAGGTGAGTAGTGATCCACAAACAAGAAGTGCATCTAGAAATTTATATATTCACATCTCGCCAAGTCAAACTGCAAAAAATAAATAAAGTAGGAGTGCTTCCTAGAGAAGTTGATGCTAATTTACAAATTAAACTGGAGAAAGGATAAACCTTCCCCAAAATGGGCCTTAATTTCCTAACATCGTTGACATCAAATGCGCCGGAGCTCTTTTCAATAGACCTCTAAGTTTCACGCTATTGTCAGTCTTCGTGACTCCAAAGAGGTGGAAGTTGAGGTCCCCGTTGTAATTTCTTGCAAAGTGTGACCTAAAAAGACGGAACTACTTTCTACGGATCCTTCTATTGTCTCCTTCACGCTACTCAATCCGAACTAACGAGAGGCGGTAGCAGCATTGAAGGTTTCATCGACACTGATAACCTAGAGGTTACATATTTTGCCAACTCTGCTCTGCCATCGCGCGTTAAACCAGATATTTTTCTTGTCTCTCTACCTTCACAAGGTAGAAACTAGGGATAAGGTCTGGGTACACACTACTCTCCCCATACTCCACTTGTTGGAATACATCGGGTAAATTGTTGTTGTTGTTAGTTTACTGGGAACCCAAATGTTCAAATTATAGCTGACGAGTGCTTCATGATGAGAAATCCTTATAGCTGATGACTGTGAGAATGCACGGGAGAAAAATCTATTATTGATATTTTAATAATGATACAATGAGCCATATATATAATACATATTCTACTCCTACTAGATATAGGATTAGGACATATTATACTCCTACTACATAAGGGATTAGGACATTATCTACTCCAGCTATATATAGGACAAGGATTATTTACACATAAGTATCTAACACTCCCCCTCAAGCCGGTGCATACAAATCATATTTACCGAGCTTGTTACATATGTAACTAATACGAGGACCAGTGAGGGACTTGGTGAAAATATCTCTAAGTTGATCATTCGACATTCAAGGCCACTAAGCTCCCCCTGAGCAACAAAACTAAAATTGCAATGTTCACGCTGGAAAAAAAATAAAAGTAGTTAGAATTTGATGTAATTTATATGGGTAGGCTTGGAATCAGTAGACGAGCAAGTTTTCCTACAGAAGTTTTCTCAAAAAATGGCCGGAATGGCTCACACACGCTGTAAAAGTTATTGTAGCTCGCTGGAACCTTAGTTTTGGCGACACATGGAGGCGTGACTTTCTACCAGAGCGAATGACTAGGGTTTTGTCGCCTAACTTTTTCGAACAAGATGGTAGTATTGATTTTCATACAACATTTATCGATGAACGCAAATAAATCTTGAGTCATCAACCGGAAAGACGCACGGTGACTGATTTTTCTGTTCATATGTGACTGGAGTTTTCGGGGTTTGGTCGCACAAGGGTTTCAGATCTGATGGTGGTACTGGTATATGCACAGTACCACTGTAGCAGTGATGAACCCTAGGAACAAAACAAAGTTGCCGCAAAATTGCACGGCGATGAGATCTTTCTTCCCGGATGTCGCTGGAATGACGCACAACGATAATTTTCTCACTGAAGCTCTGATACCATGTGAGAATGCACGGGAGAAAAATCTATTATTGATATTTTAACAATGATACAATGAGCCCTATATATAATACATATTCTACTCCTACTATTAGGACATATTATACTCCTACTACATATGGGATTAGGACATTATCTACTCCAACTATATATAGGACTAGGATTATTTACACATAAGTATCTAACAATGACAATCCACTACTCCCCTAGTGGATTGTTGTTCGATACTTTGATCTAACACTATCGAGCTTATTTCGGCATTTCGGCATCTCAATAGCGAACACTGACATCATTACAACATAACTCTTCAACTTGAGAAAAGGTTGGATCTTTACATCTAGACCAACATGTTTTTAGTTTTCTAATGGGATGAGGACTAGTCTAAGTAATGAACTACTTACATTACTTCTCAAGGGGAACGAATGTCTATTCTCCCTCTTTCTTGATCCTTCTATTCTCACCATTTCAAAATTCTAGACGATTCGGACTCAAGGTTGTGGTCTAGTGGTCAATGAAGTAAGCGAGAACCATGAGATCTCAAGTTCAAATTCTAGCGAAGGCAAAAACCCTAGGTCATTTCTTCTCATCAGTCCAAGTCTTGGTGGTCAAAGTTTGTGGTCAGAGTTAACTGGTACCCTTTTGTTAGCGGGAGGTAGTGCGCGCAAATTGGGTTGGACACCACGATTATTAAAAAAATCTAGACAACCCCACAATTCTAATATTTGTCTTTAACCTAAACTCCATTTCCGCAAAAGTAAAAGATTTTCCTTGCTCACCTTTTTTCCTTTCCCATCTCCCACCCCTATCATCCTTCTTTTCACCTCTCCCTCCCCTAGACCTCAAATATAACCAAAGTCTATACCCTAGTTCTCAATCCCCACCCCCACCTTTTCACAAATTCTGACCCTAGTCATATCAGCCATGTTACATTGACCATTTATGAAATATGTGGCTCCCACATTCGTGAAGAAATCTAAACACCATATTGAACATCCACGAGTCTCCCATATATCTCCCACGCTCTTTACGAAATTTAAAGAGCACACAAGTGTGCTGAGCTTTCTTAAGGGGAACTCTCAATTATTTTCCTACAACGAAAAATAATATGACATAGTTTGATAGCAAACCTTAGCAGCTCTCCCACCGAGAGAATGGAGCCATGTATACTATGAATAGGCGCAGTTCTGGTTAATCCATCTTGGGTAGCCTGAAACATCTTATAATACCAGCCAGCACCACCAATTTTAGAGCAGATGAAATTTGCCGCAACATTCATAAGATATTGATAAAAATGACATTTTTACTGAAAAACAATAAGGCAGGAGAGAGAAGTAGACATACCACTGGACACGCCATCGTGTCTGGCGCTTTTCAATAACGCAAAGGCGCGCATGCAATGCCTCAACAGCCTTCTCTCGAACGGCCAATGTTGGATCCTTAAGAGCAACCCAAATAACATCCACAAAGTCCGGCACATGAACATTGAAAACAGTTGAAGCATTTTCCGCCATTTCTAAAATTTAAGACAAAGATTGAAACAGGAACAGCATCAGCAAGTACTTAGTAACTGGAATTAACAGCTGCTATGTGGTGGGTGATATGGAGAAAGAGAAATCATAAATTTGTTTGGGGGAAAAGAGAATTTTAATTAGTCTGTAACATAGATGTATGTTCTAAGTTGTTTTATCCATATACCGAGGCATATAACACTAGCGTCATCTGAGCAGACAATTACAACATGTTGAAGAGATAGACATTAATAACTACAGACCACATGAATTAAATACCTCGTCATTAAAATTGGCAAATATAGTTGTCAAACTATCACCTGAGCCAGAAACTCATCGAATCCTACATCAGCATACACAAAAGAAAAAATTGAATGCCGAACAGTAACATAAGCATCGGCAACGACAGTGATGAGAAGTTTTTGCACAACCTGTAAAACTTAACTCAGTTAAAAAAGACTCCTAAATTACCATGTAGAAGACCGGAAATAAAAACCTTAATTATGTATGATGTCAAGGATTACGTATCTACCAAGTGGAAAAGACACTTAACATGAGAAACTGCTCAAGGTTTATCTGGAGATTTATTTCTGCAACAAAAATTTGAATCACTAAGAACTAAGATTACCAAGTGAAATGACCCCAATGGCCAGCTAATTATATGACCCGGCCAAACATGAGACTACAAACAAGTACATAGATACTAAAAAGCTTTAGTCACACTACAAAAAACATTATCATGAAAAGGATGAGATAAAATGGTAGAATCCAGGAACTTGAGACAATTTGTCCCAGTAAACCATACCCATCTGCCATAGAGACCAAATAACTTGAGACACCACCAGAAAAGCACATCATAAGTTATACAATTTCTCTTTTTCATGAAATGCCAACCCTTGAAGACCCTTCCTAAAATCAATCGACGTTCGGTAAGAAAGCACAAAAAAACAAAGAGAACCAAAAGATAAACCTGTGAATCTACCGTTGTCTAAAACCATCATTATAATCCTATATTGAGAAAGTCTAGAGTGTAAAGTAAATTGAAATCATATGTTACATTGAAATATGATTTATATAGTAATGGCTCAAAGAAGAGATAACAGTAATCAAATGTTGCACAACACACTATACAAACACTAATGACCATTGGAAAGAAATTAGGACAGTTCTTGGGATGAAGCAATTAGCATGTGCCAAACAATGGACTTAGCTGACCAATGAAAAAAAGTAGGACAATTTTTGGGATGTATGGAGTAAGTAACATATGCTAAACTTGGAATCAGTCCGACCGCTAAAAGCTAGCTAATCTTTGTAGCATGCATCCAAAACTCAATCCACTAAAAGAGACTTGTGCAACCTCTTTCACAAAAGAGGGATAAACTGGCTGAGAGTTTGATAGAAAAACTATATTATTGAAGCCACTCATAAAACTGAATTAAACATCCTTATACAGATATTAGGGCATAGATTCTTTTCATTGGCACGTATTTGAATGCGCAGATATTTAAGAAGTGATGAATCAGGGAACCATATAAAACCAAGAGACATTGTTTAAAAGCAAACCTTTTCAACAAGTCGACGTCGCTTTCCACTGGCATGATTGATTCTACTAGGACTAAACTAGGTAGAAGACATCGCCAAGAAAGAATTTGCTACTAGTTTGCAGTAACATAGCGCAACATCTATTCGTTTAGCTCCATCCTCATCTTCTAAATATACAACAATAGACTCCCTTGCGAACTCAAGAAGAACATGACCATATAATGCCACAGGTTTTCTATCAAAGTAAACTAATGAGAAGGGGAATAGAGTGCACAAAATATAGATGACAAACCTTGAAATTAATACGAGCAAGAGTTTGAAAAGCAAGTTGAACTAGTGCAGGACCACTCTTAAATGTACCTCTCTAGGAAATGATCGGAGGGTATATAGGAAATTATTGGAAAGGACTTTTGGATCCTATAAACACTTTTTATAAAATTAGTGTTTAATACAGTGCCTAGAAAGGACATTTAAAGAGTTCAATAACCAGGAGGGACTTTCAGATAGCTCTTAAATGTACCTCTCTAGGAAAACTTTGTAAAACTAATTTTATAAGCATGTATTCTCATTGTCGAGGTGCGAGCAAGCTGGCTCAAACACCGTAATTATCAATAAATAATGGACTAAGTTCTAACAGTCATTGCAAAAAACTTAAATACTAAATAATTTAGTTTAAAAGTGACTTTTTTGCTTCACAAGGTCCAAACTAAGTAAACTTTGACCAATATTTTTTAAAAGTAAACCTTTACGTTTTTATAGAGAAAGATTGCAACTTACAGTTATGTTTCATGTAGCTGTAAAAATCAAATTTAACTTTACAATAAGAACTTATCTTGTTCAGTTTAGCTTAATCCATAACTACTCTGAGAAAATAAACCCATTTGAATCATTAGGTCTTAAGAACCAAAGGATGAATGAACTCTGCTAAGATGCTAAAGCATACTGGTTTTAAATCAGGATTGTTTTATAAGCAATGGCTTTATTCAGGACTACTATGTGATCTTCTTCAACAGAACAACATGGTAAGCTGCAACGATGACTACAGCAGCTGAACAGAAGATGCCATTTTGCAAATGCTGAACAGCTACATGATTGCAACAGGTTTATGGATCACTCATCTTTACTCCTCACACAGAACGCACCAGCTGCTGTCCAGAAATAGTTTCAGCAGCAGAAATATGCAGAGCTTTGGCAAGTCGCCAAATGATCTGAATTTCGTCCGAAACTCATCCGAGTCGCTAGGGACCTCGTCCGAATATATCAATAAGTCCCATAACATAGCACGGACCTACTCGGGGTCCTAAATTATATCAAACGACACTGTACCTACAAGCCATACCTCCCACACACCCTTAGAAAGGCGTAAGAACAGCTTTGGCACTTACTGATAAACAAAGCAAAGTAACTGTTGAGCCATATTTACTGCCAAGCTGAAGGTTTTCCTCGTGGCAAAGAAAGTGAATGTACTATAGAAGCACATAAGAGTTGCTTTTACATGCTAACACTTCTGTAACTAAAGAAGCAAAGTCGGTTGTTTTATTCTTTGGCATGAAATTATCGAGTTGTTTATGGTTACAAAAATATAACAATCGTACATATACTTCATATTTAACGTGCATCAACACTGCAAAGTAGAGAGTACTATTAATAAGTCAACCTTAAAAATTCAAAATCTGCAAGAAACGATCAATGGAAATATTAAGTATTTCAGTAACCACTATTTAACAGAACAATAAACGTACATGCCATAAATTCAAATAAAATGAAGTGCATCCATGTTTTCTGCAATTTGAAACAAGAGGATGTCAACAATGGCAATTGCCAATTCTACTTGGTAGCACGAAAAAATAGCAGGTTATTGTTTTCATTACCCTTCAGACACGAGCGTCAAGACATGTTTGTGCTGAGCCGTTCAGCAACTTTGGCAAGGAGAATTATCGCGGCAAACAAAAATGAATACATCATGATGCATCACAAAGCAGCCAAAACATTCATACTATTTCAGATTTGTCTTGGAAAGGCAAAACGATAACAGTCCCACTCCCTGAATTAAGCACAGATAGCATGAGGTGAAGCAAGATTGCTCTTTCATTAAATTGATTAAGAAAATTAATACTATCAAATGGGAAAAGTCAATATTTGATCCTTTACCAATGGATTTATAATGGAAAAAGTTGTTTACTAATAACAGTAAGAGCAATATCAAAATTGAAATCTAACTTGTACCAACTACTAACAATGCTGAATGTCAATTTGCCAATAGTAGTTGCATACAGAATGCATATTTTTATGGGTGTTTCTGTTCGTACTTTTACTGATATATCTAATTCATAAGGAGTACGACAAAATACGTTAAGATAGATTAGTATTAACTAAAAGCCTGATTAGGTAACAATAGTAAGCCTTAGAGAAAACATAAGTTCAGACAGGTGATACATCAGTAAAAGTTTCCCCTGATTGTTTTCTCTATTGGTTCCTTGGAAGCATATGGAGTCCGTTCGGAAGATTATTTCAATTCCTTACCGAGAATCAAATAAGCTCCATCTACTACGAATCGAAGCGTTAACAAAAACCTGATGTAGCTTTGCGACTATTCAGTGAGTGACAACTCGAATTTACAAAGAAATTTCCACGAAAATGCAGCAGGTTCAAACGTAACTGTAACAATGAAATAGTTCACAATTTGATCAAGGGAAGAATATTTTGTCAGATCAAAGAAGGCTAAAGTCTTTCCCATTAACAAGTTCCACAGCCAAGTGACCTCGACACACAACAACTTGAGCAACTCTGATTTTCTTATTGTTATTTAATCCTCCGAGGAACAAACAGAGGAGCTTGCTTGTATAGCCCTTCATATATATTCTTCTATCAAAAAAATAATAGTAAGTACTTCTAACGAAGATATCTTTTCAGTTAAATCAGGCACACACACAGAGAAGATATCTGTTCCATAAAATTTTATTAACTACTACTCCATAAACATTTTATATGTACTTTAATGTATTAGTTTCAGCTCATCAAACAGTCGACTTTTGTTAGCATAGTAGTTTTTATGCCTCTAACTTTTGTAACTGGTAATTAGTAAACATCACACAGCAGAAAAATTCTACAAGTTGTCTAATCTAATTTCAAATTATAGATCAGACAAAGTAATCACCTGTGAGCGAACAAGCGGAGACGAAAAGGTAACAGTGAAATATGGAGAGAAAACCCAAGCAAAAACAGAGTGTAATCCAGAATTTATTCTGCTGTCACAGCAAAACAATTCTCTGAAGTGTCAAATATAACCCTAAAGGTAAAGATCATATTTGCCAAAAAGAAGGGCGTCGAAGTAATCTAACCTGACAAGATAATCTTTAACACAAAATATATCCTGATCCCATGAAAATCTGAAGAGATAATATTGAACTTCCAAAGTTTATTGTTGATCCCCATGAAACACAGGTGTTAGCAAACTAAGAAAAGAACTCAAAGCAGCAAAAACAAGAGGAGGCTGATGTTACACGTCCGAGAAGAGGAAGAGTCGCGTATCCTACAGAACAGAGTGGGAATAAAATAGTGTAAAATATGCTGAGTAAAAAGAATTGTACGCTTACAATATCTGTAAACTTTACCTAAAAGACTAAAATACCCCTAGACGACCAAGACCACCTTATTCTCGCTTCTAAATAGTAGGAATTAGGGCATAGATTCTTTTCATAGGCACGTATTTGAATGCGCAGATAATTAAGAAGTGACGAACCAGGGAACCATATAATATAAAGAGACATTGTTTAAAAGCAAACCTCTTCAACAAGTCGACGTCACTTTCCACTGGCATGATTGATTCTACTAGGACTAAGCTGGGTAGAAGACATCCCCAAGAAAGAATTTGCTACTTGTTTGCAGCAACATAGCGCAATATCTATTCGGGTAGCTCCATCCTCATCTTCTAAATATACAATAATAGACTCCCTTGCGAACTCAAGAAGAACATGACCTATAATGCCACAGGTTTTCTATCAAAGTAAACTAATGAGAAGGGAAATAGAATGCACAAAATATAAATGACAAACCTTGAAATTAATACGAGCAAGAGTCTGAAAAGCAAGTTGAACTAGCGCAGGACCACTCAATTCTGGTACTTGGGGGGTAACAATAAGGCAGGAGAGAAGTAGACAAACCACTAGACACGCCATCGTGTCTCGCGCTTTTTAATATCTCAAAAGCGGGCACAAATTGCCTCAACAGCCTTCTCTCGAACAGCCAATGTTGGATCCTTAAGAGCAACCCAAATAACCTCCACAAAGTCCGGCACATGAACATTGAAAACAGTTGAAGCATTTTCCGCCATTTCCAAAATTTAAGACAAAGATTGAAACAAGAATAGCATCAGCAAGTAATTAGTAACTGGAATTAACAGCTGCTATGTGGTGGGTGATATGGAGAAATAGAAATCATAGATTTGTTTGGGGAAAAGAGAATTTTAATTAGTCTGTAACATAGATGTATGTGCTAAGTTGTTTTATCCATGAACCGAGGCATAAAACACTGGCGTCATCTGAGCAGGCAATTACAACACGTTAAAGAGATTGACACTAATAACTACAGACCACATGAATTAAATACCTCGTCATTTAAAGTGGCAAACATAGTTGTCAAACTATCAACCTGAGCCAGAAACTCGTCGAATCCTACATCAGCATACACAGAAGAAAAAATTGAATGCCGAACAGTAATATCAACATCGGCAACGACAGTGATGAGAAGTTTTTGCACAATCTGTAAAAATTAACTCAGTTAAAAAAGACCCCTAAATCACCATGCAGAAGACCGGAAATAAAAACCTTAATTATGCATAATGTCAAGGAGTACGTATCCACCAAGTGGAAAAGACACTAAACATGAGAAACTGCTGAATGTTTATAGACAGTCTTCTGGAGATTTATTTCTGCAACAAGATTTTGAATCACTAAGAACTAAGATTACCAAGTGAAATGACCACAATGGCTAGCTAATTATATGATCCGGCCAAACATGAGACTACAAACAAGTACAGAGATAGTAAAAAGTTTTACTCGCACTACAAAGAATGAGATAAAATGGTAGAATCCAGGAACTTGACACAATTTATCCCAGTAAACCATACCCATCTGCCATAGAGACCAAATGACTTGAGACACCACCAGAAAAGCAAATCATAAAGCTATACAATTTCTTTTTTTCATGAAATGCCAACCCTTGAAGACCCTTCCTAAAATCAATCAACGTTCGGTAAGAAAGCACAAAAAAACAAAGAGAACCAAAAGATAAACCTGTGAATCTACCGTTGTCTAAAACCATCATTATAATCCTATATTAAGAGTCTAGAGTGTAAAGTAAATTGAAATCATATGTTACCAAATTTTTTGGAAGAACCTATAAAAATGACATTGAAATATGATTTATACAGTAATGGCTCAAAGAAGAGATAACAGTAATCACATGTTGCACAACACACTATACAAACACTAATGACCATTGGAAAGAAATTAGGACGGTTCTTGGGATGAAGCAATTAGCATGTGCCAAACATTGGACTTAGCTGACCAATGAAAAGAAAGTAGGACAATTTTTGGGATGGATGGAGTAAGTAACATATGCTAAACTTGGAATCAGTCCAACCACTAAAAGCTAGCTAATCTTTGTAGCATGCATCCAAAACTCAATCCACTAAAAGAGACGCGTGCCACCTCTTTCACAAAAGGGGGATAAACTGGCCGAGAGATTGATAGAAAAACTATATTATTGAAGCCACTCATAAAACTGAATTAAACATCCTTATACAGATATTAGGGCATAGATTCGTTTCATAGGCACGTATTTGAATGCGCAGATAATTAAGAAGTGACGAACTAGGAGACATTGTTTAAAAGCAAACCTCTTCAACAAGTCAACGTCGCTTTCCACTGGCATGATTGATTCTACTAGGACTAAACTGGGTAGAAGACATCGCCAAGAAAGAATTTGCTACTAGTTTGCAGCAACATAGCGCAACATCTATTCGTGTAGCTCCATCCTTATCTTCTAAATATACAACAATAGACTCCCTTGCGAACTCAAGAAGAACATGACCCTATAATGCCACAGGTTTTCTATCAAAGTAAACTAATGAGAAGGGGAATAGAGTGCACAAAATATAGATGACAAACCTTGAAATTATTACGAGCAAGAGTCTGAAAAGCAAGGTGAACTAACGCAGGACCACTCATTTCTGGTACTTGGGGGGTAACAGTTGCAGTATGCCCTCGACTCATAGCACTTGATTGTCTTGAGAGTGCATGATGAGATCTGGAGAGAATTGCAGAAATACATTCAAGCAGCCGATCTTGAATGGTCGGCAACAAAGATGGAATGCTGAGACACAGAAATACACATGTTATCCTTGAACAACACCAGACAAAAAGAACCCAGTTCATGAAACTTCTTCTCAAATTCAGAAAAAACCTTTCAGTTATTTGCTCCAAGGCTTCCACTAGTGTCAGGGAGAGTCCGTCATAAAAAGCATCCAAGAGACCACGTACATGAAGCTCCATGGCTGGTCCCATTGCTTTAGCAATATCTCCAACACATGCCAGAGCCTCAAACGAGGGCCTGCCTCTACGGGGAGCAATCTGAGAGACACATACGCATGTCAGTGTTGATGCTTCAAACATATACATGTCATAGAAAAACCTACAACACCTGAATATAACAGTTTACCTTCTCTGGAAACTTCTCCCGATTCATTGAAGCTTCAAAGCAATCTCCAAAGTCAATATGCAGAATCTTCCCACTATATGACGAACATAAATATATTAGAACTTTTGTCATCAGCAAGAAAATGTAATAGCAAAAGTATATGGTACCTGTATCGGTGAAGCATGAAGTTACTAGGATGTCGATCCCCCAAACCAAGTAGGTATCAAACCTGGACAGAGCAACCCAGATTCAACAGATGTACACAAGAGAAGCAACTAAAAAGAAAGCATCTCCAAGTTTTAGCTTTGCCATTTGAGCTACCAATTTACGGGATATTAGTTCCAATGAAGATTTCCATTAACTGTTTAACACCGTGCACTAAGCTCCCGCTATGCGCGGGGTTCGGGGAAGGGCCGGACCACAAGGGTCTATAGTACGCAGGCATTTCTACAAGAGGCTGTTTCCACTGCTCGAACCCGTGACCTCCAGGTCACATGGCAACAACTTTGCTAGTTACGCCAAGGCTCCCTTTCATGTTATCCTAAAGAACTTCACATGTAAAGAATATAAATTCTGATGCAATGATTTTCAATGTCAAACTAACTTAGAGACACCTATTTAATATTTCTTTCACCTCCATTAATAATACAATAAAGAACTCAAATTCACATCTTAACTTTGTCTCAAATTAAATGACCTTACATAAGATAGGACGAAAGGTGTTTTAGTGAGTAAAAAGTATCTCTTTAGGTGCTAGATAAGGAAATTAATAACCCTGAATGAGTACAAAAGTAACTCTTCTTTCCGAACTCGGTCACAACACTAACTATTCCTCATCTAAAATAAGCATTTTAAGATACAACAACAACAACAACAACAACAACAACAACAACAAGCCTAGCAGAATCCTACAATGGTCTGCAGAGGGTACTGTGTAATCCGACCTTAACCCTACCTTTAGGAGGAGGTAGAGAGACTGTTTCTGGAAGACCCTCGGCTCAAGAAGATGAAAAGCAATAATAGAAATAAGCAGTATCAACCACAAAGGCAAGAAAGAAAGTAACGACAGGAAGGAACAACAGTTTAATAGCCCCATAATAGTCTTAGCTGTAGAATTATATAGGTTACTAAATTTCTGATATTCGTAATGCCTTCAAAAGGCTGCGGTAATTCTGATCAAGAACAGCAAGATAATTTCATCAAAGAGAGGTTCACCATATAAATGCAGCGTATATGAAAGTAAAACTTGTGTGATTCCTTTGCATATGCCAAATCCATTGTTAAATAACGAGTGTTATCAGTGAATTAATGAAGTCCAGGAATCAACACACAACTAACGGTAAGGAAACACCATACACAGAATCTAGCCCTAACAGGCTCAAGCTTAACCAAACCAATATCATTGCTTCGGCAGACTCACCCAAGGGAAAAGCAAATGAAAGGAATGGAGAATCTACTAACATTGTTAAAGATGTCTGTCACGATAGAGAGAACATAAGCACATTTTAGTTAGGAGCAATCACCTGGATGAATGCTTTCTCCTTTATAGTGGTATTGTTCCTCATTGCTCCTTCCTCAAGCATTTCATGCAGAGGCTCTAACACCTTCAGCATGCCCTCAATGTTGTGTTCACCAAAATATAGACGGCTGGCCTCTTCCAGTGCCTCATGCCACATTTCATGCCACAATATCGCAACCCTGATAAGCTCCTTTGAGACAAGTTGGGCTTTCAAAATCATGCCAAAAGTCAGAACAATACATACAGAAACCATCAAACTATCACTGTAAACCAGTTCTAGATTCACCTGATCAACGAGCACGCCGCTCTGCTGTCTAACTTTGTCAACCACTTCTTGAGCCGCAGCTCTGTGCAAATTGCTAATTGACTTACATGCCACAAAAAGCGGATACATAAGAGCCTACAGAAAAGGTGCACATATATTAAAAATTGGACAACTAAGAAGAACTATATAAGGCAACAACAAGAGGTTAGAAATATACTATGGTCTCACTTGCTCAGAACATAGAAATAAAGTCTTTTGTGTCTGACCACTAAAATAGCTTATAAGCACATGCCATGATACTTTGCTCCTAACTTGAGTGCAATGGTATTGTTACCCTCTCAAGGCTTTCACATTATTAAGTTTTAATTCCGATATACTACGTATTCTCAACGTTCATTCATTTGCATGTTCATGTGCATGTCCAGCCCATCTACAATTTAATAAGACCGCGCTTGTTAATTATAGTGTTGCCTAAGTACATTTGCTGATTTGCACACACAAACTTTTTTAGGAACTAGGTTATTGATCGTACAGCTCTTCTTTGATGAGAATGCTATCCCACTGTGTACATCATATCCATTTATAATCTATTTTTATTACTCTTATAAAGCTGCATATATAACTTCAAATGACAATGTAGCTCGCTCAGATATGGATCCTTCTTTGCGGGTCTTCCCATTAAAGAATAGTTAGTCTATGTTCCAATAGCTTATAAAAATGTCAAATATCAAATAAATTGACCCAAAAATAGTAGTTAATACACAAGCCATTCACAATTACGCGTTAAAAGAGAAATTAATAAGGATAAAGTAGAGGGTGGAGATTAAAATCATATATATTTCACGAGGAAAACAGTCATGATAAGATAGCAAAATCAAAAATTGCTATGTGGAAAATATCTAGCAAATACCTGTGGATGACTCTGTCCAATTCGCACTAGCAAGGATTGTATCAGTTCTGTGACAGCATGGTTATTTGAATGTATCCGTGCAATAATCCGAGGTAACACAACCAACCATGTGTTGATGTTAACATGTGTGAATCCTTTCTGCAATGCCATTTGGACCTCCGAAGTAGCTCCATGGTTGAACCACAATGTAAGAAGACGAAGAATATCCTGAAACTCAGAAACCCGACCACTAGAAAAGTAAAACTATAATGTAACAGAAAAGTCAATGGTGAACATTAGTGAATCTAATAGGAAGGCTCGCTAGCAAGGATTGTATCATTTCTTTGACAGCATGGTTATTTGAATGTATCCGTGCAATAATCCTAGGTAACACAACCAACCATGTGTTGATGTTAACATGTGTGAATCCTTTCTGCAATGCCATTTGGACCTCCGAAGTAGCTCCATGGTTGAACCACAATGTAAGAAGAAGAATATCCTGAAACTCAGAAGCAAGCAAGAAAAGGACACCATGTCACTCCAAGGATACAAAATGCTAAGAAAACACTAAACTAAAAAAGGACATTTAGCAACAAGGGCAGATCAACGACGCCTCAACATCATACAAGGTAGTCTTCTAGACAGTCTTCTGGAGATTTATTTCTGCAACAAGATTTGAATCACTAAGAATTAAGATTACCAAGTGAAATGACCACAATGGCTAGCTAATTATATGATCCGGCCAAACATGAGACTACAAACAAGTACAGAGATACTAAAAAGTTTTACTCACACTACAAAGAATGAGATAAAATGGTAGAATCCAGGAACTTGACACAATTTATCCCAAGTAAACCATACCCATCTGCCATAGAGACCAAATGACTTGAGACACCACCAGAAAAGCACATCATAAAGCTATACAATTACTCTTTTTCATGAAATGCCAACCCTTGAAGACCCTTCCTAAAATCAATCGACATTCGGTAAGAAAGCACAAAAAAACAAAGAGAACCAAAAGATAAACATGTGAATCTACCGTTGTCTAAAACCAACATTATAATCCTATATTGAGAAAGTCTAGAGTGTAAAGTAAATTGAAATCATATGTTACCAAATATTTTGGAAGAACTTATAAAAATGACATTGAAATATGATTTATAGAGTAATGGCTCAAAGAAGAGATAACAGTAATCACATGTTGCACAACACACTATACAAACACTAATGACCATTGGAAAGAAATTAGGACAGTTCTTGGGATGAAGCAATTAGCATGTGCAAAACATTGGACTTAGCTGACCAATGAAAAGAAAGTAGGACAATTTTTGGGATGGATGGAGTAAGTAACATATGCTAAACTTGGAATCAGTCCAACCACTAAAAGCTAGCTAATCTTTGTAGCAGGCATCCAAAACTCAATCCACTAAAAGAGACGCGTGCCACCTCTGTCACAAAAGGGGGATAAATTGGCTGAGAGATTGATAGAAAAACTATATTATTGAAGCCACTCATAAAACTGAATTAAACATCCTTATACAGATATTAGGGCATAGATTATTTTCATAGGCACGTATTTGAATGCGCAGATAATTAAGAAGTGACAAACCAGGAAACATTGTTTAAAAGCAAACCTCTTCAACAAGTCAACGTCGCTTTCCACTAGCATGATTGATTCTACTAGGACTAAACTGGGTAGAAGACATCGCCAAGAAAGAATTTTCTACTAGTTTGCAGCAACATAGCGCAACATCTATTCGTGTAGCTCCATCCTCATCTTCTAAATATACAACAATAGACTCTCTTGCGAACTCAAGAAGAACATGACCCTATAATGCCACAGGTTTTCTATCAAAGTAAACTAATGAGAAGGGGAATAGAGTGCACAAAATATAGATGACAAACCTTGAAATTATTACGAGCAAGAGTCTGAAAAACAAGCTGAACTAGCGCAGGACCACTCAGTTCTAGTACGTGGGGGTAACTGTTGCAATATGCCCTCGACTCATAGCACTTGATTGTCTTGAGAGTGCATAATGAGATCTGGAGAGAATTGCAGAAATACATTCAAGCAGCCGATCTTGAATGGTCGGCAACAAAGATGGAATGCTGAGACACAGAAATAAACATGTTATCCTTGAACAACACCAGACAAAAAGAACCCAGTTCATGAAACTTCTTCTCAAATTCAGAAAAAACCTTTCAGTTATTTGCTCCAAGGCTTCCACTAGTGTCAGGGAGAGCCCGTCAGAAAACATAGCATCCAAGAGACCACGAACATGCAGCTCCATGGCTGGTCCCATTGCTTTAGCAATATTTCCAACACATGCCAGAGCCTCAAACGAGGGCCTGCCTCTACGGGGAGCAATCTGAGAGACACATACGCATGTCAGTGTTGTTGCTTCAAGCATATACATGTCACAGAAAAACCTACAACACCTGAATATAACAGTTTACCTTCTCTGGAAACTTCTCCCGATTCATTGAAGCTTCAAAGCAATCTCCAAAGTCAATATGCAGAATCTTCCCACTGTATGACGAACATAAATATATTAGAATTTTTGTCATCAGCAAGAAAATGCAATAGCAAAAGTATATAGTACCTATATCGGTGAAGCATAAGGTTACTAGGATGTCGATCACCAAACCAAGTAGGTATCATACCTGGACAGAGCAACCCAGATTCAACAGATGTACACAAGAGAAGCAACTAAAAAGAAAGCATCTCCAAGTTTTAGCTTTGCCAGTTGAGCTACCAATTTACGGGATATTAGTTCCAATGAAGATTTCCATTAATTGACGCCGTGCACTAAGCTCCCGCTATGCGCGGGGTCCGGGGAAGGGCCGGACCACAAGGGTCTATAGTACGCAGGCATTTCTGCAAGAGGCTATTTCCACTGCTCGAACCCGTGACCTCCAGGTCACATGGCAACAACTTTGCCAGTTACGCCAAGGCTCCCCTTCATGTTATCCTAAAGAACTTCACATGTAAAGAATATAAATTCCGATGCAATGATTTTCAATGTCAAACTAACTTAGAGCCACCTATTTAATATTTCTTTCACCTCCATTAATAATACAATAAAGAACTCAAATTCACATCTTAACTTTGTCTCAAATTAAATGACCTTACATAAGATAGGACGAAAGGTGTTTTAGTGAGTAAAACAGTATCTCTTCAAGTGCTAGATAAGGAAATTAATAACCCTGAATGAGTACAAAGGTAACTCTTCTTTCCGAACTCGGTCACAAAACTAACTATTCCTCATCTAAAATAAGCATTTTAAGATACAACAACAACAACAACAACAAGCCTAGCAGAATCCTACAATGGGGTCTGCGGAGGGTACTGTGTAATTAGACCTTAACCCTACCCTTAGGAGGAGGTAGAGAGACTGTTTCTGGAAGACCCTCGGCTCAAGAAGATGAAAACCAATAATAGAAATAAGTAGTATCAACCACAAAGGCAAGAATAAAGTAACGGCAGGAAGGAACAACAGCCATTTTAAGATACAGAGATGTCATATTAATAGCCCCATAATAGTCTTAGCTGCAGAATTATACAGGTTACTAAATTTCTGATATCCGTAATGCCTTCAAAAAGCTGCGGTAATTCTGATCAAGAACGGCAAGATAATTTCATCAAAGAGAGGTTCACCATATAAATGCAACGTATATGAAAGTAAAACTTGTGTGATTCCTTTGCATATGCCAAATCCATTGTTAAATAACGAGTGTTATCAGTGAATTAATGAAGTCCGGGAATCAACACACAACTAACAGTAAGGAAACACCATACACAGAATCTAGCCCTAACAGGCTCAAGCTTAACCAAACCAATATCATTGCTTCGGCAGACTCACCCAAGCACTGGAAAAGCAAATGAAAGGAATGGAGAATCTACTAACATTGTTAAAGATGTCTGTCACGATAGAGAGAACATAAGCACATTTTAGTTAGGGGCAATCACCTGGATGAATGCTTTCTCCTTTATAGTGGTATTGTTCCTCATTGCTCCTTCCTCAAGGATTTCATGCAGAGGCTCTAACACCTTCAGCATGCCCTCAATGTTGTGTTCACCAAAATATAGACGGCTGTCCTCTTCCAGTGCCTCATGCCACATTTCATGCCATAATATCGCAACCCTGATAAGCTCCTTTGAGACAAGTTCGGCTTTCAAAATCATGCCAAAAGTCAGAACAATACATTCCGGTGTGGTTGGATTCTGTTCAACAGCCCAAGGACTTGGAGCACATCTTTTGTTCTTTCCACTGCTTGAAGTGATTGTTACGACCACGAAGAAACGACAAATCCCAACTATGGATATATAAGAGCCAAAACTGCTAAGGGCATTCCATCCAGCGTAAGCATCTGGATAATCTGGAATGCGACGTGGCATACCCGAAAGGCCCTGGTGAACCGTCATAATTAGTGAACAAGTGTAAGCTTCGCTGCAGAAACCATCAAACTATCACTGTAAACTAGTTCTAGATCACCTGATCAACGAGCACGCCGCTCTGCTGTCTAACTTTGTCAACCACTTCTTGAGCCGCAGCTCTGTGCAAATTGCTAATTGACTTACATGCCACAAAAAGCGGATACATAAGAGCCTGCAGAAAAGGTGCACATATATTAAAAATTGGACAACTAAGAAGAACTATATAAGGCAACAACAAGAGGTTAGAGATATACTATGGTCTCACTTGCTCAGAACATAGAAATAAAGTCCTTTGTGTCTGACCACTAAAATAGCTTATAAGCACATGCCATGATACTTTGCTCCTAACTTGAGTGCAATGGTATTGATACCCTCTCAAGGCTTTCACATTATTAAGTTTTAATTCCGATATACTACGTATTCTCAACGTTCATTCATTTGCATGTTCATGTGCATGTCCAGCCCTTCTACAAATTAGTAAGACCGCGCTTGTTAATTATAGTGTTGCCTAAGTACATTTGCTGATTTGCACACACAAACTTTTTTAGGAACTAGGTTATTGATCGTACAGCTCTTCTTTGATGAGAATGCTATCCCACTGTTTAGATCATATCCATTTATAATCTATCTTTATTACTCTTATAAAGATGCATATATAACTTCAAATGACAATGTAGCTCGCTCAGCTATGGATCCTTCTTGGCGGGTCTTCCCATTAAAGAATAGTTAGTCTATGTTCCAATAGCTTATAAAAATGTCAAATATCAAATAAATTGACCCAAAAATAGTAGTTAGTACACAAGCCATTCACAATTACGCGTGAAAGGAGAAATTAATAGGGATAAAGTAGGGGGTGGGGATTAAAAGCATATATATTTCACGAGGAAAACAGTCATGATAAGATAGCAAAATCAAAAATTGCTATGTGGAAAATATCTAGCAAATACCTGTGGATGACTGTCCAATTCGCACAAGCAAGGATTGTATCAGTTCTCTGACATAATGGTTATTTGAATGTATCCGTGCAATAATCCGAGGTAACACAACCAACCATGTGTTGATGTTAACATGTGTGAGTCTTTCCTGCAATGCCATTTGGACCTCCGAAGTAGCTCCATGGTTTAACCACCATGTAAGAAGACGAAGAATATCCTGAAACTCAGAAACCCGACCACTAGAAAAGTAAAACTATAATGTAACAGAAAAGTCAATGGTGAACATTAGTGAATCTAATAGGAAGGCTCGCTAGCAAGGATTGTATCAGTTCTCTGACGGCATGGTTATTTGAATGTATCCGTGCAATAATCCGAGGTAACACAACCAACCATGTGTTGATGTTAACATGTGTGAATCCTTTCTGCAATGCCATTTGGACGTCCGAAGTAGCTCCATGGTTGAACCACAATGTAAGAAGACGAAGAATATCCTGAAACTCAAAAACCCGACCATTAGAAAAGTAAAACTATAATGTAATAGAAAAGTCAATAGTGAACATTAGTGAATCTAATAGGAAGGCTCGGTGGATAACAAGGCAACTATGATTCAGTACTCAAAATTAAATTCAATACAACACGTTGATCCAGCTGAACCTGTCCAAAAGTTGCATGAGCTAAAAATATAGCAAGAAGAAAGCAAGAAAAGGACCAAGGATACAAAATGCTAAGAAAAGACTAAGCTAAAAAGGACATTTAGCAGCAAGGGCAGATCAACGACGCCTCAACATCACACAAGGTAGTCTTTTAAGAACAATTGAATTAAATTAGCTGTAGATACAAAAATTACCTGTAAACTATCATCAACACCCTTAGCATATGCTCCACATGCTATAGAGTGAAAATAACCAGCTACGGCAGCAACAACAAACTGTGAAGCAATATTTGCAAAACCTCTCAGAGTGTAATGAGACATCACTGTAGTATTGAAAAGTGCCCATGTATGCCATGCCTTTCCCCACTTCGTTGCACAGTGAGTAGCATTTCTAAATGCACTAAGAATTTCTGACAGAGACAATATTATCCAAAAAACAAAAGTTAGATATGATATCATTAAGATGTCACACCACCAAGAAGAAAGCCTTATTATCTTTTCTTTTTGAGAAGGGGAGTGGATTGTGGAGTGTCCACGCTTTACCTTGTATAGAATCATCATCCAAACCAGGAGAAAGTGCCCACTTCCAAGTGCCGAGTCTAAGATATACACGAGCAACAAGTGGATTACTGGTTGCAGAGCTGTTTTCTTGAGAGGTCCATGGCAAGGTCCTTCAACATCATATTTAAATACATGAGACAGACCACGAAGAAAGATCATGATATTTATGTCTAGTGACAGGTATGTGACTGTAATTTCATCTCTGAAATGCAATACCTGCAACCTAGCAAAAGCTTCAAATCGCTTATGATCCTCTCCAAGTGACCATAGGTACTTTAAGTATGCTAGCATCACTTGAGGGGGACCATGATACCGCACGGTTGCAGGAGTTGATTCCGTATCGAACCGCATGACAAAAAAGAATCATAGAAAGTCAAGAGCACAAATAGAGCAATAACAAGAAAGATAAGCCACCAAATAAAGCACACTTCCGTCCACAACCCATAGGGATAAATTAGTAACCTGTAAAAGTTTATCCAATGTAGATCTACCTTGGCTAATTGTGCCATTCTTCCGGCAAAGTGATGCAAACTTATCCATGTTTCAATGTCTTCTGTAGGAGGCAATACAAGTGCCCTCACAGATAAAAGTGCTTGCCAAACCTAGAAAAATAAGAATATATTGCAGATAACAGAGGAAGAACTTCTGTAAGATGCCATGAATTTTAGAATAATGAAAGCTCTCACATAAGCACTGATCAGATTGAAAATGTAAGACCATGAATACACATCCAAAATAATTGTTAGAAATTTGATATTACCTCAACGTTTCTTTTTGTACTCATTATGCGCTCATTCCTGATCAGATTTAAATGCATATACATTTAAAGCAGAGTTTTACATAAACAAAACAAACACCCACATCAGTGTCAATATGAAGCACTCTGTGCAGAGAACTGTTCTGTTAACCATTCAATAGACTATCCTAGAACTGAAACCAAGAACACCAACTCACGCATGCTTTTGAAGGTATGACACCCATCAAATTTGTTTAAAAGAACAAGCAGAGAAATCCATGGCAAAGCAACAAGATAATATCTTGTAGAACTTGACCACGTAGTATAGCTCAACAGAGGATCCTGTATATATACATAGTCAACCAATGGTAACTAAGAAGAGAAAAACCAGCAATAGCCAAAACCTAATACTTTCTGCAGAGGATTGTGAGAAGGACCGAAGAACCCAATACTTTCTTCATTAAGGACTGTAAAAAACAAGGTACCTCGACATATTGTAGTCAAGCTATAGACCACAAATACATTCTAGATACAACAGCTAATAAGAACAAGCAGGTCGTACACACATTTTTTGTATAAGTCTTGTACGTGGAAGTTCATTCCCTCGTTTATAAAATAATTTTCTTTATCCAAAAAAGGGAAACAAGAAGGTAGTAGTTGGTTGCACCTAAAACACACATGTAACTCGCCTCGGACATGAGGTAGACTGACTCTTACATCGTACATGATATAACCAAAGATTTTAAGTCTCCAGTTTATCATACGACAACAATTTAAAACAGCAAAAGGAACTCTCAATTATTTTACTACAACGAAAAATAATATGATATTAGTTTGATAACAAACCTTAGCAGCTCTCCCACCGCGAGAAGGGAGCCATGTATACTATAAACAGGCGCAGTTCTGGCCAATCCATCTTGGGTAGCCTCAAACATCTTATAATACCTGCCAGCACCACCAATTTTAGAGCAGATGAAATTTGCCGCAACATTCATAAGATATTGATAAAAATGAAATTTTTACTAAAAAACAATAAGGCAGGAGAGAGAAGTAGACATACCACTAGACACGCCATCGTGTCTCGCGCTTTTCAATATTGCAAAGGCGGGCACGCAATGCCTCAACAGCCTTCTCTCGAAGGCCAATGTTGGATCCTTAAGAGCAACCCAAATAACCTCCACAAATTCCGGCACATGAACATGGAAAACAGTTCGAAGCATTTTCCGCCATTTCCAAAATTTAAGACAAAGATTGAAACAAGAACAGCATCAGCAAGTACTTAGTAACTGGAATTAACAGCTACTATGTGATGGGTGATATGGAGAAAGAGAAATCATAGATTTGTTTGGGGGAAAAGAGAATTTTAATTAGTCTGTAACATAGATGTATGTGCTAAGTTGTTTTATCCATGTACCGAGGCATATAACACTAGCGTCATCTGAGCAGGCAATTACAACACGTTGAAGAGATTGACACTAATAACTACATACCACATGAATTAAATACCTCGTCATTTAAAGTGGCAAATATAGCTGTCAAACTATCAGCCTGGGCCAGAAACTCGTCGAATCCTACATCAGCATACAGAGAAGAAAAAATTGAATGTCGAACAGTAGCATCAGCATCGGCAACAACAGTGATGAGAAGTTTTTGCACAACCTATAATAATTAACTCAGTTAAAAAAGACTCCTAAATCACCATGCAGAAGACCGGAAATAAAAACCTTAATTATGCATAATGTCAAGGACTACTTATCGACCAAGTGGAAAAGACACTTAACATGAGAAACTGCTGAATGTTTATAGACAGTCTTCTGGAGATTTATTTATGCAACAAGATTTTGAATCACTAAGAACTAAGATTACCAAGTGAAATGACCCCAATGGCTAGCTAATTATATGATCCGTCCAAACATGAGACTACAAACAAGTACAGAGATACTAAAAAGTTTTAGTCACACTACAAAAAACATTATCATGAAGAGAAAGAGATAAAATGGTAGAATCTATGAACTTAGAGACAATTTATCCCAGTAAACCATACCCATCTGCCATAGAGACCAAATGACTTGAGACACCACCAGAAAAGATACAATTTCTCTTTTTCATGAAATGCCAACCCTTGAAGACCCTTCCTAAAATCAATCAACATTGGGTAAGAAAGCACCAAAAAACAAAGAGAACCAAAAGATAAACCTGTGAATCTACCGTTGTCTAAAACCATCATTATAATCCTATATTGAAAAAGTCTAGAGTGTAAAGTAAATTGAAATCATATGTTACCAATTTTTTTGGAAGAACATATAAAAATGACATTGAAATATGATTTATAGAGTAATGGCTCAAAGAAGAGATAACAGTAATCACATGTTGCACAACACACTATACAAACACTAATGACCATTGGAAGGAAATTAGGACAGTTCTTGGGATGAAGCAATTAGCATGTGCCAAACAATGGACTTAGCTGACCAATGAAAAGAAGATGGAGTAAGTAACATATGCTAAACTTGGAATCAGTCCAACCACTAAAAGCTAGCTAATCTTTGTGGCAGGCATCCAAAACTCAATCCACTAAAAGAGACGCGTGCCACCTCTTTCACAAAAGGGGGATAAACCGGCTGAGAGATTGATAGAAAAACTATTTTATTGAAGCCACTCATAAAATTGAATTAAACATCCTTATACAGATATTAGGGCATAGATTCTTTTCATAGGCATGTATTTGAATGCGCAGATAATTAAGAAGTGACGAACCAGGGAACCATATAATACCAGGAGACATTGTTTAAAAGCAAGCCTCTTCAACAAGTCAACGTCGCTTTCCACTGGCTTGATTGATTCTACTAGGACTAAAGTGGGTAGAAGACATCGCCAAAAAAGAATTTGCTACTAGTTTGTAGTAACATAGCGCAACATCTATTCGTGTAGCTCCATCCTCATCTTCTAAATATATAACAATAGACTCCCTTGCGAACTCAAGAAGAACATGACCCTATAATGCCACAGGTTTTCTATCAAAGTAAACTAATGAAAAGGGGAATAGAGTGCACAAAATATAGATAACAAACCTTGAAATTATTACGAGCAAGAGTTTGAAAAGCAAGGTGAACTAGCGCAGGACCACTCAGTTCTGGTACTTGGGGGGTAACTGTTGCAATATGCCCTCGACTCATAGGGCTTGATTGTCTTGAGAGTGCATGATGAGTTCTGGAGAGAATTGCAGAAATACATTCAAGCAACCGAACTTGAACTGTCGGCAACAAAGATGGAATGCTGAGACACAGAAACACACATGTTATCCTTGAACAACACCACACAAAAAGAACCCAGTTCATGAAACTTCTTCTCAAATTTAGAAAAAAACTTTCAGTTATTTGCTCCAAGGCTTCCACTAGTGTCAGGAAGAGCCCGTCAGAAAACATAGCATCCAAGAGACCACGAACATGAAGCTCCATGGCTGGTCCCATTGCTTTAGCAATATTTCCAACAAATGCCAGAGCCTCAAACGAGAGCCCGCCTCTACGGGGAGCAATCTGAGAGACACATACGCATGTCAGTGTTGTTGCTTCAAGCATATACATGTCACAGAAAAACCTACAACACCTGGAAGACTTTTTATATAAAACCCTGAAAAGACAAAGCAATCTCCAAAGTCAATATGCAGAATCTTCCCACAGTATGACGAACATAAATATATTAGAACTTTTGTCATCGGCAAGAAAATGCAATAGCAAAAGTATATAGTACCTGTATCGGTGAAGCATGAGGTTACTAGGATGTCGATCACCCAAACCAAGTAGGTGTCAAACCTGGACAGAGCAACCCAGATTCAACAGATGTACACAAGAGAAGCAACTAAAAAGAAAGCATCTCCAAGTTTTAGCTTTGCCATTTGAGCTACCAATTTACGGAAGATTTCCAAGTTTTAGCTTGGCCATACTGCCTTGGAAGATTTTGATGAAGCTGCGAAGTATTACATGGTTTCACAGCCATCTGCCATATTGAAACACTAATGGAATCTAGCACAGCCTGCAAGCAACCATAGAAAAAACATTACTTGATCCATCGAAATCAAACCCTAAAATGAGTGCAAGAAAAATGGATCTTCACATTATTAAGTTTTAATTCCGATATACTACGTATTCTCAACGTTCATTCATTTGCATGTTCATGTGCATGTCCAGCCCTTCTACAATTTAGTAAGACCGCGCTTGTTAATTATAGTGTTGCCTAAGTACATTTGCTGATTTGCACACACAAACTTTTTTAGGAACTAGGTTATTGATCGTACAGCTCTTTTTGATGAGAATGCTATCCCACTGTTTAGATCATATCCATTTATAATCTATCTTTATTACTCTTATAAAGTTGCATATATAACTTCAAATGACAATGTAGCTCGCTCAGCTATGGATCCTTCTTGGCGGGTCTTCCCATTAAAGAATAGTTAGTCTATGTTCCAATAGCTTATAAAAATGTCAAATATCAAATAAATTGACCCAAAAATAGTAGTTAGTACACAAGCCATTCACAATTACGCGTTAAAGGAGAAATTAATAGGGATAAAGTAGGGGTGGGGATTAAAAGCATATATATTTCACGAGGAAAACAGTCATGATAAGATAGCAAAATCAAAAATTGCTATGTGGAAAATATCTAGCAAATACCTGTGGATGACTCTGTCCAATTCGCACTAGCAAGGATTGTATCAGTTCTCTAACAGCATGGTTATTTGAATGTATCCGTGCAATAATCCGAGGTAACACAACCAACCATGTGTTGATGTTAACATGTGTGAATCCTTTCTGCAATGCCATTTGGACCTCCGAAGTAGCTCCATGGTTGAACCACAATGTAAGAAGACGAAAAATATCCTGAAACTCAGAAACCCGACCACTAGAAAAGTAAAACTATAATGTAACAGAAAAGTCAATGGTGAACATTAATGAATCTAATAGGAAGGCTCGCTAGCAAGGATTGTATCAGTTCTCTGACAGCATGGTTATTTGAATGTATCCGTGCAATAATCCGAGGTAACACAACCAACCATGTGTTGATGTTAACATGTGTGAATCCTTTCTGCAATGCCATTTGGACCTCCGAAGTAGCTCCATGGTTGAACCACAATGTAAGAAGACGAAGAATATCCTGAAACTCAGAAACCCGACCATTAGAAAAGTAAAACTATAATGTAACAGAAAAGTCAATGGTGAACATTAGTGAATCTAATAGGAAGGCTCGCTGGATAACAAGGCAACTATGATTCAGTACTGAAAATTAAATTCAATACAACACGTTGATCCAACTGAACCTGTCCAAAAGTTGCATGAGCTAAAAATATAGCAAGAAGCAAGCAAGAAAAAGACCAAGGATACAAAATGCTAAGAAAACACTAAGCTAAAAAAGGACAAATGTATAGGTGGCCTCTGAGGTGAAGGACAAATGTCATGCGGAGAAAACCGGGTGAATTCCTTTACAGAGTATGCAAAACGTTTAGTGTCATCACCACCTGAGATAAGCATCGGCACACCCAATTGTGCCCATTTATGGTAACTAAAATCAAGGGGCTTCTCCCCAGTACGCTGCTTCTTTGCCTTATGTTCAGCTACGGGTTCTGTCGGGGAGAAGAAAAGTTAAAAATTAAGTATAACAAAACCCAGATAAGAAGGGATATCTTGAAGTCCAAAATTAAAACAAGGCAAATATTTCAACTTCAATTTCAGTGAACGAGAGGCAAAAACTAAATAACTGACCTTCATGAGCAATGGGTACAGCAATTGCCAAGGCCCTCACATCATGTGTATGGGCCCTCACGTAACCAACATAAATCCATTTCTTCATGTCTCCAGAAGAAATATCTCCATCATGAGACCCAACCTCACTGGTTGAGAGCTTATAAATTATTACCAAAAAACAATAGCAAATAATTAGCAGCTATAAAAGCATACTTAAATTGTGTTCTCAAAACAATTATAGTTGAGAATGTCTTAAGCAAGATATCAGAAGAGATGATAATACACAATATCTAAAGAAAAACAAATTAAGTAAAAGATTGATACTGTAATATCTTCATTTTAGCAAGATTGACTGAAAGAATATTGTCGATCAACTCGAAAGATTTAAGTACAAAGGTACTTCTTGGTGCCTTCAGATGAGAGAAACCTCAGATGTTTTGGATGGAATTTCAACTCGAAATAACTCACCAAAAAGCCAAATGTCTGCTTAGTCTATTTAGTTGGTCCAACCAGTTCCATGTAAATAGTACTACTATCTTCCTAGGCTTTGTTAGTTCCCTAACTTTAGACTAGCCATGGTCATGAAAGGCCTTCATAAGATTTTTTGGTGTTTTGGCTAGCTCCCAGTATCTACAATATCATGTAACGAAGCTAACATATTTACCTTTGTACTTTCTGCATCTTCATGACGCCAGTAATGAAACAACATAGCAGGCACCTCTATTTTAGTCATTCGTCAATTCTTTGCCTTTTTGCTTTGACTTTTCTTTATCATTTTTTTAGAAAAAGGTAGATAGCAAGAAATAGAAAAGGAAATGAATTTTTACGTGCAAGTTTTTTTGTAAAAAAACACATGAAGCACTTATACGGGAAATATGGAAGTCAAGCCTCTCAAGCAACAACCAAATGCTTGTAGCATTTTCTTTTAGACAAGCTATTTAACCCATGTATAACAACATAAGCAACTAACAATTTAAATGCTTCGAACATATTATCTCTTACTATCACAAACCATACAGCCTGTCTATTTATTCATAGTTAACCATTGAGCCTGTTTTTTAAAAAAAAATGTAGCATCTCAAAGCACTGATAATTAGGGACAAGTTTAGGAGGCAATTTATGTATTATCCCATTTGAGTTCTGTTTTTTATCTTCATTTGCTATACCACTCCCCTGAAGCATTGAGGTCTACATATTTGAATAGCCTGCATTTAGGTACCACGATCCTGCCTAGTTCCACCTCAATTTCACTCTTTGCCTGCTTGCTAAACTTGAAATACATATATTCTGCCTTACTTCTACTTATCCTAAACCACTTAATCCCCAAAATGCTTATCCATAGTTCAAATTTCTGGCGGATACCATAGCTAGTTTCGTCAATTAACATCATCTACTAAAACTAATAAAATTGGACTTCATTTTTTATCTGGGTAAACAAGCAAGGGCCCAATGAGATCCTAGAGGAATGAGCACAAATAGATGTACAACTTAAATAGAGTATTTTCTTTGGATGGGTAGTGTGTTTATGTACCTAACCATCAGAACCAGCAGAGAACACCCTCCTATGGCTGGGTGATGCTGCTAAAGCATTCACGTCACCTTTATGACTTCAATGTGACTGCAAAAGAGTACCATGATGGGTGTTCCAGAACTGAATGCTACCAGTACTATCTGCACTAACCAGGGTACCACATCTGCAAATAGCATTATGAGGTTTGAAGCAATATTAAAAAAAAAAACCGAAAATTTTAGTACATTACAAGATGAAAAAAAAGGAGTTCCAATTCTTTCTGAAACTTCTAAGGGAAGGATTGCCAATTTGATATTCACCTCAACGCAAGCAATGACCATATGCATAGTTCAGATCCACTACCCAGACCTCCAAGTCCAACTGTTATCCTGTAGACTTCATATGCTAACTTCACATCCCATCATCTTATAAACCTGCAAAGAAACAATCTCCTTTCAGAATTTTCACCGCGGACACGCCATGAAGAATAGACAGTCATGCTTCAGCCGACATTATTGCCTCTGTTGAGTTTTTCATCAGAAATCAACAAGTAAATGTAGCGCATAGTTAATACAAAATAGAACATACCCATCACTACTACCAGAAAATATCTTCTTTGCATCAGAACTCCAAGTGACGCTCAACATACGCCCTGCAATTACACGAAAATTATAAAATACCCAAAGCAACAATCATATATCTGCACTTTGTGATTTTCAGGGGTAGCTATCGACCCTAGGCAATGATCTTTTGTAAGTCATATTCTTCTCATCGGTAGTGTAGATTGTCACAAGCAAATGCAATTTGACCATTTTCACTATCATCATCCTCGTGAAGAACAACTGAGTCATCATCATCTTCACCTTCAGTGCTCTCATTATCACTACTAACACCATTTGTATGATTAACATGGCCATTTTCATACTGCCTTGGGAGATTTTGATGAAGCTGCGAAGTATTACATGGCTTCACAGCCATCTGCCATATTGAAACACCAATGGAATCTAGCACAGCCTGCAAGCAACCATAGAAAAAACATTACTTGATCCATCGAAATCAAACCCTAAAACTAAGTGCAAGAAAAATGGATCTTCACATTATTAAGTTTTAATTCCGATATACTACGTATTCTCAACGTTCATTCATTTGCATGTTCATGTGCATGTCCAGGCCTTCTACAATTTAGTAAGACCGCGCGTGTTAATTATAGTGTTGCCTAAGTACATTTGCTGATTTGCACACACAAACTTTTTTAGGAACTAGGTTATTGATCGTGCTCTTCATTGATGAGAATGCTATCCCACTGTTTAAATCATATCCATTTATAATCTATCTTTATTACTCTTATAAAGTTGCATATATAACTTCAAATGACAATGTAGCTCGCTCAGCTATGGATCCTTCTTGGCGGGTCTTCCCATTAAAGAATAGTTAGTCTATGTTCCAATAGCTTATAAAAATGTCAAATATCAAATAAATTGACCCAAAAATAGTAGTTAGTACACAAGCCATCACAATTACGCGTTAAAGGAGAAATTAATAGGGATAAAGTAGGGGGGGATTAAAAGCATATATATTTCACGAGGAAAACAGTCATGAACCGATAGCAAAATCAAAAATTGCTATGTGGAAAATATCTAGCAAATACCTGTGGATGACTCTGTCCAATTCGCACTAGGAAGGATTGTATCAGTTCTCTGACAGCATGGTTATTTGAATGTATCCGTGCAATAATCCGAGGTAACACAACCAACCATGTGTTGATGTTAACATGTGTGAATCCTTTCTGCAATGCCATTTGGACCTCCGAAGTAGCTCCATGGTTGAACCACAATGTAAGGAGACGAAAAATATCCTGAAACTCAGAAACCCGACCACTAGAAAAGTAAAACTATAATGTAACAGAAAAGTCAATGGTGAACATTACTAAATCTAATAGGAAGGCTCGCTAGCAAGGATTGTATCATTTCTCTAACGACATGGTTATTTGAATGTATCCGTGCAATAATTCGAGGTAACACAACCAACCATGTGTTGATGTTAACATGTGTGAATCCTTTCTGCAATGCCATTTGGACCTCCGAAGTAGCTCCATGGTTGAACCACAATGTAAGAAGACGAATAATATCCTGAAACTCAGAAACCCGACCATTAGAAAAGTAAAACTATAATGTAACAGATCCCAGAGCCTCAAACGAGGGCCTGCCTCTAGGGAGCAATCTGAGAGATACATACGCATGTCAGTGTTGTTGCTTCAAGCATATACATGTCACAGAAAAACCTACAACACCTGAATATAACAGTTTACCTTCTCTGGAAACTTCTCCAGATTCATTGAAGCTTCAAAGCAATCTCCAAAGTCAATATGCAGAATCTTCCACAGTATGACGAACATAAATATATTAGAACTTCTGTCATCGGCAAGAAAATGCAATAGAAAAAGTATATAGTACCTGTATCGGTGAAGCATGAGGTTACTAGGATGTCGATCACCCAAACCAAGTAGGTATCAAACCTGGACAGAGCAACCCAGATTCAACAGATGTACACAAGCGAAGCAACTAAAAAGAAAGCATCTCCAAGTTTTAGCTTTGCCATTTGAGCTACCAATTTACGGAAGATTTCCATTAATTGTTTGACGTCGTGCACTAAGCTCCCGCTATGCGCGGGGTCCGGGGAAGGGCCGGACCACAAGGGTCTATAGTACGCAGGCATTTCTGCAAGAGGCTGTTTCCACTGCTCGAACCCGTGACCTCCAGCTCACATGGAGGCAACTTTACCAGTTACGCCAAGGCTCCCCTTCATGTTATCTTAAAGCACTTCACATGTAAAGAATATAAATTCCGATGCAATGATTTTCAATGTCAAACTAACTTAGAGCCACCTATTTAATATTTCTTTCACCTCCATTAATAATACAATAAAGAACTCAAATTCACATCTTAACTTCGTCTCAAATTAAATGACCTTACGTAAGATAGGACGAAAGGGTTTTAGTGAGTAAAACAGTATCTCTTCAGGTGCTAGATAAGGAAATTAATAACCCTGAATGAGTACAAAGGAAACTCTTCTTTCCGAACTCGGTCACAAAACTAACTATTCCTCATCTAAAATAAGCATTTCAAGATACAACAACAACAACAAGCCTAACAGAATCCTACAATGGAGTCTGCGGAGGGTACTGTGTAATCAGACCTTAACCCTACCCTTAGGAGGAGGTAGAGAGACTGTTTCTGGAAGACCCTCGGCTCAAGAAGATGAAAAGCAATAATAGAAATAAGCAGTGTCAACCACAAAGGCAAGAAAGAAAGTTACGGCAGGAAGGAACAACAGCCCTTTTAAGATACACAGAGATGTCATATTAATAGCCCCATAATAGTCTTAGCTGCAGAATTATACAGGTTACTAAATTTCTGATATCCGTAATGCCTTCAAAAGGCTGCGGTAATTCTGATCAAGAACAGCAAGATAATTTCATCATAGAGAGGTTCACCATATAAATGCAGCGTATATGAAAGTAAAACTTGTATGATTCATTTGCATATGCCAAATCCATTGTTAAATAACGAGTGTTATCAGTGAATTAATGAAGTCTAGGAATCAACACACAACTAACAGTAAGGAAACACCATACACAGAATCTAGCCCTAACAGGCTCAAGCTTAACCAAACCAATATCATTGCTTCGGCAGACTCACCCAAGCACAGGGAAAAGCAAATGAAAGGAATGGAGAATCTACTAACATTGTTAAAGATGTTTGTCACGATAGAGAGAACATAAGCACATTTTAGTTAGGAGCAATCACCTGGATGAATGCTTTCTCCTTTATAGTGGTATTGTTCCTCATTGCTCCTTCCTCAAGCATTTCATGCAGAGGCTCTAACACCTTCAACATGCCCTCAATGTTGTGTTCACCAAAATATAGACGGCTGGCCTCTTCCAGTGCCTCATGCCACATTTCATGCCACAATATCGCAACCCTGATAAGCTCCTTTGAGACAAATTGGGCTTTCAAAATCATGCCAAAAGTCGAAATAATACATACAGAAACCATCAAACTATTCTTTACTTAGTCAGAGTCATTGTTTTACTCTTTCTATCTGCATGACTGCTTTCTTATGATGAGTAGTGGCCATCACTTGCCTCTCTGTACCCTGTATGAAGGAGCATCCACTGCGCTTACTAGTGGGTATGATTAAAGTCAAGAGCGGGTCTCTCAGAAAAAAGGACCTTATCTGTATCTTGTCAACCACTTCTTGAGCAGCAGCTCTGTGCAAATTGCTAAGTGACTTACATGCGACAAAAAGCGGATACATAAGAGCCTGCAGAAAAGGTGCACATATATTAAAAATTGGACAACTAAGAAGAACTATTTACGGCAACAACAAGAGGTTAGAGAAATATTATGGTCTCACTTGCTTAGAACATAGAAATAAAGCCTTTTGTGCCTGACCACTAAAATAGCTTATAAGCACGTGCCATGATACTTTGCTCCTAACTTGAGTGCAATGGTATTGTTACCCTCTCAAGGCTTTCACATTATTAAGTTTTAATTCCGATATACTACGTATTCTCAACGTTCATTCATTTGCATGTTCATGTGCATGTCCAGCCCTTCTACAATTTAGTAATACCGTGCTTGTTAATTATAGTGTTGCCTAAGTACATTTGCTGATTAGCACACACAAACTTTTTTAGGAACTAGGCTATTGATCGTACAGCTCTTTTTTTATGAGAATGCTATCCCACTATTTAAATCATATCCATTTATAATCTATCTTTATTACTCTTATAAAGTTGCATATATAACTTCAAATGACAATGTAGCTCGCTCAACTACGGATCCTTCTTGGCGGGTCATCCCATTAAAGAATAGTTAGTCTATGTTCCAATAGCTTATAAAAATGTCAAATATCAAATAAATTGACCCAAAAATAGTAGTTAGTACACAAGCCATTCACAATTACGCGTTAAAGGAGAAATTAATAGGGATAAAGTAGGGGGTGTGGATTAAAAGCATATATATTTCACGAGGAAAAGATAGCAAAATCAAAAATTGCTATGTGGAAAATATCTAGCAAATACTCGTGGATGACTCTGTCCAATTCGCACTAGCAAGGATTGTATCAGTTCTCTGACAGCATGGTTATTTGAATGTATCCGTGCAATAATCCGAGGTAACACAACCAACCATGTGTTGATGTTAATATGTGAAAATCCTTTCTGCAATGCCATTTGGACCTCCGAAGTAGCTCCATGGTTGAACCACAATGTAAGAAGACGAAAAATATCCTGAAACTCAGAAACCCGACCACTAGAAAAGTAAAACTATAATGTAACAGAAAAGTCAATGGTGAACATTACTAAATCTAATAGGAAGGCTCGCTAGCAAGGATTGTATCATTTCTCTAACGACATGGTTATTTGAATGTATCCGTGCAATAATCCGAGGTAACACAACCAACCATGTGTTGATGTTAACATGTGTGAATCCTTTCTGCAATGCCATTTGGACCTCCGAAGTAGCTCCATGGTTGAACCACAATGTAAGAAGACGAAGAATATCCTGAAACTCAGAAACCCGACCATTAGAAAAGTAAAACTATAATGTAACAGAAAAGTCAATGGTGAACATTAGTGAATCTAATAGGAAGGCTCGCTGGATAACAAGGCAACTATGATTCAGTACTGAAAATTAAATTCAATACAACACGTTGATCCAGCTGAACCTGTCCAAAAGTTGCATGAGCTAAAAATATAGCAAGAAGCAAGCAAGAAAAGGACCAAGGATACAAAATGCTAAGAAAACACTAAGCTAAAAAAGGACATTTAGCAGCAAGGGCAGATCAACGACGCCTCAACATCACACAAGGTAGTCTTCTAAGAACAATTGAATTAAATTAGCTGTAGATACAAAAATTACCTGTAAACTATCATCAACACCCTTAGCATGTGCTCCACATGCTATAGAGTGAAAATAACCAGTTATGGCAGCAACAACAAACTGTGAAGCAATTTTTGCAAAACCCTCAGAGTGTAATGAGACATCACTGCAGTATTGAAAAGTGTCCATGTATGCCATGCCTTTCCCCACTTCGTTGCACAGTGAGTAGCATTTCTAAATGCACTAAGAATTTCTGACAGAGACAATATTATCCAAAAAACAAAAGTTAGATATGATATCATTAAGATGTCACACCACCAAGAAGAAAGCTTTATTATCTTTTCTTTTTTAGAAGGGGAGTGGATTGTGGAGTGTCCACGCTTTACCTTGTATAGAATCATCATCCAAACCAGGAGAAAGTGCCCACTTCCAAGTGCCGAGTCTAAGATATACACGAGCAACAAGTGGATTACTGGTTGAAGAGCTGTTTTCTTGAGAGGTCCATGGCAAGGTCCTTCAACATCATATTTAAATACATGAGACAGACCACAAAGAAAGATCATGATATTTATGTCTAGTGACAGGTATGTGACTGTAATTTCATCTCTGAAATGCAATACCTGCAACCTAGCAAAAGCTTCATTTCGCTTATGATCCTCTCCAAGTGACCATTGGTACTTTAAGTATGCTAGCATCACCTGAGGGGAACCATGATACCGCACAGTTGCAGGAGTTGATTCCGGATCGAACCGCAGGACAAAAAATAATCATAGAAAGTCAAGAGCACAAATAGAGCAATAACAAGAAAGATAAGCCACAAAATAAAGCACACATCCGTCCACAACCCATAGGGATAAATTAGTAACCTGTAAAAGTTTAACCAATGTAGATCTACCTTGGCTAATTCTGCCATTCTTCCGGCAAAGTGATACAAACTTGATCCATGTCTCAATGTCTTCTGTAGATAGCAAGAAATAGAAAAGGAAATGAATTTTTACGTGCAAGTTTTTTTGTAAAAAAAACACATGAAGCACATATACCGGAAATATGGAAGTTGAGCCTCTCAAGCAACAACCAAATGCTTGTAGCATTTTCTTTTAGACAAGCTATTTAACCCATGTATAACAACATAAGCAACTAACAATTTAAATGCTTCGAACATATTATCTCTTACTATCACAAACCATACAGCCTGTCTATTTATTCATAGTTAACCATTGAGCCTGTTTTTTTTTTAAAAAAATGTAGCATCTCAAAGCACTGATAATTAGGGACAAGTTTAGGAGGCAATTTATGTATTATCCCATTTGAGTTCTGTTTTTTATCTTCATTTGCTATACCACTCCCCTGAAGCATTGAGGTCTACATATTTGAATAGCCTGCATTTAGGTACCACGATCTTGCCTAGTTCCACCTCAATTTCACACTTTGCCTGCTTGCTAAACTTGAAATACATATATTCTGTCTTACTTCTACTTATCCTAAACCACTTAATCCCTAAAATGCTTATCCATAGTTCAAATTTCTGGCGGATACCATAGCTAGTTTCGTCAATTAACATCATCTACTAAAACTAATAAAATGGGACTTCATTTTTTATCTGGGTAAACAAGCAAGGGCCCAATGAGATCCTAGAGGAATGGGCACAAATAGATGTACAACTTAAATAGAGTATTTTCTTTGGATGGGGAGTGTGTGTATGTACCTGACCATCAGAACCAGCAGAGAACACCCTCCTATGGCTGGGTGATGCTGCTAAAGCATTCACGTCACCTTTATGACTTGAATGTGACTGCAAAAGAGTACCATGATGGGTGTCCCAGAACTGAATGCTACCAGTACTATCTGCACTAACCAAGGTACCACATCTGCAAATAGCATTATGAGGTTTGAAGCAATATTAAAAAAAAAACAGAAAATTTTAGTATAACACAAGATGAAAAAAAGGAGTTCCAATTCTTTCTGAAACTTTTAAGGGAAGGATTGCCAATTTGATATTCACCTCAACCCAAGCAATGACCATATGCATAGTTCAGATCCACTGCCCAGACCTCCAAGTCCAACTGTTATCCTGTAGACTTCATATGCTAACTTCACATCCCAGCATCTTATAAACCTGCAAAGAAACAATCTCCTCTCAGAATTTTCACCGCGGACACGCCATGAAGAATAGACAGTCATGCTTCAGCCGACATTATTGCCTCTGTTGAGTTTTTCATCAGAAATCAACAAGTAAATGTAGCGCATAGTTAATACAAAATAGAACATACCCATCACTACTGCATCAAAACTCCAAGTGACGCTCAACATACGCCCTGCAATTACACGAAAATTATAAAATACCCAAAGCAACAATCATATATCTGCACTTTGTGATTTTCAGGGGTAGCTATCTCACCACTGACCCTAGGCAATGATCTTTTGTAAGTCATATTCTTCTCATCGGTAGTGTAGATTCGAACACAACCATCGTCACAAGCAAATGCAATTTGACCATTTTCACTATCATCATCCTCATGAAGAACAACTGAGTCATCATCATCTTCACCTTCAATGCTCTCATTATCACTACTAACACCATTTGTATGATTAACATGGCCATTTCATACTGCCTTGGAAGATTTTGATGAAGCTGCAAAGTATTACATGGTTTCACAGTCATCTGCCATATTGAAACACCAATGGAATCTAGCACAGCCTGCAAGCAACCATAGAAAAAACATTACTTGATCCATCGAAATCAAACCCTAAAACTAAGTGCAAGAAAAATGGATCTTCACATTATTAAGTTTTAATTCCGATATACTACGTATTCTCAACGTTCATTCATTTGCATGTTCATGTGCATGTCCAGCCCTTCTACAATTTAGTAAGACCGCGCTTGTTAATTATAGTGTTGCCTAAGTACATTTGCTTATTTGCACACACAAACTTTTTTAGGAACTAGGTTATTGATCGTACAGCTCTTTTTTTTTTATGAGAATGCTATCCCATTGTTTAGATCATATCCATTTATAATCTATCTTTATTACTCTTATAAAGTTGCATATATAACTTCAAATGACAATGTAGCTCGCTCAGCTATGGATCCTTCTTGGCGGGTCTTCCCATTAAAGAATAGTTAGTCTATGTTCCAATAGCTTATAAAAATACCAAATATCAAATAAATTGACCCAAAAATAGTAGTTAGTACACAAGCCATTCACAATTACGCGTTAAAGGAGAAATTAATAGGGATAAAGTAGGGGGTGGGGATTAAAAGCATATATATTTCACGAGGAAAACAGTCATGATAAGATAGCAAAATCAAAAATTGCTATGTGGAAAATATCTAGCAAATACCTGTGGATGACTCTGTCCAATTCGCACTAGCAAGGATTGTATCAGTTCTCCGACAGCATGGTTATTTGAATGTATCCGTGCAATAATCCGAGGTAACACAACCAACCATGTGTTGATGTTAACATGTGTGAATCCTTTCTGCAATGCCATTTGGACCTCCGAAGTAGCTCCATGGTTGAACCACAATGTAAGAAGACGAAAAATATCCTGAAACTCAGAAACCCGACCACTAGAAAAGTAAAACTGTAATGTAAGAGAAAAGTCAATGGTGAACATTAGTGAATCTAATAGGAAGGCTCGCTAGCAAGGATTGTATCAGTTCTCTGACGGCATGGTTATTTGAATGTATCCGTGCAATAATCCGAGGTAACACAACCAACCATGTGTTGATGTTAACATGTGTGAATCCTTTCTGCAATGCCATTTGGACCTCCGAAGTAGCTCCATGGTTGAACCACAATGTAAGAAGACGAAAAATATCCTGAAACTCAGAAACCCGACCATTAGAAAAGTAAAACTATAATGTAACAGAAAAGTCAATGGTGAACATTAGTGAATCTAATAGGAAGGCTCGCTGGATAACAAGGCAACTATGATTCAGTACTGAAAATTAAATTCAATACAACACGTTGATCCAGCTGAACCTGTCCAAAAGTTGCATGAGCTAAAAATATAGCAAGAAGCAAGCAAGAAAAGGACCAAGGATACAAAATGCTAAGAAAACACTAAGCTAAAAAAGGACATTTAGCAGCAAGGGCAGATCAACGACGCCTCAACATCACACAAGGTAGTCTTCTAAGAACAATTGAATTAAATAACTGTAGATACAAAAATTACCTGTAAACTATCATCAACACCCTTAGCATGTGCTCCACATGCTATAGAGTGAAAATAACCAGTTATGGCAGCAACAACAAACTGTGAAGCAATTTTTGCAAAACCCTCAGAGTGTAATGAGACATCACTGCAGTATTGAAAAGTGTCCATGTATGCCATGCCTTTCCCCACTTCGTTGCACAGTGAGTAGCATTTCTAAATGCACTAAGAATTTCTGACAGAGACAATATTATCCAAAAAACAAAAGTTAGATATGATATCATTAAGATGTCACACCACCAAGAAGAAAGCTTTATTATCTTTTCTTTTTGAGAAGGGGAGTGAATTGTGGAGTGTCCACGCTTTACCTTGTATAGAATCATCATCCAAACCAGGAGAAAGTGCCCACTTCCAAGTGCCGAGTCTAAGATATACACGAGCAACAAGTGGATTACTGGTTGAAGAGCTGTTTTCTTGAGAGGTTCATGGCAAGGTCCTTCAACATCATATTTAAATACATGAGACAGACCACAAAGAAAGATCATGATATTTATGTCTAGTGACAGGTATGTGACTGTAATTTCATCTCTGAAATGCAATACCTGCAACCTAGCAAAAGCTTCATTTCGCTTATGATCCTCTCCAAGTGACCATTGGTACTTTAAGTATGCTAGCATCACCGGAGGGGGACCATGATACCGCACAGTTGCAGGAGTTGATTCCGGATCGAACCGCAGGACAAAAAAGAATCATAGAAAGTCAAGAGCACAAATAGAGCAATAACAAGAAAGATATGCCACAAAATAAAGCACACTTACGTCCACAACCCATAGGGATAAATTAGTAACCTGTAAAAGTTTAATCAATGTAGATCTACCTTGGCTAATTCTGCCATTCTTCCGGCAAAGTGATACAAACTTGATCCATGTTTCAATGTCTTCTGTAGATAGCAAGAAATAGAAAAGGAAATGAATTTTTACGTGCAAGTTTTTTTGTAAAAAAAACACATGAAGCACTTATACTGGAAAATATGGAAGTTAAGCCTCTCAAGCAACAACCAAATGCTTGTAGCATTTTCTTTTAGACAAGCTATTTAACCCATGTATAACAACATAAGCAACTAACAATTTAAATGCTTCGAACATATTATCTCTTACTATCACAAACCATACAGCCTGTCTATTTATTCATAGTTAACCATTGAGCTTGTTTTTTTTAAAAAAAATGTAGCATCTCAAAGCACTGATAATTAGGGACAAGTTTAGGAGGCAATTTATGTATTATCCTATTTGAGTTCTGTTTTTTATCTTCATTTGCTATACCACTCCCCTGAAGCATTGAGGTCTACATATTTGAATAGCCTGCATTTAGGTACCACGATCCTGCCTAGTTCCACCTCAATTTCACACTTTGCCTGCTTGCTAAACTTGAAATATATATATTCTGTCTTACTTCTACTTATCCTAAACCACTTAATCCCTAAAATGCTTATCCATAGTTCAAATTTCTGGCGGATACCATAGCTAGTTTCGTCAATTAACATCATCTACTAAAACTAATAAAATGGGACTTCATTTTTTATCTGGGTAAACAAGCAAGGGCCCAATGAGATCCTAGAGGAATGAGCACAAATAGATGTACAACTTAAATAGAGTATTTTCTTTGGATGGGGAGTGTGTGTATGTACCTGACCATCAGAACCAGCAGAGAACACCCTCCTATGGCTGGGTGATGCTGCTAAAGCATTCACGTCACCTTTATGACTTGAATGTGACTGCAAAAGAGTACCATGATGGGTGTCCCAGAACTGAATGCTACAAGTACTATCTGCACTAACTAGGGTACCACATCTGCAAATAGCATTATGAGGTTTGAAGCAATATTAAAAAAAAACAGAAAATTTTAGTATAACACAAGATGAAAAAAAAGGAGTTCCAATTCTTTCTGAAACTTCTAAGGGAAGGATTGCCAATTTGATATTCACCTCAACCCAAGATATGACCATATGCATAGTTCAGATCCACTACCCAGACCTCCAAGTCCAACTGTTATCCTGTAGACTTCATATGCTAACTTCACGTCCCAGCATCTTATAAACCTGCAAAGAAACAATCTCCTCTCAGAATTTTCACCGCGGACACGCCATGAAGAATAGACAGTCATGCTTCAGCCGACATTATTGCCTCTGTTGAGTTTTTCATCAGAAATCAGCAAGTAAATGTAGCGCATAGTTAATACAAAATAGAACATACTCATCACTACTACCAGAAAATATCTTCTTTGCATCAGAACTCCAAGTGACGCTCAACATACGCCCTGCAATTACACGAAAATTATAAAATACCCAAAGCAACAATCATATATCTGCACTTTGTGATTTTCAGGGGTAGCTATCTCACCACTGACCCTAGGCAATGATCTTTTGTAAGTCATATTCTTCTCATCGGTAGTGTAGATTCGAACACAACCATCGTCACAAGCAAATGCAATTTGACAATTTTCACTATCATCATCCTCGTGAAGAACAACTGAGTCATCATCATCTTCACCTTCAATGCTCTCATTATCACTACAAACACCATTTGTATGATTAACATGGCCATTTTCATACTGCCTTGGAAGATTTTGATGAAGCTGCAAAGTATTACATGGTTTCACAGCCATCTGCCATATTGAAACACCAATGGAATCTAGCACAGCCTGCAAGCAACCATAGAAAAAACATTACTTGATCCATCGAAATCAAACCCTAAAACTAAGTGCAAGAAAAATGGATCTTCACATTATTAAGTTTTAATTCCGATATACTACGTATTCTCAACGTTCATTCATTTGCATGTTCATGTGCATGTCCAGCACTTCTACAATTTAGTAACACCGCGCTTGTTAATTATAGTGTTGCCTAAGTACATTTGCTGATTTCCACACTTAAGACTTTTTAGGAACTAGGTTATTGATCGTACAGCTCTTTTTTTTTTATGAGAATGCTATCCCATTGTTTAGATCATATCCATTTATAATCTATCTTTATTACTCTTCTAAAGTTGCATATATAACTTCAAATGACAATGTAGCTCGCTCAGCTATGGATCCTTCTTGGCGGGTCTCCCCATTAAAGAATAGTTAGTCTATGTTCCAATAGCTTATAAAAATATCAAATATCAAATAAATTGACCCAAAAATAGTAGTTAGTACACAAGCCATTCACAATTACGCGTTAAAGGAGAAATTAATAGGGATAAAGTAGGGGTGGGGATTAAAAGCATATATATTTCACGAGGAAAACAGTCATGATAAGATAGCAAAATCAAAAATTGCTATGTGGAAAATATCTAGCAAATACCTGTGGATGACTCTGTCCAATTCGCACTAGCAAGGATCGTATCAGTTCTCTGATAGCAAGGTTATCTGAATGTATCCGTGCAATAATCCGAGGTAACACAACCAACCATGTGTTGATGTTAACATGTGTGAATCCTTTCTGCAATGCCATTTGGACCTCCGAAGTAGCTCCATGGTTGAACCACAATGTAAGAAGACGAAAAATATCCTGAAACTCAGAAACCCGACCACTAGAAAAGTAAAACTGTAATGTAAGAGAAAAGTCAATGGTGAACATTAGTGAATCTAATAGGAAGGCTCGCTAGCAAGGATTGTATCAGTTCTCTGACAGCACGGTTATTTGAATGTATTCGTGCAATAATCTGAGGTAACACAACCAACCATGTGTTAATGTTAACATGTGTGAATCCTTTCTGCAATGCCATTTGGACCTCCGAAGTAGCTCCATGGTTGAACCACAATGTAAGAAGACGAAGAATATCCTCAAACTCAGAAACCCGACCATTAGAAAAGTAAAATTATAATGTAACAGAAAAGTCAATGGTGAACATTAGTGAATCTAATAGGAAGGCTCGCTGGATAACAAGGCAACTATGATTCAGTACTGAAAATTAAATTCAATACAACACGTTGATCCAACTGAACCTGTCCAAAAGTTGCATGAGCTAAAAATATAGCAAGAAGCAAGCAAGAAAAGGACCAAGGATACAAAATGCTAAGAAAACACTAAGCTAAAAAAGGACATTTAGCAACAAGGGCAGATCAACGACGCCTCAACATCACACAAGGTAGTCTTCTAAGAACAATTGAATTAAATTAGCTGTAGATACAAAAATTACCTGTAAACTATCATCAACACCCTTAGCATGTGCTCCACATGCTATAGAGTGAAAATAACCAGTTACGGCAGCAACAACAAACTGTGAAGCAATTTTTGCAAAACCTCTCAGAGTGTAATGAGACATCACTGCAGTATTGAAAAGTGCCTATGTATGCCATGCCTTTCCCCACTTCGTTGCACAGTGAGTAGCATTTCTAAATGCACTAAGAATTTCTGACAGAGACAATATTATCCAAAAAACAAAGTTAGATATGATATCATTAAGATGTCACGCCACCAAGAAGAAAGCCTTATTATCTTTTCTTTTTGAGAAGGGGAGTGGATTGTGGAGTGTCCACGCTTTACCTTGTATAGAATCATCATACAAACCAGGAGAAAGTGCCCACTTCCAAGTGCCGAGTCTAAGATATACACGAGCAACAAGTGGATTACTGGTTGAAGAGCTGTTTTCTTGAGAGGTCCATGGCAAGGTCCTTCAACATCATATTTAAATACATGAGACAGACCACGAAGAAAGATCATGATATTTATGTCTAGTGACAGGTATGTGACTGTAATTTCATCTCTGAAATGCAATACCTGCAACCTAGCAAAAGCTTCATTTCGCTTATGATCCTCTCCAAGTGACCATTGGTACTTTAAGTATGCTAGCATCACCTGAGGGGAACCATGATACCGCACAGTTGCAGGAGTTGATTCCGGATCGAACCGCAGGACAAAAAATAATCATAGAAAGTCAAGAGCACAAATAGAGCAATAACAAGAAAGATAAGCCACAAAATAAAGCACACTTCCGTCCACAACCCATAGGGATAAATTAGTAACCTGTAAAAGTTTAACCAATGTAGATCTACCTTGGCTAATTCTTCCATTCTTCCGGCAAAGTGATACAAACTTGATCCATGTTTCAATGTCTTCTGTAGATAGCAAGAAATAGAAAAGGAAATGAATTTTTACGTGCAAGTTTTTTTGTGAAAAAAACACATGAAGCACTTATGCTGGAAATATGGAAGTCAAGCCTCTCAAGCAACAACCAAATGCTTGTAGCATTTTCTTTTAGACAAGCTATTTAACCCATGTATAACAACATAAGCAACTAACAATTTAAATGCTTCGAACATATTATCTCTTACTATCACAAACCATACAGCCTGTCTATTTATTCATAGTTAACCATTGAGCCTGTTTTTTTAAAAAAAATGTAGCATCTCAAAGCACTGATAATTAGGGACAAGTTTAGGAGGCAATTTATGTATTATCCCATTTGAGTTCTGTTTTTTATCTTCATTTGCTATACCACTCCCCTGAAGCATTAAGGTCTACATATTTGAATAGCCTGCATTTAGGTACCACGATCCTGCCTAGTTCCACCTCAATTTCACACTTTGCCTGCTTGCTAAACTTGAAATACATATATTCTGTCTTACTTCTACTTATCCTAAACCACTTAATCCCTAAAATGCTTATCCATAGTTCAAATTTCTGGCGGATACCATAGCTAGTTTCGTCAATTAACATCATCTACTAAAACTAATAAAATGGGACTTCATTTTTTATCTGGGTAAACAAGCAAGGGCCCAATGAGATCCTAGAGGAATGAGCACAAATAGATGTACAACTTAAATAGAGTATTTTCTTTGGATGGGGAGTGTGTGTATGTACCTGACCATCAGAACCAGCAGAGAACACCCTCCTATGGCTGGGTGATGCTGCTAAAGCATTCACGTCACCTTTATGACTTGAATGTGACTGCAAAAAAGTACCATGATGGGTGTCCCAGAACTGAATGCTACCAGTACTATCTGCACTAACCAGGGTACCACATCTGCAAATAGCATTATGAGGTTTGAAGCAATATTAAAAAAAAACAGAAAATTTTAGTATAACACAAGATGAAAAAAAAGGAGTTCCAATTCTTTCTGAAACTTCTAAGGGAAGGATTGCCAATTTGATATTCACCTCAACCCAAGATATGACCATATGCATAGTTCAGATCCACTACCCAGACCTCCAAGTCCAACTGTTATCCTGTAGACTTCATATGCTAACTTCACATCCCAGCATCTTATAAACCTGCAAAGAAACAATCTCCTCTCAGAATTTTCACCGCGGACACGCCATGAAGAATAGACAGTCATGCTTCAGCCGACATTATTGCCTCTGTTGAGTTTTTCATCAGAAATCAACAAGTAAATGTAGCGCATAGTTAATACAAAATAGAACATACCCATCACTACTACCAGAAAATATCTTCTTTGCATCAGAACTCCAAGTGACGCTCAACATACGCCCTGCAATTACACGAAAATTATAAAATACCCAAATCAACAATCATATATCTGCACTTTGTGATTTTCAGGGGTAGCTATCTCACCACTGACCCTAGGCAATGATCTTTTGTAAGTCATATTCTTCTCATCAGTAGTGTAGATTCGAACACAACCATCGTCACAAGCAAATGCAATTTGACAATTTTCACTATCATCATCCTCGTGAAGAACAACTGAGTCATCATCATCTTCACCTTCAATGCTCTCATTATCACTACAATCACCATTTGTATGATTAACATGGCCATTTTCATACTGCCTTGGAAGATTTTGATGAAGCTGCGAAGTATTACATGGTTTCACAGCCATCTGCCATATTGAAACACCAATGGAATCTAGCACAGCCTGCAAGCAACCATAGAAAAAACATTACTTGATCCATCGAAATCAAACCCTAAAACTAAGTGCAAGAAAAATGGATCTTCACATTATTAAGTTTTAATTCCGATATACTACGTATTCTCAACGTTCATTCATTTGCATGTTCATGTGCATGTCCAGCCCTTCTACAATTTAGTAAGACCGCGCTTGTTAATTATAGTGTTGCCTAAGTACATTTGCTTATTTGCACACACAAACTTTTTTAGGAACTAGGTTATTGATCGTACAGCTCTTTTTTTTTTATGAGAATGCTATCCCACTGTTTAGATCATATCCATTTATAATCTATCTTTATTACTCTTCTAAAGTTGCATATATAACTTCAAATGACAATGTAGCTCGCTCAGCTATGGATCCTTCTTGGCGGGTCTCCCCATTAAAGAATAGTTAGTCTATGTTCCAATAGCTTATAAAAATATCAAATATCAAATAAATTGACCCAAAAATAGTAGTTAGTACACAAGCCATTCACAATTACGCGTTAAAGGAGAAATTAATAGGGATAAAGTAGGGGGTGGGGATTAAAAGCATATATATTTCACGAGGAAAACAGTCATGATAAGATAGCAAAATCAAAAATTGCTATGTGGAAAATATCTAGCAAATACCTGTGGATGACTCTGTCCAATTCGCACTAGCAAGGATTGTATCAGTTCTCCGACAGCATGGTTATTTGAATGTATCCGTGCAATAATCCGAGGTAACACAACCAACCATGTGTTGATGTTAACATGTGTGAATCCTTTCTGCAATGCCATTTGGACCTCCGAAGTAGCTCCATGGTTGAACCACAATGTAAGAAGACGAAAAATATCCTGAAACTCAGAAACCCGACCACTAGAAAAGTAAAACTGTAATGTAAGAGAAAAGTCAATGGTGAACATTAGTGAATCTAATAGGAAGGCTCGCTAGCAAGGATTGTATCAGTTCTCTGACAGCATGGTTATTTGAATGTATCCGTGCAATAATCCGAGGTAACACAACCAACCATGTGTTGATGTTAACATGTGTGAATCTTTTCTGCAATGCCATTTGGACCTCCGAAGTAGCTCCATGGTTGAACCACAATGTAAGAAGACGAAGAATATCCTGAAACTCAGAAACTCGACCATTAGAAAAGTAAAATTATAATGTAACAGAAAAGTCAATGGTGAACATTAGTGAATCTAATAGGAAGGCTCGCTGGATAACAAGGCAACTATGATTCAGTACTGAAAATTAAATTCAATACAACACGTTGATCCAGCTGAACCTGTCCAAAAGTTGCATGAGCTAAAAATATAGCAAGAAGCAAGCAAGAAAAGGACCAAGGATACAAAATGCTAAGAAAACACTAAGCTAAAAAAGGACATTTAGCAGCAAGGGCAGATCAACGACGCCTCAACATCACACAAGGTAGTCTTCTAAGAACAATTGAATTAAATTAGTTGTAGATACAAAAATTACCTGTAAACTATCATCAACACCCTTAGCATGTGCTCCACATGCTATAGAGTGAAAATAACCAGTTACGGCAGCAACAACAAACTGTGAAGCAATTTTTGCAAAACCTCTCAGAGTGTAATGAGACATCACTGCAGTATTGAAAAGTGCCTATGTATGCCATGCCTTTCCCCACTTCGTTGCACAGTGAGTAGCATTTCTAAATGCACTAAGAATTTCTGACAGAGAATATATTATCCAAAAAACAAAAGTTAGATATGATATCATTAAGATGTCACACCACCAAGAAGAAAGCCTTATTATCTTCTTTTTTAGAAAGGGAGTGGATTGTGGAGTGTCCACGCTTTACCTTGTATAGAATCATCATCCAAACCAGGAGAAAGTGCCCACTTCCAAGTGCCGAGTCTAAGATATACACGAGCAACAAGTGAAGAAGCACCTAATCCATTCTGCATTACTGGTTGAAGAGCTGCTTTTCTTGAGAGGCCCATGGCAAGGTCCTTCAACATCATATTTAAATACATGAGACAGACCACGAAGAAAGATCATGATATTTATGTCTAGTGACAGGTATGTGACTGTAATTTCATCTCTGCAATGCAATACCTCCAACCTAGCAAAAGCTTCATTTCGCTTATGATCCTCTCCAAGTGACCATTGGTACTTTAAGTATGCTAGCATCACCGGAGGGGGACCATGATACCGCACAGTTGCAGGAGTTGATTCCGGATCGAACCGCAGGACAAAAAAGAATCATAGAAAGTCAAGAGCACAAATAGAGCAATAACAAGAAAGATAAGCCACAAAATAAAGCACACTTCCGTCCACAACCCATAGGGATAAATTAGTAACCTGTAAAAGTTTAACCAATGTAGATCTACCTTGGCTAATTCTGCCATTCTTCCGGCAAAGTGATGCAAACTTGATCTATGTTTCAATGTCTTCTGTAGATAGCAAGAAATAGAAAAGGAAATGAATTTATACGTGCAAGTTTTTTTGTAAAAAAAACACAAGAAGCACTTATACTGAAAATATGGAAGTCAAGCCTCTCAAGCAACAACCAAATGCTTGTAGCATTTTCTTTTAGACAAGCTATTTAACCCATGTATAACAACATAAGCAACTAACAATTTAAATGCTTCGAACATATTATCTCTTACTATCACAAACCATACAGCCTGTCTATTTATTCATAGTTAACCATTGAGCCTGTTTTTTTTAAAAAAAATGTAGCATCTCAAAGCATTGATAATTAGGGACAAGTTTAGGAGGCAATTTATGTATTATCCCATTTGAGTTCTGTTTTTTATCTTCATTTGCTATACTACTCCCCTGAAGCATTGAGGTCTACATATTTGAATAGCCTGCATTTAGGTACCACGATCCTGCCTAGTTCCACCTCAATTTCACTCTTTGCCTGCTTGCTAAACTTGAAATACATATATTCTGTCTTACTTCTACTTATCCTAAACCACTTAATCCCTAAAATGCTTATCCATAGTTCAAATTTCTGGCGGATACCATAGCTAGTTTCGTCAATTAACATCATCTACTAAAACTAATAAAATGGGACTTCATTTTTTATCTGGGTAAACAAGCAAGGGCCCAATGAGATCCTAGAGGAATGAGCACAAATAGATGTACAACTTAAATAGAGTATTTTCTTTGGATGGGGAGTGTGTGTATGTACCTGACTATCAGAACCAGCAGAGAACACCCTCCTATGGCTGGCTGGGTGATGTTGCTAAAGCATTCACGTCACCTTTATGACTTGAATGTGACTGCAAAAGAGTACCATGATGGGTGTCCCAGAACTGAATGCTACTAGTACTATCTGCACTAACGAGGGTACCACATCTGCAAATAGCATTATGAGGTTTGAAGCAATATTAAAAGAAAAACAGAAAATTTTAGTATAACACAAGATGTAAAAAAAGGAGTTCCAATTCTTTCTGAAACTTCTAAGGGAAGGATTGCCAATTTAATATTCACCTCAACCCAAGCAATGACCATATGCATAGTTTAGATCCACTACCCAGACCTCCAAGTCCAACTGTTATCCTGTAGACTTCATATGCTAACTTCACATCCCAGCATCTTATAAACCTGCAAAGAAACAATCTCCTCTCAGAATTTTCACCGCGGACACGCCATGAAGAATAGACAGTCATGCTTCAGCCGACATTATTGCCTCTGTTGAGTTTTTCATCAGAAATCAACAAGTAAATGTAGCGCATAGTTAATACAAAATAGAACATACCCATCACTACTACCATAAAATATCTTCTTTGCATCAGAACTCCAAGTGACGCTCAACATACGCCCTGCAATTACACGAAAATTATAAAATACCCAAAGCAACAATCATATATCTGCACTTTGTGATTTTCAGGGGTAGTTATCTCACCACTGACCCTAGGCAATGATCTTTTGTAAGTCATATTCTTCTCATCGGTAGTGTAGATTCGAACACAACCATCGTCACAAGCAAATGCAATTTGACCATTTTCACTATCATCATCCTCGTGAAGAACAACTGAGTCATCGTCATCTTCACCTTCAGTGCTCTCATTATCACTACTAACACCATTTGTATGATTAACATGGCAATTTTCATACTGCCTTGGAAGATTTTGATGAAGCTGCGAAGTATTACATGGTTTCACAGCCATCTGCCATATTGAAACACCAATGGAATCTAGCACAGCCTGCAAGCAACCATAAAAAAAACATTACTTGATCCATCGAAATCAAACCCTAAAACTAAGTGCAAGAAAAATGGATCTTCACATTATTAAGTTTTAATTCCGATATACTACGTATTCTCAACGTTCATTCATTTGCATGTTCATGTGCATGTCCATCCCTTCTACAATTTAGTAAGACCGCGCTTGTTAATTATAGTGTTGCCTAAGTACATTTGCTGATTTGCACACACAAACTTTTTTAGGAACTAGGTTATTGATCGTACAACTCTTTTTTGATGAGAATGCTATCCCACTGTTTAGATCATATCCATTTATAATCTATCTTTATTACTCTTATAAAGTTGCATATATAACTTCAAATGACAATGTAGCTCGCTCAGCTATGGATCCTTCTTGGCGGGTCTTCCCATTAAAGAATAGTTAGTCTATGTTCCAATAGCTTATAAAAATGTCAAATATCAAATAAATTGACCCAAAAATAGTAGTTAGTACACAAGCCATTCACAATTACGCGTTAAAGGAGAAATTAATAGGGATAAAGTAGGGGGTGGGGATTAAAAGCATATATATTTCACGAGGAAAACAGTCATGATAAGATAGCAAAATCAAAAATTGCTATGTGGAAAATATCTAGCAAATACATGTGGATGACTCTGTCCAATTCGCACTAGCAAGGATTGTATCAGTTCTCTGACGGCATGGTTATTTGAATGTATCCGTGCAATAATCCGAGGTAACACAACCAACCATGTGTTGATGTTAACATGTGTGAATCCTTTCTGCAATGCCATTTGGACCTCCGAAGTAGCTCCATGGTTGAACCACAATGTAAGAAGACGAAAAATATCCTGAAACTCAGAAACCCGACCACTAGAAAAGTAAAACTATAATGTAACAGAAAAGTCAATGGTGAACATTAGTGAATCTAATAGGAAGGCTCACTAGCAAGGATTGTATTAGTTCTCTGACAGCATGGTTATTTGAATGTATCCGTGCAATAATCCGAGGTAACACAACTAACCATGTGTTGATGTTAACATATGTGAATCCTTTCTGCAATGCCATTTGGACCTCCGAAGTAGCTCCATGGTTGAACCACAATGTAAGAAGACGAAGAATATCCTGAAACTCAGAAACCCGACCATTAGAAAAGTAAAACTATAATGTAACAAAAAAGTCAATGGTGAACATTAGTGAATCTAATAGGAAGGCTCGCTGGATAACAAGGCAACTATGATTCAGTACTGAAAATTAAATTCAATACAACACGTTGATCCAGCTGAACCTGTCCAAAAGTTGCATGAGCTAAAAATATAGCAAGAAGCAAGCAAGAAAAGGACCAAGGATACAAAATGCTAAGGAAACACTAAGCTAAAAAAGGACATTTAGCAGCAAGGGCAGATCAACGACGCCTCAACATCACACAAGGTAGTCTTCTAAGAACAATTGAATTAAATTAGTTGTAGATACAAAAATTACCTGTAAACTATCATCAACACCCTTAGCATGTGCTCCACATGCTATAGAGTGAAAATAACCGGTTACGGCAGCAACAACAAACTGTGAAGCTATATTTGCAAAACCTCTCAGAGTGTAATGAGACATCACTGCAGTATTGAAAAGTGCCAATGTATGCCATGCCTTTCCCCACTTCGTTGCACAGTGAGTAGCATTTCTAAATGCACTAAGAATTTCTGACAGAGACAATATTATCCAAAAAACAAAAGTTAGATATGATATCATTAAGATGTCACACCACCAAGAAAAAAGCCTTATTATCTTTTGTTTTTGAGAAGAGGAGTGGATTGTGGAGTGTCCACGCTTTACCTTGTATAGAATCATCATCCAAACCAGGAGAAAGTGCCCACTCCCAAGTGCCGAGTCTAAGATATACACGAGCAACAAGTGGATTACTGGTTGAAGAGCTGTTTTCTTGAGAGGTCCATGGCAAGGTCCTTCAACATCATATTTAAATACATGAGACAGACCACGAAGAAAGATCATGATATTTATGTCTAGTGACACGTATGTGACTGTAATTTCATCTCTGAAATGCAATACATGCAACCTAGCAAAAGCTTCATTTCGCTTATGATCCTCTCCAAGTGACCATTGGTACTTTAAGTATGCTAGCATCACCGGAGGGGGACCATGATACCGCACAGTTGCAGGAGTTGATTCCGGATCGAACCGCGGGACAAAAAAGAATCATAGAAAGTCAAGAGCACAAATAGAGCAATAACAAGAAAGATATGCCACAAAATAAAGCACACTTACGTCCACAACCCATAGGGATAAATTAGTAACCTGTAAAAGTTTAACCAATGTAGATCTACCTTGGCTAATTCTGCCATTCTTCCGCCAAAGTGATGCAACCTTGATCCATGTTTCAATGTCTTCTGTAGATAGCAAGAAATAGAAAAGGAAATGAATTTTTACGTGCAAGTTTTTTTGTAAAAAAAACACATGAAGCACTTATACTGAAAATATGGAAGTCAAGCCCCTCAAGCAACAACCAAATGCTTGTAGCATTTTCTTTTAGACAAGCTATTTAACCCATGTATAACAACATAAGCAACTAACAATTTAAATGCTTCGAACATATTATCTCTTACTATCACAAACCATACAGCCTGTCTATTTATTCATAGTTAACCATTGAGCCTGTTTTTTTTAAAAAAAATGTAGCATCTCAAAGCATTGATAATTAGGGACACGTTTAGGAGGCAATTTATGTATTATCCCATTTGAGTTCTGTTTTTTATCTTCATTTGCTATACCACTCCCCTGAAGCATTGAGGTCTACATATTTGAATAGCCTGCATTTAGGTACCACGATCCTGCCTAGTTCCACCTCAATTTCACTCTTTGCCTGCTTGCTAAACTTGAAATACATATATTCTGTCTTACTTCTACTTATCCTAAACCACTTAATCCCTAAAATGCTTATCCATAGTTCAAATTTCTGGCGGATACCATAGCTAGTTTCGTCAATTAACATCATCTACTAAAACTAATAAAATGGGACTTCATTTTTTATCTGGGTAAACAAGCAAGGGCCCAATGAGATCCTAGAGGAATGAGCACAAATAGATGTACAACTTAAATAGAGTATTTTCTTTGGATGGGGAGTGTGTGTATGTACCTGACCATCAGAACCAGCAGAGAACACCCTCCTATGGCTGGGTGATGCTGCTAAAGCATTCACGTCACCTTTATGACTTGAATGTGACTGCAAAAAAGTACCATGATGGGTGTCCCAGAACTGAATGCTACCAGTACTATCTGCACTAACCAGGGTACCACATCTGCAAATAGCATTATGAGGTTTGAAGCAATATTAAAAAAAAACAGAAAATTTTAGTATAACACAAGATGAAAAAAAAGGAGTTCCAATTCTTTCTGAAACTTCTAAGGGAAGGATTGCCAATTTGATATTCACCTCAACCCAAGCAATGACCATATGCATAGTTCAGATCCACTACCCAGACCTCCAAGTCTAACTGTTATCCTATAGACTTCATATGCTAACTTCACATCCCAGCATCTTATAAACCTGCAAAGAAACAATCTCCTCTCAGAATTTTCACAGCGGACACGCCATGAAGAATAGACAGTCATGCTTCAACCGACATTATTGCCTCTGTTGAGTTTTTCATCAGAAATCAACAAGTAAATGTAGCGCATAGTTAATACAAAATAGAACATACCCATCACTACTACCAGAAAATATCTTCTTTGCATCAGAACTCCAAGTGACGCTCAACATACGCCCTGCAATTACACGAAAATTATAAAATACCCAAAGCAACAATCATATATCTGCACTTTGTGATTTTCAGGGGTAGCTATCTCACCACTGACCCTAGGCAATGATCTTTTGTAAGTCATATTCTTCTCATCGGTAGTGTAGATTCGAACACAACCATCGTCACAAGCAAATGCAATTTGACCATTTTCACTATCATCATCCTCGTGAAGAACAACTGAGTCATCATCATCTTCACCTTCAGTGCTCTCATTATCACTACTAACACCATTTGTATGATTAACATGGCCATTTTCATACTGCCTTGGAAGATTTTGATGAAGCTGCGAAGTATTACATGGTTTCACAGCCATCTGCCATATTGAAACACCAATGGAATCTAGCACAGCCTGCAAGCAACCATAGAAAAAACATTACTTGATCCATCGAAATCAAACCCTAAAACTAAGTGCAAGAAAAATGGATCTTCACATTATTAAGTTTTAATTCCGATATACTACGTATTCTCAACGTTCATTCATTTGCATGTTCATGTGCATGTCAAGCCCTTCTACAAATTAGTAAGACCGCGCTTGTTAATTATAGTGTTGCCTAAGTACATTTGCTGATTTGCACACAAACTTTTTTAGGAACTAGGTTATTGATCGTACAGCTCTTTTTGATGAGAATGCTATCCCACTGTTTAGATCATATCCATTTATAATCTATCTTTATTACTCTTATAAAGTTGCATATATAACTTCAAATGACAATGTAGCTCGCTCAGCTATGGATCCTTCTTGGCGGGTCTTCCCATTAAAGAATAGTTAGTCTATGTTCCAATAGCTTATAAAAATGTCATATCAAATAAATTGACCCAAAAATAGTAGTTAGTACACAAGCCATTCACAATTACACGTTAAAGGAGAAATTAATAGGGATAAAGTAGGGGTGGGGATTAAAAGCATATATATTTCACGAGGAAAACAGTCATGATAAGATAGCAAAATCAAAAATTGCTATGTGGAAAATATCTAGCAAATACCTGTGGATGACTCTGTCCAATTCGCACTAGCAAGGATTGTATCAGTTCTCTGACAGCATGGTTATTTGAATGTATCCGTGCAATAATCCGAGGTAACACAACCAACCATGTGTTGATGTTAACATGTGTGAATCCTTTATGCAATGCCATTTGGACCTCCGAAGTAGCTCCATGGTTGAACCACAATGTAAGAAGACGAAAAATATCCTGAAACTCAGAAACCCGACCACTAGAAAAGTAAAACTGTAATGTAAGAGAAAAGTCAATGGTGAACATTAGTGAATCTAATAGGAAGGCTCGCTAGCAAGGATTGTATCAGTTCTCTGACAGCATGGTTATTTGAATGTATCTGTGCAATAATCCGAGGTAACACAACCAACCATGTGTTGATGTTAACATATGTGAATCGTTTCTGCAATGCCATTTGGACCTCCGAAGTAGCTCCATGGTTGAACCACAATGTAAGAAGACGAAGAATATCCTGAAACTCAGAAACCCGACCATTAGAAAAGTAAAACTATAATGTAACAGAAAAGTCAATGGTGAACATTAGTGAATCTAATAGGAAGGCTCGCTGGATAACAAGGCAACTATGATTCAGTACTGAAAATTAAATTCAATACAACACGTTGATCCAGCTGAACCTGTCCAAAAGTTGCATGAGCTAAAAATATAGCAAGAAGCAAGCAAGAAAAGGACCAAGGATACAAAATGCTAAGAAAACACTAAGCTAAAAAAGGACATTTAGAAGCAAGGGCAGATCAACGACGCCTCAACATCACACAAGGTAGTCTTCTAAGAACAATTGAATTAAATTAGTTGTAGATACAAAAATTACCTGTAAACTATCATCAACACCCTTAGCATGTGCTCCACATGCTATAGAGTGAAAATAACCAGTTACGGCAGCAACAACAAACTGTGAAGCAATTTTTGCAAAACCTCTCAGAGTGTAATAAGACATCACTGGAGTATTGAAAAGTGCCAATGTATGCCATGCCTTTCCCCACTTCGTTGCACAGTGAGTAGCATTTCTAAATGCACTAAGAATTTCTGACAGAGACAATATTATCCAAAAAACAAAAGTTAGATATGATATCATTAAGATGTCACACCACCAAGAAGAAAGCCTTATTATCTTTTCTTTTTGAGAAGGGGAGTGGATTGTGGAGTGTCCACGCTTTACCTTGTATAGAATCATCATCCAAACCAGGAGAAAGTGCCCACTTCCAAGTGCCGAGTCTAAGATATACACGAGCAACAAGTGGATTACTGGTTGAAGAGCTGTTTTCTTGAGAGGTCCATGGCAAGGTCCTTCAACATCATATTTAAATACATGAGACAGACCACAAAGAAAGATCATGATATTTATGTCTAGTGACAGGTATGTGACTGTAATTTCATCTCTGAAATGCAATACCTGCAACCTAGCAAAAGCTTCATTTCGCTTATGATCCTCTCCAAGTGACCATTGGTACTTTAAGTATGCTAGCATCACCTGAGGGGAACCATGATACCGCACAGTTGCAGGAGTTGATTCCGGATCGAACCGCATGACAAAAAATAATCATAGAAAGTCAAGAGCACAAATAGAGCAATAACAAGAAAGATAAGCCACAAAATAAAGCACACTTCCGTCCACAACCCATAGGGATAAATTAGTAACCTGTAAAAGTTTAACCAATGTAGATCTACCTTGGCTAATTCTGCCATTCTTCCGCCAAAGTGATGCAACCTTGATCCATGTTTCAATGTCTTCTGTAGATAGCAAGAAATAGAAAAGGAAATGAATTTTTACGTGCAAGTTTTTTTGTAAAAAAAACACATGAAGCACTTATACTGAAAATATGGAAGTCAAGCCTCTCAAGCAACAACCAAATGCTTGTAGCATTTTCTTTTAGACAAGCTATTTAACCCATGTATAACAACATAAGCAACTAACAATTTAAATGCTTCGAACATATTATCTCTTACTATCACAAACCATACAGCCTGTCTATTTATTCATAGTTAACCATTGAGCCTGTTTTTTTAAAAAAATGTAGCATCTCAAAGCACTGATAATTAGGGACAAGTTTAGGAGGCAATTTATGTATTATCCCATTTGAGTTCTGTTTTTTATCTTCATTTGCTATACCACTCCCCTGAAGCATTAAGGTCTACATATTTGAATAGCCTGCATTTAGGTACCACGATCCTGCCTAGTTCCACCTCAATTTCACACTTTGCCTGCTTGCTAAACTTGAAATACATATATTCTGTCTTACTTCTACTTATCCTAAACCACTTAATCCCTAAAATGCTTATCCATAGTTCAAATTTCTGGCGGATACCATAGCTAGTTTCGTCAATTAACATCATCTACTAAAACTAATAAAATGGGACTTCATTTTTTATCTGGGTAAACAAGCAAGGGCCCAATGAGATCCTAGAGGAATGAGCACAAATAGATGTACAACTTAAATAGAGTATTTTCTTTGGATGGGGAGTGTGTGTATGTACCTGACCATCAGAACGAGCAGAGAACACCCTCCTATGGCTGGGTGATGATGCTGCTAAAGCATTCACGTCACCTTTATGACTTGAATGTGACTGCAAAAGAGTACCATGATGGGTGTCCCAGAACTGAATGCTACCAGTACTATCTGCACTAACCAGGGTACCACATCTGCAAATAGCATTTTGAGGTTTGAAGCAATATTAAAAAAAAAACAGAAAATTTTAGTATAACACAAGATGAAAAAAAAGGAGTTCCAATTCTTTCTGAAACTTCTAAGGGAAGGATTGCCAATTTGATATTCACCTCAACCCAAGATATGACCATATGCATAGTTCAGATCCACTACCCAGACCTCCAAGTCCAACTGTTATCCTGTAGACTTCATATGCTAACTTCACATCCCAGCATCTTATAAACCTGCAAAGAAACAATCTCCTCTCAGAATTTTCACCGCGGACACGCCATGAAGAATAGACAGTCATGCTTCAGCCGACATTATTGCCTCTGTTGAGTTTTTCATCAGAAATCAACAAGTAAATGTAGCGCATAGTTAATACAAAATAGAACATACCCATCACTACTACCAGAAAATATCTTCTTTGCATCAGAACTCCAAGTGACGCTCAACATACGCCCTGCAATTACACGAAAATTATAAAATACCCAAATCAACAATCATATATCTGCACTTTGTGATTTTCAGGGGTAGCTATCTCACCACTGACCCTAGGCAATGATCTTTTGTAAGTCATATTCTTCTCATCAGTAGTGTAGATTCGAACACAACCATCGTCACAAGCAAATGCAATTTGACAATTTTCACTATCATCATCCTCGTGAAGAACAACTGAGTCATCATCATCTTCACCTTCAATGCTCTCATTATCACTACAATCACCATTTGTATGATTAACATGGCCATTTTCATACTGCCTTGGAAGATTTTGATGAAGCTGCGAAGTATTACATGGTTTCACAGCCATCTGCCATATTGAAACACCAATGGAATCTAGCACAGCCTGCAAGCAACCATAGAAAAAACATTACTTGATCCATCGAAATCAAACCCTAAAACTAAGTGCAAGAAAAATGGATCTTCACATTATTAAGTTTTAATTCCGATATACTACGTATTCTCAACGTTCATTCATTTGCATGTTCATGTGCATGTCCAGCCCTTCTACAATTTAGTAAGACCGCGCTTGTTAATTATAGTGTTGCCTAAGTACATTTGCTGATTTGCACACACAAACTTTTTTAGGAACTAGGTTATTGATCGTACAGCTCTTTTTTTTTTATGAGAATGCTATCCCATTGTTTAGATCATATCCATTTATAATCTATCTTTATTACTCTTCTAAAGTTGCATATATAACTTCAAATGACAATGTAGCTCGCTCAGCTATGGATCCTTCTTGGCGGGTCTCCCCATTAAAGAATAGTTAGTCTATGTTCCAATAGCTTATAAAAATATCAAATATCAAATAAATTGACCCAAAAATAGTAGTTAGTACACAAGCCATTCACAATTACGCGTTAAAGGAGAAATTAATAGGGATAAAGTAGGGGTGGGGATTAAAAGCATATATATTTCACGAGGAAAACAGTCATGATAAGATAGCAAAATCAAAAATTGCTATGTGGAAAATATCTAGCAAATACCTGTGGATGACTCCGTCCAATTCGCACTAGCAAGGATTGTATCAGTTCTCTGACAGCATGGTTATTTGAATGTATCCGTGCAATAATCCGAGGTAACACAACCAACCATGTGTTGATGTTAACATGTGTGAATCCTTTCTGCAATGCCATTTGGACCTCCGAAGTAGCTCCATGGTTGAACCACAATGTAAGAAGACGAAAAATATCCTGAAACTCAGAAACCCGACCACTAGAAAAGTAAAACTATAATGTAACAGAAAAGTCAATGGTGAACATTAGTGAATCTAATAGGAAGGCTCGCTAGCAAGGATTGTATCAGTTCTCTGACAGCATGGTTATTTGAATGTATCCGTGCAATAATCCGAGGTAACACAACCAACCATGTGTTGATGTTAACATGTGTGAATCTTTTCTGCAATGCCATTTGGACCTCCGAAGTAGCTCCATGGTTGAACCACAATGTAAGAAGACGAAGAATATCCTGAAACTCAGAAACTCGACCATTAGAAAAGTAAAATTATAATGTAACAGAAAAGTCAATGGTGAACATTAGTGAATCTAATAGGAAGGCTCGCTGGATAACAAGGCAACTATGATTCAGTACTGAAAATTAAATTCAATACAACACGTTGATCCAGCTGAACCTGTCCAAAAGTTGCATGAGCTAAAAATATAGCAAGAAGCAAGCAAGAAAAGGACCAAGGATACAAAATGCTAAGAAAACACTAAGCTAAAAAAGGACATTTAGCAGCAAGGGCAGATCAACGACGCCTCAACATCACACAAGGTAGTCTTCTAAGAACAATTGAATTAAATTAGTTGTAGATACAAAAATTACCTGTAAACTATCATCAACACCCTTAGCATGTGCTCCACATGCTATAGAGTGAAAATAACCAGTTACGGCAGCAACAACAAACTGTGAAGCAATTTTTGCAAAACCTCTCAGAGTGTAATGAGACATCACAGCAGTATTGAAAAGTGCCTATGTATGCCATGCCTTTCCCCACTTCGTTGCACAGTGAGTAGCATTTCTAAATGCACTAAGAATTTCTGACAGAGAATATATTATCCAAAAAACAAAAGTTAGATATGATATCATTAAGATGTCACACCACCAAGAAGAAAGCCTTATTATCTTTTCTTTTTGAGAAGGGGAGTGGATTGTGGAGTGTTCACGCTTTACCTTGTATAGAATCATCATCCAAACCAGGAGAAAGTGCCCACTTCCAAGTGCCGAGTCTAAGATATACACGAGCAACAAATGGATTACTGGTTGAAGAGCTGTTTTCTTGAGAGGTCCATGGCAAGGTCCTTCAACATCATATTTAAATACATGAGACAGACCACGAAGAAAGATCATGATATTTATGTCTAGTGACAGGTATGTGACTGTAATTTCATCTCTGCAATGCAATACCTCCAACCTAGCAAAAGCTTCATTTCGCTTATGATCCTCTCCAAGTGACCATTGGTACTTTAAGTATGCTAGCATCACCGGAGGGGGACCATGATACCGCACAGTTGCAGGAGTTGATTCCGGATCGAACCGCAGGACAAAAAAGAATCATAGAAAGTCAAGAGCACAAATAGAGCAATAACAAGAAAGATAAGCCACAAAATAAAGCACACTTCCGTCCACAACCCATAGGGATAAATTAGTAACCTGTAAAAGTTTAACCAATGTAGATCTACCTTGGCTAATTCTGCCATTCTTCCGGCAAAGTGATGCAAACTTGATCCATGTTTCAATGTCTTCTGTAGATAGCAAGAAATAGAAAAGGAAATGAATTTTTACGTGCAAGTTTTTTTGTAAAAAAAACACATGAAGCACTTATACTGGAAATATGGAAGTCAAGCCTCTCAAGCAACAACCAAATGCTTGTAGCATTTTCTTTTAGACAAGCTATTTAACCCATGTATAACAACATAAGCAACTAACAATTTAAATGCTTCGAACATATTATCTCTTACTATCACAAACCATACAGCCTGTCTATTTATTCATAGTTAACCATTGAGCCTGTTTTTTTAAAAAAAATGTAGCATCTCAAAGCACTGATAATTAGGGACAAGTTTAGGAGGCAATTTATGTATTATCCCATTTGAGTTCTGTTTTTTATCTTCATTTGCTATACTACTCCCCTGAAGCATTGAGGTCTACATATTTGAATAGCCTGCATTTAGGTACCACGATCCTGCCTAGTTCCACCTCAATTTCACTCTTTGCCTGCTTGCTAAACTTGAAATACATATATTCTGTCTTACTTCTACTTATCCTAAACCACTTAATCCCTAAAATGCTTATCCATAGTTCAAATTTCTGGCGGATACCATAGCTAGTTTCGTCAATTAACATCATCTACTAAAACTAATAAAATGGGACTTCATTTTTTATCTGGGTAAACAAGCAAGGGCCCAATGAGATCCTAGAGGAATGAGCACAAATAGATGTACAACTTAAATAGAGTATTTTCTTTGGATGGGGAGTGTGTGTATGTACCTGACCATCAGAACCAGCAGAGAACACCCTCCTATGGCTGGGTGATGCTGCTAAAGCATTCACGTCACCTTTATGACTTGAATGTGACTGCAAAAGAGTACCATGATGGGTGTCCCAGAACTGAATGCTACCAGTACTATCTGCACTAACGAGGGTACCACATCTGCAAATAGCATTATGAGGTTTGAAGCAATATTAAAAGAAAAACAGAAAATTTTAGTATAACACAAGATGTAAAAAAAGGAGTTCCAATTCTTTCTGAAACTTCTAAGGAAAGGATTGCCAATTTAATATTCACCTCAACCCAAGCAATGACCATATGCATAGTTCAGATCCACTACCCAGACCTCCAAGTCCAACTGTTATCCTGTAGACTTCATATGCTAACTTCACATCCCAACTGTTATCGTGTAGACTTCATATGCTAACTTCACATCCCAGCATCTTATAAACCTGCAAAGAAACAATCTCCTCTCAGAATTTTCACCGCGGACACGCCATGAAGAATAGACAGTCATGCTTCAGCCGACATTATTGCCTCTGTTGAGTTTTTCATCAGAAATCAACAAGTAAATGTAGCGCATAGTTAATACAAAATAGAACATACCCATCACTACTACCATAAAATATCTTCTTTGCATCAGAACTCCAAGTGACGCTCAACATACGCCCTGCAATTACACGAAAATTATAAAATACCCAAAGCAACAATCATATATCTGCACTTTGTGATTTTCAGGGGTAGTTATCTCACCACTGACCCTAGGCAATGATCTTTTGTAAGTCATATTCTTCTCATCGGTAGTGTAGATTCGAACACAACCATCGTCACAAGCAAATGCAATTTGACCATTTTCACTATCATCATCCTCGTGAAGAACAACTGAGTCATCGTCATCTTCACCTTCAGTGCTCTCATTATCACTACTAACACCATTTGTATGATTAACATGGCAATTTTCATACTGCCTTGGAAGATTTTGATGAAGCTGCGAAGTATTACATGGTTTCACAGCCATCTGCCATATTGAAACACCAATGGAATCTAGCACAGCCTGCAAGCAACCATAAAAAAAACATTACTTGATCCATCGAAATCAAACCCTAAAACTAAGTGCAAGAAAAATGGATCTTCACATTATTAAGTTTTAATTCCGATATACTACGTATTCTCAACGTTCATTCATTTGCATGTTCATGTGCATGTCCATCCCTTCTACAATTTAGTAAGACCGCGCTTGTTAATTATAGTGTTGCCTAAGTACATTTGCTGATTTGCACACACAAACTTTTTTAGGAACTAGGTTATTGATCGTACAACTCTTTTTTGATGAGAATGCTATCCCACTGTTTAGATCATATCCATTTATAATCTATCTTTATTACTCTTATAAAGTTGCATATATAACTTCAAATGACAATGTAGCTCGCTCAGCTATGGATCCTTCTTGGCGGGTCTTCCCATTAAAGAATAGTTAGTCTATGTTCCAATAGCTTATAAAAATGTCAAATATCAAATAAATTGACCCAAAAATAGTAGTTAGTACACAAGCCATTCACAATTACGCGTTAAAGGAGAAATTAATAGGGATAAAGTACGGGGTGGGGATTAAAAGCATATATATTTTACGAGGAAAACAGTCATGATAAGATAGCAAAATCAAAAATTGCTATGTGGAAAATATCTAGCAAATACCTGTGGATGACTCTGTCCAATTCGCACTAGCAAGGATTGTATCAGTTCTCTGACAGCATGGTTATTTGAATGTATCCGTGCAATAATCCGAGGTAACACAACCAACCATGTGTTGATGTTAACATGTGTGAATCCTTTATGCAATGCCATTTGGACCTCCGAAGTAGCTCCATGGTTGAACCACAATGTAAGAAGACGAAAAATATCCTGAAACTCAGAAACCCGACCACTAGAAAAGTAAAACTATAATGTAACAGAAAAGTCAATGGTGAACATTAGTGAATCTAATAGGAAGGCTCACTAGCAAGGATTGTATTAGTTCCCTGACAGCATGGTTATTTGAATGTATCCGTGCAATAATCCGAGGTAACACAACCAACCATGTGTTGATGTTAACATATGTGAATCCTTTCTGCAATGCCATTTGGACCTCCGAAGTAGCTCCATGGTTGAACCACAATGTAAGAAGACGAAGAATATCCTGAAACTCAGAAACCCGACCATTAGAAAAGTAAAACTATAATGTAACAGAAAAGTCAATGGTGAACATTAGTGAATCTAAAAGGAAGGCTCGCTGGATAACAAGGCAACTATGATTCAGTACTGAAAATTAAATTCAATACAACACGTTGATCCAGCTGAACCTGTCCAAAAGTTGCATGAGCTAAAAATATAGCAAGAAGCAAGCAAGAAAAGGACCAAGGATACAAAATGCTAAGGAAACACTAAGCTAAAAAAGGACATTTAGCAGCAAGGGCAGATCAACGACGCCTCAACATCACACAAGGTAGTCTTCTAAGAACAATTGAATTAAATTAGCTGTAGATACAAAAATTACCTGTAAACTATCATCAACACCCTTAGCATGTGCTCCACATGCTATAGAGTGAAAATAACCAGTTACGGCAGCAACAACAAACTGTGAAGCAATTTTTGCAAAACCTCTCAGAGTGTAATGAGACATCACTGCAGTATTGAAAAGTGCCAATGTATGCCATGCCTTTCCCCACTTCGTTGCACCGTGAGTAGCATTTCTAAATGCACTAAGAATTTCTGACAGAGACAATATTATCCAAAAAACAAAAGTTAGATATGATATCATTAAGATGTCACACCACCAAGAAAAAAGCCTTATTATCTTTTGTTTTTGAGAAGAGGAGTGGATTGTGGAGTGTCCACGCTTTACCTTGTATAGAATCATCATCCAAACCAGGAGAAAGTGTCCACTCCCAAGTGCCGAGTCTAAGATATACACGAGCAACAAGTGGATTACTGGTTGAAGAGCTGTTTTCTTGAGAGGTCCATGGCAAGGTCCTTCAACATCATATTTAAATACATGAGACAGACCACGAAGAAAGATCATGATATTTATGTCTAGTGACACGTATGTGACTGTAATTTCATCTCTGAAATGCAATACCTGCAACCTAGCAAAAGCTTCATTTCGCTTATGATCCTCTCCAAGTGACCATTGGTACTTTAAGTATGCTAGCATCACCGGAGGGGGACCATGATACCGCACAGTTGCAGGAGTTGATTCCGGATCGAACCGCAGGACAAAAAAGAATCATAGAAAGTCAAGAGCACAAATAGAGCAATAACAAGAAAGATATGCCACAAAATAAAGCACACTTACGTTCACAACCCATAGGGATAAATTAGTAACCTGTAAAAGTTTAACCAATGTAGATCTACCTTGGCTAATTCTGTCATTCTTCCGCCAAAGTGATGCAACCTTGATCCATGTTTCAATGTCTTCTGTAGATAGCAAGAAATAGAAAAGGAAATGAATTTTTACGTGCAAGTTTTTTTGTAAAAAAAACACATGAAGCACTTATACTGGAAATATGGAAGTCAAGCCCCTCAAGCAACAACCAAATGCTTGTAGCATTTTCTTTTAGACAAGCTATTTAACCCATGTATAACAACATAAGCAACTAACAATTTAAATGCTTCGAACATATTATCTCTTACTATCACAAACCATACAGCCTGTCTATTTATTCATAGTTAACCATTGAGCCTGTTTTTTTTAAAAAAATGTAGCATCTCAAAGCACTGATAATTAGGGACACGTTTAGGAGGCAATTTATGTATTATCCCATTTGAGTTCTGTTTTTTATCTTCATTTGCTATACCACTCCCCTGAAGCATTGAGGTCTACATATTTGAATAGCCTGCATTTAGGTACCACGATCCTGCCTAGTTCCACCTCAATTTCACTCTTTGCCTGCTTGCTAAACTTGAAATACATATATTCTGTCTTACTTCTACTTATCCTAAACCACTTAATCCCTAAAATGCTTATCCATAGTTCAAATTTCTGGCGGATACCATAGCTAGTTTCGTCAATTAACATCATCTACTAAAACTAATAAAATGGGACTTCATTTTTTATCTGGGTAAACAAGCAAGGGCCCAATGAGATCCTAGAGGAATGAGCACAAATAGATGTACAACTTAAATAGAGTATTTTCTTTGGATGGGGAGTGTGTGTATGTACTTGACCATCAGAACCAGCAGAGAACACCCTCCTATGGCTGGGTGATGCTGCTAAAGCATTCACGTCACCTTTATGACTTGAATGTGACTGCAAAAGAGTACCATGATGGGTGTCCCAGAACTGAATGCTACCAGTACTATCTGCACTAACCAGGGTACCACATCTGCAAATAGCATTATGAGGTTTGAAGCAATATTAAAAAAAAAACAGAAAATTTTAGTATAACACAAGATGAAAAAAAAGGAGTTCCAATTCTTTCTGAAACTTCTAAGGGAAGGATTGCCAATTTGATATTCACCTCAACCCAAGCAATGACCATATGCATAGTTCAGATCCACTACCCAGACCTCCAAGTCTAACTGTTATCCTATAGACTTCATATGCTAACTTCACATCCCAGCATCTTATAAACCTGCAAAGAAACAATCTCCTCTCAGAATTTTCACAGCGGACACGCCATGAAGAATAGACAGTCATGCTTCAACCGACATTATTGCCTCTGTTGAGTTTTTCATCAGAAATCAACAAGTAAATGTAGCGCATAGTTAATACAAAATAGAACATACCCATCACTACTACCAGAAAATATCTTCTTTGCATCAGAACTCCAAGTGACGCTCAACATACGCCCTGCAATTACACGAAAATTATAAAATACCCAAAGCAACAATCATATATCTGCACTTTGTGATTTTCAGGGGTAGCTATCGACCCTAGGCAATGATCTTTTGTAAGTCATATTCTTCTCATCGGTAGTGTAGATTCGAACACAACCATCGTCACAAGCAAATGCAATTTGACCATTTTCACTATCATCATCCTCGTGAAGAACAACTGAGTCATCATCATCTTCACCTTCAGTGCTCTCATTATCACTACTAACACCATTTGTATGATTAACATGGCCATTTTCATACTGCCTTGGAAGATTTTGATGAAGCTGCGAAGTATTACATGGTTTCACAGCCATCTGCCATATTGAAACACCAATGGAATCTAGCACAGCCTGCAAGCAACCATAGAAAAAACATTACTTGATCCATCGAAATCAAACCCTAAAACTAAGTGCAAGAAAAATGGATCTTCACATTATTAAGTTTTAATTCCGATATACTACGTATTCTCAACGTTCATTCATTTGCATGTTCATGTGCATGTCCAGCCCTTCTACAAATTAGTAAGACCGTGCTTGTTAATTATAGTGTTGCCTAAGTACATTTGCTGATTTGCACACACAAACTTTTTTAGGAACTAGGTTATTGATCGTACATCTCTTTTTTGATGAGAATGCTATCCCACTGTTTAGATCATATCCATTTATAATCTATCTTTATTACTCTTATAAAGTTGCATATATAACTTCAAATGACAATGTAGCTCGCTCAGCTATGGATCCTTCTTGGCGGGTCTTCCCATTAAAGAATAGTTAGTCTATGTTCCAATAGCTTATAAAAATGTCATATCAAATAAATTGACCCAAAAATAGTAGTTAGTACACAAGCCATTCACAATTACACGTTAAAGGAGAAATTAATAGGGATAAAGTAGGGGTGGGGATTAAAAGCATATATATTTCACGAGGAAAACAGTCATGATAAGATAGCAAAATCAAAAATTGCTATGTGGAAAATATCTAGCAAATACCTGTGGATGACTCTGTCCAATTCGCACTAGCAAGGATTGTATCAGTTCTCCGACAGCATGGTTATTTGAATGTATCCGTGCAATAATCCGAGGTAACACAACCAACCATGTGTTGATGTTAACATGTGTGAATCCTTTCTGCAATGCCATTTGGACCTCCGAAGTAGCTCCATGGTTGAACCACAATATAAGAAGACGAAAAATATCCTGAAACTCAAAAACCCGACCACTAGAAAAGTAAAACTATAATGTAACAAAAAAGTCAATGGTGAACATTAGTGAATCTAATAGGAAGGCTCGCTAGCAAGGATTGTATCAGTTCTCTGACAGCATGGTTATTTGAATGTATCCGTGCAATAATCCGAGGTAACACAACCAACCATGTGTTGATGTTAACATATGTGAATCGTTTCTGCAATGCCATTTGGACCTCCGAAGTAGCTCCATGGTTGAACCACAATGTAAGAAGACGAAGAATATCCTGAAACTCAGAAACCCGACCATTAGAAAAGTAAAACTATAATGTAACAGAAAAGTCAATGGTGAACATTAGTGAATCTAATAGGAAGGCTCGCTGGATAACAAGGCAACTATGATTCAGTACTGAAAATTAAATTCAATACAACACGTTGATCCAGCTGAACCTGTCCAAAAGTTGCATGAGCTAAAAATATAGCAAGAAGCAAGCAAGAAAAGGACCAAGGATACAAAATGCTAAGAAAACACTAAGCTAAAAAAGGACATTTAGAAGCAAGGGCAGATCAACGACGCCTCAACATCACACAAGGTAGTCTTCTAAGAACAATTGAATTAAATTCGCTGTAGATACAAAAATTACCTTGTAAACTATCATCAACACCCTTAGCATGTGCTCCACATGCTATAGAGTGAAAATAACCAGTTACGGCAGCAACAACAAACTGTGAAGCAATATTTGCAAAACCTCTCATAGTGTAATGAGACATCACTGCAGTATTGAAAAGTGCCCATGTATGCCATGTCTTTCCCCACTTCGTTGCACAGTGAGTAGCATTTCTAAATGCACTAAGAATTTCTGACAGAGATAATATTATCCAAAAAACAAAAGTTAGATATGATATCATTAAGATGTCACACCACCAAGAAGAAAGCCTTATTATCTTTTCTTTTTGAGAAGGGGAGTGCATTGTGGAGTGTCCACGCTTTACCTTGTATAGAATCATCATCCAAACCAGGAGAAAGTGCCCACTTCCAAGTGCCGAGTCTAAGATATACACGAGCAACAAGTGGATTACTGGTTGAAGAGCTGTTTTCTTGAGAGGTCCATGGCAAGGTCCTTCAACATCATATTTAAATACATGAGACAGACCACAAAGAAAGATCATGATATTTATGTCTAGTGACAGGTATGTGACTGTAATTTCATCTCTGAAATGCAATACCTGCAACCTAGCAAAAGCTTCATTTCGCTTATGATCCTCTCCAAGTGACCATTGGTACTTTAAGTATGCTAGCATCACCTGAGGGGAACCATGATACCGCACAGTTGCAGGAGTTGATTCCGGATCGAACCGCATGACAAAAAATAATCATAGAAAGTCAAGAGCACAAATAGAGCAATAACAAGAAAGATAAGCCACAAAATAAAGCACACTTCCGTCCACAACACATAGGGATAAATTAGTAACCTGTAAAAGTTTAACCAATGTAGATCTACCTTGGCTAATTCTGCCATTCTTCCGGCAAAGTGATACAAACTTGATCCATGTTTCAATGTCTTCTGTAGATAGCAAGAAATAGAAAAGGAAATGAATTTTTACGTGCAAGTTTTTTTGTGAAAAAAACACATGAAGCACTTATGCTGGAAATATGGAAGTCAAGCCTCTCAAGCAACAACCAAATGCTTGTAGCATTTTCTTTTAGACAAGCTATTTAACCCATGTATAACAACATAAGCAACTAACAATTTAAATGCTTCGAACATATTATCTCTTACTATCACAAACCATACAACCTGTCTATTTATTCATAGTTAACCATTGAGCCTGTTTTTTTAAAAAAAATGTAGCATCTCAAAGCACTGATAATTAGGGACAAGTTTAGGAGGCAATTTATGTATTATCCCATTTGAGTTCTGTTTTTTATCTTCATTTGCTATACCACTCCCCTGAAGCATTAAGGTCTACATATTTGAATAGCCTGCATTTAGGTACCACGATCCTGCCTAGTTCCACCTCAATTTCACACTTTGCCTGCTTGCTAAACTTGAAATACATATATTCTGTCTTACTTCTACTTATCCTAAACCACTTAATCCCTAAAATGCTTATCCATAGTTCAAATTTCTGGCGGATACCATAGCTAGTTTCGTCAATTAACATCATCTACTAAAACTAATAAAATGGGACTTCATTTTTTATCTGGGTAAACAAGCAAGGGCCCAATGAGATCCTAGAGGAATGAGCACAAATAGATGTACAACTTAAATAGAGTATTTTCTTTGGATGGGGAGTGTCTGTATGTACCTGACCATCAGAACCAGCAGAGAACACCCTCCTATGGCTGGGTGATGCTGCTAAAGCATTCACGTCACCTTTATGACTTGAATGTGACTGCAAAAAAGTACCATGATGGGTGTCCCAGAACTGAATGCTACCAGTACTATCTGCACTAACCAGGGTACCACATCTGCAAATAGCATTATGAGGTTTGAAGCAATATTAAAAAAAAACAGAAAATTTTAGTATAACACAAGATGAAAAAAAAGGAGTTCCAATTCTTTCTGAAACTTCTAAGGGAAGGATTGCCAATTTGATATTCACCTCAACCCAAGATATGACCATATGCATAGTTCAGATCCACTACCCAGACCTCCAAGTCCAACTGTTATCCTGTAGACTTCATATGCTAACTTCACATCCCAACTGTTATCGTGTAGACTTCATATGCTAACTTCACATCCCAGCATCTTATAAACCTGCAAAGAAACAATCTCCTCTCAGAATTTTCACCGCGGACACGCCATGAAGAATAGACAGTCATGCTTCAGCCGACATTATTGCCTCTGTTGAGTTTTTCATCAGAAATCAACAAGTAAATGTAGCGCATAGTTAATACAAAATAGAACATACCCATCACTACTACCATAAAATATCTTCTTTGCATCAGAACTCCAAGTGACGCTCAACATACGCCCTGCAATTACACGAAAATTATAAAATACCCAAAGCAACAATCATATATCTGCACTTTGTGATTTTCAGGGGTAGCTATCGACCCTAGGCAATGATCTTTTGTAAGTCATATTCTTCTCATCAGTAGTGTAGATTCGAACACAACCATCGTCACAAGCAAATGCAATTTGACAATTTTCACTATCATCATCCTCGTGAAGAACAACTGAGTCATCATCATCTTCACCTTCAATGCTCTCATTATCACTACAATCACCATTTGTATGATTAACATGGCCATTTTCATACTGCCTTGGAAGATTTTGATGAAGCTGCGAAGTATTACATGGTTTCACAGCCATCTGCCATATTGAAACACCAATGGAATCTAGCACAGCCTGCAAGCAACCATAGAAAAAACATTACTTGATCCATCGAAATCAAACCCTAAAACTAAGTGCAAGAAAAATGGATCTTCACATTATTAAGTTTAAATTCCGATATACTACGTATTCTCAACGTTCATTCATTTGCATGTTCATGTGCATGTCCAACCCTTCTACAATTTAGTAAGACCGCGCTTGTTAATTATAGTGTTGCCTAAGTACATTTGCTGATTTGCACACACAAACTTTTTTAGGAACTAGGTTATTGATCGTACAGCTCTTTTTTTTTTTATGAGAATGCTATCCCACTGTTTAGATCATATCCATTTATAATCTATCTTTATTACTCTTCTAAAGTTGCATATATAACTTCAAATGACAATGTAGCTCGCTCAGCTATGGATCCTTCTTGGCGGGTCTCCCCATTAAAGAATAGTTAGTCTATGTTCCAATAGCTTATAAAAATATCAAATATCAAATAAATTGACCCAAAAATAGTAGTTAGTACACAAGCCATTCACAATTACGCGTTAAAGGAGAAATTAATAGGGATAAAGTAGGGGTGGGGATTAAAAGCATATATATTTCACGAGGAAAACAGTCATGATAAGATAGCAAAATCAAAAAATGCTATGTGGAAAATATCTAGCAAATACCTGTGGATGACTCTGTCCAATTCGCACTAGTAAGGATCGTATCAGTTCTCTGACAGCATGGTTATTTGAATGTATCCGTGCAATAATCCGAGGTAACACAACCAACCATGTGTTGATGTTAACATGTGTGAATCCTTTCTGCAATGCCATTTGGACCTCCGAAGTAGCTCCATGGTTGAACCACAATGTAAGAAGACGAAAAATATCCTGAAACTCAGAAACCCGACCACTAGAAAAGTAAAACTATAATGTAACAGAAAAGTCAATGGTGAACATTAGTGAATCTAATAGGAAGGCTCGCTAGCAAGGATTGTATCAGTTCTCTGACAGCATGGTTATTTGAATGTATCCGTGCAATAATCCGAGGTAACACAACCAACCATGTGTTGATGTTAACATGTGTGAATCTTTTCTGCAATGCCATTTGGACCTCCGAAGTAGCTCCATGGTTGAACCACAATGTAAGAAGACGAAGAATATCCTGAAACTCAGAAACTCGACCATTAGAAAAGTAAAATTATAATGTAACAGAAAAGTCAATGGTGAACATTAGTGAATCTAATAGGAAGGCTCGCTGGATAACAAGGCAACTATGATTCAGTACTGAAAATTAAATTCAATACAACACGTTGATCCAGCTGAACCTGTCCAAAAGTTGCATGAGCTAAAAATATAGCAAGAAGCAAGCAAGAAAAGGACCAAGGATACAAAATGCTAAGAAAACACTAAGCTAAAAAAGGACATTTAGCAGCAAGGGCAGATCAACGACGCCTCAACATCACACAAGGTAGTCTTCTAAGAACAATTGAATTAAATTAGTTGTAGATACAAAAATTACCTGTAAACTATCATCAACACCCTTAGCATGTGCTCCACATGCTATAGAGTGAAAATAACCAGTTACGGCAGCAACAACAAACTGTGAAGCAATTTTTGCAAAACCTCTCAGAGTGTAATGAGACATCACAGCAGTATTGAAAAGTGCCTATGTATGCCATGCCTTTCCCCACTTCGTTGCACAGTGAGTAGCATTTCTAAATGCACTAAGAATTTCTGACAGAGAATATATTATCCAAAAAACAAAAGTTAGATATGATATCATTAAGATGTCACACCACCAAGAAGAAAGCCTTATTATCTTTTCTTTTTGAGAAGGGGAGTGGATTGTGGAGTGTCCACGCTTTACCTTGTATAGAATCATCATCCAAACCAGGAGAAAGTGCCCACTTCCAAGTGCCGAGTCTAAGATATACACGAGCAACAAGTGGATTACTGGTTGAAGAGCTGTTTTCTTGAGAGGTCCATGGCAAGGTCCTTCAACATCATATTTAAATACATGAGACAGACCACGAAGAAAGATCATGATATTTATGTCTAGTGACAGGTATGTGACTGTAATTTCATCTCTGCAATGCAATACCTCCAACCTAGCAAAAGCTTCATTTCGCTTATGATCCTCTCCAAGTGACCATTGGTACTTTAAGTATGCTAGCATCACCGGAGGGGGACCATGATACCGCACAGTTGCAGGAGTTGATTCCGGATCGAACCGCAGGACAAAAAAGAATCATAGAAAGTCAAGAGCACAAATAGAGCAATAAAAAGAAAGATAAGCCACAAAATAAAGCACACTTCCGTCCACAACCCATAGGGATAAATTAGTAACCTGTAAAAGTTTAACCAATGTAGATCTACCTTGGCTAATTCTGCCATTCTTCCGGCAAAGTGATGCAAACTTGATCTATGTTTCAATGTCTTCTGTAGATAGCAAGAAATAGAAAAGGAAATGAATTTATACGTGCAAGTTTTTTTGTAAAAAAAAACACATGAAGCACTTATACTGGAAATATGGAAGTCAAGCCTCTCAAGCAACAACCAAATGCTTGTAGCATTTTCTTTTAGACAAGCTATTTAACCCATGTATAACAACATAAGCAACTAACAATTTAAATGCTTCGAACATATTATCTCTTACTATCACAAACCATACAACCTGTCTATTTAATCATAGTTAACCATTGAGCCTGTTTTTTTTTAAAAAAAATGTAGCATCTCAAAGCACTGATAATTAGGGACAAGTTTAGGAGGCAATTTATGTATTATCCCATTTGAGTTCTGTTTTTTATCTTCATTTGCTATACTACTCCCCTGAAGCATTGAGGTCTACATATTTGAATAGCCTGCATTTAGGTACCACGATCCTGCCTAGTTCCACCTCAATTTCACTCTTTGCCTGCTTGCTAAACTTGAAATACATATATTCTGTCTTACTTCTACTTATCCTAAACCACTTAATCCCTAAAATGCTTATCCATAGTTCAAATTTCTGGCGGATACCATAGCTAGTTTCGTCAATTAACATCATCTACTAAAACTAATAAAATGGGACTTCATTTTTTATTTGGGTAAACAAGCAAGGGCCCAATGAGATCCTAGAGGAATGAGCACAAATAGATGTACAACTTAAATAGAGTATTTTCTTTGGATGGGGAGTATGTGTATGTACCTGACCATCAGAACCAGCAGAGAACACCCTCCTATGGCTGGGTGATGCTGCTAAAGCATTCACGTCACCTTTATGACTTGAATGTGACTGCAAAAGAGTACCATGATGGGTGTCCCAGAACTGAATGCTACCAGTACTATCTGCACTAACGAGGGTACCACATCTGCAAATAGCATTATGAGGTTTGAAGCAATATTAAAAGAAAAACAGAAAATTTTAGTATAACACAAGATGTAAAAAAAGGAGTTCCAATTCTTTCTGAAACTTCTAAGGGAAGGATTGCCAATTTAATATTCACCTCAACCCAAGCAATGACCATATGCATAGTTCAGATCCACTACCGAGACCTCCAAGTCCAACTGTTATCCTGTAGACTTCATATGCTAACTTCACATCCCAGCATCTTATAAACCTGCAAAGAAACAATCTCCTCTCAGAATTTTCACCGCGGACACGCCATGAAGAATAGACAGTCATGCTTCAGCCGACATTATTGCCTCTGTTGAGTTTTTCATCAGAAATCAACAAGTAAATGTAGCGCATAGTTAATACAAAATAGAACATACCCATCACTACTACCATAAAATATCTTCTTTGCATCAGAACTCCAAGTGACGCTCAACATACGCCCTGCAATTACACGAAAATTATAAAATACCCAAAGCAACAATCATATATCTGCACTTTGTGATTTTCAGGGGTAGCTATCGACCCTAGGCAATGATCTTTTGTAAGTCATATTCTTCTCATCGGTAGTGTAGATTCGAACACAACCATCGTCACAAGCAAATGCAATTTGACCATTTTCACTATCATCATCCTCGTGAAGAACAACTGAGTCATCGTCATCTTCACCTTCAGTGCTCTCATTATCACTACTAACACCATTTGTATGATTAACATGGCAATTTTCATACTGCCTTGGAAGATTTTGATGAAGCTGCGAAGTATTACATGGTTTCACAGTCATCTGCCATATTGAAACACCAATGGAATCTATCACAGCCTGCAAGCAACCATAAAAAAAACATTACTTGATCCATCGAAATCAAACCCTAAAACTAAGTGCAAGAAAAATGGATCTTCACATTATTAAGTTTTAATTCCGATATACTACGTATTCTCAACGTTCATTCATTTGCATGTTCATGTGCATGTCCATCCCTTCTACAATTTAGTAAGACCGCGCTTGTTAATTATAGTGTTGCCTAAGTACATTTGCTAATTTGCACACACAAACTTTTTTAGGAACTAGGTTATTGATCGTACAGCTCTTTTTTGATGAGAATGCTATCCCACTGTTTAGATCATATCCATTTATAATCTATCTTTATTACTCTTATAAAGTTGCATATATAACTTCAAATGACAATGTAGCTCGCTCAGCTATGGATCCTTCTTGGCGGGTCTTCCCATTAAAGAATAGTTAGTCTATGTTCCAATAGCTTATAAAAATGTCATATCAAATAAATTGACCCAAAAATAGTAGTTAGTACACAAGCCATTCACAATTACACGTTAAAGGAGAAATTAATAGGGATAAAGTAGGGGGTGGGGATTAAAACCATATATATTTCACGAGGAAAACAGTCATGATAAGATAGCAAAATCAAAAATTGCTATGTGGAAAATATCTAGCAAATACCTGTGGATGACTTTGTCCAATTCGCACTAGCAAGGATTGTATCAGTTCTCTGACAGCATGGTTATTTGAATGTATCCGTGCAATAATCCGAGGTAACACAACCAACCATGTGTTGATGTTAACATGTGTGAATCCTTTCTGCAATGCCATTTGGACCTCCGAAGTAGCTCCATGGTTGAACCACAATATAAGAAGACGAAAAATATCCTGAAACTCAGAAACCCGACCACTAGAAAAGTAAAACTATAATGTAACAGAAAAGTCAATGGTGAACATTAGTGAATCTAATAGGAAGGCTCGCTAGCAAGGATTGTATCAGTTCTCTGACAGCATGGTTATTTGAATGTATCTGTGCAATAATCCGAGGTAACACAACCAACCATGTGTTGATGTTAACATATGTGAATCGTTTCTGCAATGCCATTTGGACCTCCGAAGTAGCTCCATGGTTGAACCACAATGTAAGAAGACGAAGAATATCCTGAAACTCAGAAACCCGACCATTAGAAAAGTAAAACTATAATGTAACAGAAAAGTCAATGGTGAACATTAGTGAATCTAAAAGGAAGGCTCGCTGGATAACAAGGCAACTATGATTCAGTACTGAAAATTAAATTCAATACAACACGTTGATCCAGCTGAACCTGTCCAAAAGTTGCATGAGCTAAAAATATAGCAAGAAGCAAGCAAGAAAAGGACCAAGGATACAAAATGCTAAGGAAACACTAAGCTAAAAAAGGACATTTAGCAGCAAGGGCAGATCAACGACGCCTCAACATCACACAAGGTAGTCTTCTAAGAACAATTGAATTAAATTAGTTGTAGATACAAAAATTACCTGTAAACTATCATCAACACCCTTAGCATGTGCTCCACATGCTATAGAGTGAAAATAACCAGTTACGGCAGCAACAACAAACTGTGAAGCAATTTTTGCAAAACCTCTCAGAGTGTAATGAGACATCACTGCAGTATTGAAAAGTGCCAATGTATGCCATGCCTTTCCCCACTTCGTTGCACAGTGAGTAGCATTTCTAAATGCACTAAGAATTTCTGACAGAGACAATATTATCCAAAAAACAAAAGTTAGATATGATATCATTAAGATGTCACACCACCAAGAAAAAAGCCTTATTATCTTTTGTTTTTGAGAAGAGGAGTGGATTGTGGAGTGTCCACGCTTTACCTTGTATAGAATCATCATCCAAACCAGGAGAAAGTGCCCACTCCCAAGTGCCGAGTCTAAGATATACACGAGCAACAAGTGGATTACTGGTTGAAGAGCTGTTTTCTTGAGAGGTCCATGGCAAGGTCCTTCAACATCATATTTAAATACATGAGACAGACCACGAAGAAAGATCATGATATTTATGTCTAGTGACACGTATGTGACTGTAATTTCATCTCTGCAATGCAATACCTGCAACCTAGCAAAAGCTTCATTTCGCTTATGATCCTCTCCAAGTGACCATTGGTACTTTAAGTATGCTAGCATCACCGGAGGGGGACCATGATACCGCACAGTTGCAGGAGTTGATTCCGGATCGAACCGCAGGACAAAAAAGAATCATAGAAAGTCAAGAGCACAAATAGAGCAATAACAAGAAAGATATGCCACAAAATAAAGCACACTTACGTCCACAACCCATAGGGATAAATTAGTAACCTGTAAAAGTTTAACCAATGTAGATCTACCTTGGCTAATTCTGCCATTCTTCCGCCAAAGTGATGCAACCTTGATCCATGTTTCAATGTCTTCTGTAGATAGCAAGAAATAGAAAAGGAAATGAATTTTTACGTGCAAGTTTTTTTGTAAAAAAAACACATGAAGCACTTATACTGGAAATATGGAAGTCAAGCCCCTCAAGCAACAACCAAATGCTTGTAGCATTTTCTTTTAGACAAGCTATTTAACCCATGTATAACAACATAAGCAACTAACAATTTAAATGCTTCGAACATATTATCACTTACTATCACAAACCATACAGCCTGTGTATTTATTCATAGTTAACCATTGAGCCTGTTTTTTTTAAAAAAAATGTAGCATCTCAAAGCACTGATAATTAGGGACACGTTTAGGAGGCAATTTATGTATTATCCCATTTGAGTTCTGTTTTTTATCTTCATTTGCTATACCACTCCCCTGAAGCATTGAGGTCTACATATTTGAATAGCCTGCATTTAGGTACCACGATCCTGCCTAGTTCCACCTCAATTTCACTCTTTGCCTGCTTGCTAAACTTGAAATACATATATTCTGTCTTACTTCTACTTATCCTAAACCACTTAATCCCTAAAATGCTTATCCATAGTTCAAATTTCTGGCGGATACCATAGCTAGTTTCGTCAATTAACATCATCTACTAAAACTAATAAAATGGGACTTCATTTTTTATCTGGGTAAACAAGCAAGGGCCCAATGAGATCCTAGAGGAATGAGCACAAATAGATGTACAACTTAAATAGAGTATTTTCTTTGGACGGGGAGTGTGTGTATGTACCTGACCATCAGAACGAGCAGAGAACACCCTCCTATGGCTGGGTGATGCTGCTAAAGCATTCACGTCACCTTTATGACTTGAATGTGACTGCAAAAGAGTACCATGATGGGTGTCCCAGAGCTGAATGCTACCAGTACTATCTGCACTAACGAGGGTACCACATCTGCAAATAGCATTATGAGGTTTGAAGCAATATTAAAAAAAAAAACAGAAAATTTTAGTATAACACAAGATGAAAAAAAAGGAGTTCCAATTCTTTCTGAAACTTCTAAGGGAAGGATTGCCAATTTGATATTCACCTCAACCCAAGCAATGACCATATGCATAGTTCAGATCCACTACCCAGACCTCCAAGTCTAACTGTTATCCTATAGACTTCATATGCTAACTTCACATCCCAGCATCTTATAAACCTGCAAAGAAACAATCTCCTCTCAGAATTTTCACAGCGGACACGCCATGAAGAATAGACAGTCATGCTTCAACCGACATTATTGCCTCTGTTGAGTTTTTCATCAGAAATCAACAAGTAAATGTAGCGCATAGTTAATACAAAATAGAACATACCCATCACTACTACCATAAAATATCTTCTTTGCATCAGAACTCCAAGTGACGCTCAACATACGCCCTGCAATTACACGAAAATTATAAAATACCCAAAGCAACAATCATATATCTGCACTTTGTGATTTTCAGGGGTAGCTATCGACCCTAGGCAATGATCTTTTGTAAGTCATATTCTTCTCATCGGTAGTGTAGATTCGAACACAACCATCGTCACAAGCAAATGCAATTTGACCATTTTCACTATCATCATCCTCGTGAAGAACAACTGAGTCATCATCATCTTCACCTTCAGTGCTCTCATTATCACTACTAACACCATTTGTATGATTAACATGGCCATTTTCATACTGCCTTGGAAGATTTTGATGAAGCTGCGAAGTATTACATGGTTTCACAGCCATCTGCCATATTGAAACACCAATGGAATCTAGCACAGCCTGCAAGCAACCATAGAAAAAACATTACTTGATCCATCGAAATCAAACCCTAAAACTAAGTGCAAGAAAAATGGATCTTCACATTATTAAGTTTTAATTCCGATATACTACGTATTCTCAACGTTCATTCATTTGCATGTTCATGTGCATGTCCAGCCCTTCTACAAATTAGTAAGACCGCGCTTGTTAATAGTGTTGCCTAAGTACATTTGCTGATTTGCACACAAACTTTTTTAGGAACTAGGTTATTGATCGTACAGCTCTTTTTTGATGAGAATGCTATCCCACTGTTTAGATCATATCCATTTATAATCTATCTTTATTACTCTTATAAAGTTGCATATATAACTTCAAATGACAATGTAGCTCGCTCAGCTATGGATCCTTCTTGGCGGGTCTTCCCATTAAAGAATAGTTAGTCTATGTTCCAATAGCTTAGAAAAATGTCATATCAAATAAATTGACCCAAAAATAGTAGTTAGTACACAAGCCATTCACAATTACACGTTAAAGGAGAAATTAATAGGGATAAAGTAGGGGGTGGGGATTAAAACCATATATATTTCACGAGGAAAACAGTCATGATAAGATAGCAAAATCAAAAATTGCTATGTGGAAAATATCTAGCAAATACCTGTGGATGACTTTGTCCAATTCGCACTAGCAAGGATTGTATCAGTTCTCTGACAGCATGGTTATTTGAATGTATCCGTGCAATAATCCGAGGTAACACAACCAACCATGTGTTGATGTTAACATGTGTGAATCCTTTCTGCAATGCCATTTGGACCTCCGAAGTAGCTCCATGGTTGAACCACAATATAAGAAGACGAAAAATATCCTGAAACTCAGAAACCCGACCACTAGAAAAGTAAAACTATAATGTAACAGAAAAGTCAATGGTGAACATTACTAAATCTAATAGGAAGGCTCGCTAGCAAGGATTGTATCATTTCTCTAACGACATGGTTATTTGAATGTATCCGTGCAATAATCCGAGGTAACACAACCAACCATGTGTTGATGTTAACATATGTGAATCGTTTCTGCAATGCCATTTGGACCTCCGAAGTAGCTCCATGGTTGAACCACAATGTAAGAAGACGAAGAATATCCTGAAACTCAGAAACCCGACCATTAGAAAAGTAAAACTATAACGTAACAGAAAAGTCAATGGTGAACATTAGTGAATCTAATAGGAAGGCTCGCTGGATAACAAGGCAACTATGATTCAGTACTGAAAATTAAATTCAATACAACACGTTGATCCAGCTGAACCTGTCCAAAAGTTGCATGAGCTAAAAATATAGCAAGAAGCAAGCAAGAAAAGGACTAAGGATACAAAATGCTAAGAAAACACTAAGCTAAAAAAGGACATTTAGAAGCAAGGGCAGATCAACGACGCCTCAACATCACACAAGGTAGTCTTCTAAGAACAATTGAATTAAATTCGCTGTAGATACAAAAATTACCTGTAAACTATCATCAACACCCTTAGCATGTGCTCCACATGCTATAGAGTGAAAATAACCAGTTACGGCAGCAACAACAAACTGTGAAGCAATTTTTGCAAAACCTCTCAGAGTGTAATGAGACATCACTGCAGTATTGAAAAGTGCCAATGTATGCCATGCCTTTCCCCACTTCGTTGCACAGTGAGTAGCATTTCTAAATGCACTAAGAATTTCTGACAGAGACAATATTATCCAAAAAACAAAAGTTAGATATGATATCATTAAGATGTCACACCACCAAGAAGAAAGCCTTATTATCTTTTCTTTTTGAGAAGGGGAGTGGATTGTGGAGTGTCCACGCTTTACCTTGTATAGAATCATCATCCAAACCAGGAGAAAGTGCCCACTTCCAAGTGCCGAGTCTAAGATATACACGAGCAACAAGTGGATTACTGGTTGAAGAGCTGTTTTCTTGAGAGGTCCATGGCAAGGTCCTTCAACATCATATTTAAATACATGAGACAGACCACAAAGAAAGATCATGATATTTATGTCTAGTGACAGGTATGTGACTGTAATTTCATCTCTGAAATGCAATACCTGCAACCTAGCAAAAGCTTCATTTCGCTTATGATCCTCTCCAAGTGACCATTGGTACTTTAAGTATGCTAGCATCACCTGAGGGGAACCATGATACCGCACAGTTGCAGGAGTTGATTCCGGATCGAACCGCATGACAAAAAATAATCATAGAAAGTCAAGAGCACAAATAGAGCAATAACAAGAAAGATAAGCCACAAAATAAAGCACACTTCCGTCCACAACCCATAGGGATAAATTAGTAACCTGTAAAAGTTTAACCAATGTAGATCTACCTTGGCTAATTCTGCCATTCTTCCGGCAAAGTGATACAAACTTGATCCATGTTTCAATGTCTTCTGTAGATAGCAAGAAATAGAAAAGGAAATGAATTTTTACGTGCAAGTTTTTTTGTGAAAAAAACACATGAAGCACTTATGCTGGAAATATGGAAGTCAAGCCTCTCAAGCAACAACCAAATGCTTGTAGCATTTTCTTTTAGACAAGCTATTTAACCCATGTATAACAACATAAGCAACTAACAATTTAAATGCTTCGAACATATTATCTCTTACTATCACAAACCATACAGCCTGTCTATTTATTCATAGTTAACCATTGAGCTTGTTTTTTTAAAAAAAATGTAGCATCTCAAAGCACTGATAATTAGGGACAAGTTTAGGAGGCAATTTATGTATTATCCCATTTGAGTTCTGTTTTTTATCTTCATTTGCTATACCACTCCCCTGAAGCATTGAGGTCTACATATTTGAATAGCCTGCATTTAGGTACCACGATCCTGCCTAGTTCCACCTCAATTTCACACTTTGCCTGCTTGCTAAACTTGAAATACATATATTCTGTCTTACTTCTACTTATCCTAAACCACTTAATCCCTAAAATGCTTATCCATAGTTCAAATTTCTGGCGGATACCATAGCTAGTTTCGTCAATTAACATCATCTACTAAAACTAATAAAATGGGACTTCATTTTTTATCTGGGTAAACAAGCAAGGGCCCAATGAGATCCTAGAGGAATGAGCACAAATAGATGTACAACTTAAATAGAGTATTTTCTTTGGATGGGGAGTGTGTGTATGTACCTGACCATCAGAACCAGCAGAGAACACCCTCCTATGGCTGGGTGATGCTGCTAAAGCATTCACGTCACCTTTATGACTTGAATGTGACTGCAAAAGAGTACCATGATGGGTGTCCCAGAACTGAATGCTACCAGTACTATCTGCACTAACCAGGGTACCACATCTGCAAATAGCATTATGAGGTTTGAAGCAATATTAAAAAAAAACAGAAAATTTTAGTATAACACAAGATGAAAAAAAAGGAGTTCCAATTCTTTCTGAAACTTCTAAGGGAAGGATTGCCAATTTGATATTCACCTCAACCCAAGCAATGACCATATGCATAGTTCAGATCCACTACCCAGACCTCCAAGTCCAACTGTTATCCTGTAGACTTCATATGCTAACTTCACATCCCAACTGTTATCGTGTAGACTTCATATCAGAATTTTCACCGCAGACACGCCATGAAGAATAGACAGTCATGCTTCAGCCGACATTATTGCCTCTCTTGAGTTTTTCATCAGAAATCAACAAGTAAATGTAGCGCATAGTTAATACAAAATAGAACATACCCATCACTACTACCAGAAAATATCTTCTTTGCATCAGAACTCCAAGTGACGCTCAACATACGCCCTGCAATTACACGAAAATTATAAAATACCCAAAGCAACAATCATATATCTGCACTTTGTGATTTTCAGGGGTAGCTATCGACCCTAGGCAATGATCTTTTGTAAGTCATATTCTTCTCATCAGTAGTGTAGATTCGAACACAACCATCGTCACAAGCAAATGCAATTTGACAATTTTCACTATCATCATCCTCGTGAAGAACAACTGAGTCATCATCATCTTCACCTTCAATGCTCTCATTATCACTACAAACACCATTTGTATGATTAACATGGCCATTTTCATACTGCCTTGGAAGATTTTGATGAAGCTGCGAAGTATTACATGGTTTCACAGCCATCTGCCATATTGAAACACCAATGGAATCTAGCACAGCCTGCAAGCAACCATAGAAAAAACATTACTTGATCCATCGAAATCAAACCCTAAAACTAAGTGCAAGAAAAATGGATCTTCACATTATTAAGTTTTAATTCCGATATACTACGTATTCTCAACGTTCATTCATTTGCATGTTCATGTGCATGTCCAGCCCTTCTACAATTTAGTAAGACCGCGCTTGTTAATTATAGTGTTGCCTAAGTACATTTGCTTATTTGCACACACAAACTTTTTTAGGAACTAGGTTATTGATCGTACAGCTCTTTTTTTTTTATGAGAATGCTATCCCATTGTTTAGATCATATCCATTTATAATCTATCTTTATTACTCTTCTAAAGTTGCATATATAACTTCAAATGACAATGTAGCTCGCTCAGCTATGGATCCTTCTTGGCGGGTCTCCCCATTAAAGAATAGTTAGTCTATGTTCCAATAGCTTATAAAAATATCAAATATCAAATAAATTGACCCAAAAATAGTAGTTAGTACACAAGCCATTCACAATTACACGTTAAAGGAGAAATTAATAGGGATAAAGTAGGGGGTGGGATTAAAAGCATATATATTTCACGGGGAAAACAGTAATGATAAGATAGCAAAATCAAAAATTGCTATGTGGAAAATATCTAGCAAATACCTGTGGATGACTCCGTCCAATTCGCACTAGCAAGGATTGTATCAGTTCTCTGACAGCATGGTTATTTGAATGTATCCGTGCAATAATCCGAGGTAACACAACCAACCATGTGTTGATGTTAACATGTGTGAATCCTTTCTGCAATGCCATTTGGACCTCCGAAGTAGCTCCATGGTTGAAACACAATGTAAGAAGACGAAAAATATCCTGAAACTCAGAAACCCGACCACTAGAAAATTAAAACTATAATGTAACAGAAAAGTCAATGGTGAACATTAGTGAATCTAATAGGAAGGCTTGCTAGCAAGGATTGTATCAGTTCTCTGACAGCATGGTTATTTGAATGTATCCGTGCAATAATCCGAGGTAACACAACCAACCATGTGTTGATGTTAACATGTGTGAATCCTTTCTGCAATGCCATTTGGACCTCCGAAGTAGCTCCATGGTTGAACCACAATGTAAGAAGACGAAGAATATCCTGAAACTCAGAAACCCGACCATTAGAAAAGTAAAACTATAATGTAACAGAAAAGTCAATGGTGAACATTAGTGAATCTAATAGGAAGGCTCGCTGGATAACAAGGCAACTATGATTCAGTACTGAAAATTAAATTCAATACAACACGTTGATCCAGCTGAACCTGTCAGTTGCATGAGCTAAAAAAATAGCAAGAAGCAAGCAAGAAAAGGACACCATGTCACTGCAAGGATACAAAATGCTAAGAAAACACTAAGCTAAAAAAGGACATTTAGCAACAAGGGCAGATCAACGACGCCTCAACATCACACAAGGTAGTCTTCTAAGAACAATTGAATTAAATTAGTTGTAGATACAAAAATTACCTGTAAACTATCATCAACACCCTTAGCATGTGCTCCACATGCTATAGAGTGAAAATAACCAGTTATGGCAGCAACAACAAACTGTGAAGCAATTTTTGCAAAACCCTCAGAGTGTAATGAGACATCACTGCAGTATTGAAAAGTGTCCATGTATGCCATGCCTCTCCCCACTTCGTTGCACAGTGAGTAGCATTTCTAAATGCACTAAGAATTTCTGACAGAGACAATATTATCCAAAAAACAAAAGTTAGATATGATATCATTAAGATGTCACACCACCAAGAAGAAAGCTTTATTATCTTTTCTTTTTGAGAAGGGGAGTGGATTGTGGAGTGTCCACGCTTTACCTTGTATAGAATCATCATACAAACCAGGAGAAAGTGCCCACTTCCAAGTGCCGAGTCTAAGATATACACGAGCAACAAGTGGATTACTGGTTGAAGAGCTGTTTTCTTGAGAGGTCCATGGCAAGGTCCTTCAACATCATATTTAAATACATGAGACAGACCACAAAGAAAGATCATGATATTTATGTCTAGTGACAGGTATGTGACTGTAATTTCATCTCTGAAATGCAATACCTGCAACCTAGCAAAAGCTTCATTTCGCTTATGATCCTCTCCAAGTGACCATTGGTACTTTAAGTATGCTAGCATCACCTGAGGGGAACCATGATACCGCACAGTTGCAGGAGTTGATTACGGATCGAACCGCAGGACAAAAAATAATCATAGAAAGTCAAGAGCACAAATAGAGCAATAACAAGAAAGATAAGCCACAAAATAAAGCACACTTCCGTCCACAACCCATAGGGATAAATTAGTAACCTGTAAAAGTTTAACCAATGTAGATCTACCTTGGCTAATTTTGCCATTCTTCCGGCAAAGTGATACAAACTTGATCCATGTTTCAATGTCTTCTGTAGATAGCAAGAAATAGAAAAGGAAATGAATTTTTACGTGCAAGTTTTTTTGTAAAAAAAACACATGAAGCACTTATACTGGAAATATGGAAGTCAAGCCTCTCAAGCAACAACCAAATGCTTGTAGCATTTTCTTTTAGACAAGCTATTTAACCCATGTATAACAACATAAGCAACTAACAATTTAAATGCTTCGAACATATTATCTCTTACTATCACAAACCATATAGCCTGTCTATTTATTCATAGTTAACCATTGAGCCTGTTTTTTTTTAAAAAAATGTAGCATCTCAAACCATTGATAATTAGGGACAAATTTAGGAGGCAGATTATGTATTATCCCATTTGAGTTCTGTTTTTTATCTTCATTTGCTATACCACTCCCCTGAAGCATTGAGGTCTACATATTTGAATAGCCTGCATTTAGGTACCACGATCTTGCCTAGTTCCACCTCAATTTCACACTTTGCCTGCTTGCTAAACTTGAAATACATATATTCTGTCTTACTTCTACTTATTCTAAACCACTTAATCCCTAAAATGCTTATCCATAGTTCAAATTTCTGGCGGATACCATAGCTAGTTTCGTCAATTAACATCATCTACTAAAACTAATAAAATGGGACTTCATTTTTTATCTGGGTAAACAAGCAAGGGCCCAATGAGATCCTAGAGGAATGAGCACAAATAGATGTACAACTTAAATAGAGTATTTTCTTTGGATGGGGAGTGTGTGTATGTACTTGACCATCAGAACCAGCAGAGAACACCCTCCTATGGCTGGGTGATGCTGCTAAAGCATTCACGTCACCTTTATGACTTGAATGTGACTGCAAAAGAGTACCATGATGGGTGTCCCAGAACTGAATGCTACAAGTACTATCTGCACTAACTAGGGTACCACATCTGCAAATAGCATTATGAGGTTTGAAGCAATATTAAAAAAAAACAGAAAATTTTAGTATAACACAAGATGAAAAAAAAGGAGTTCCAATTCTTTCTGAAACTTCTAAGGGAAGGATTGCCAATTTGATATTCACCTCAACCCAAGATATGACCATATGCATAGTTCAGATCCACTACCCAGACCTCTAAGTCCAACTATTATCATGTAGACTTCATATGCTAACTTCACATCCCAGCATCTTATAAACCTGCAAAGAAACAATCTCCTCTCAGAATTTTCACCGCGGACACGCCATGAAGAATAGACAGTCATGCTTCAGCCGACATTATTGCCTCTGTTGAGTTTTTCATCAGAAATCAGCAAGTAAATGTAGCGCATAGTTAATACAAAATAGAACATACCCATCACTACTACCATAAAATATCTTCTTTGCATCAGAACTCCAAGTGACGCTCAACATACGCCCTGCAATTACACGAAAATTATAAAATACCCAAAGCAACAATCATATATCTGCACTTTGTGATTTTCAGGGGTAGCTATCGACCCTAGGCAATGATCTTTTGTAAGTCATATTCTTCTCATCAGTAGTGTAGATTCGAACACAACCATCGTCACAAGCAAATGCAATTTGACAATTTTCACTATCATTATCCTCGTGAAGAACAACTGAGTCATCATCATCTTCACCTTCAATGCTCTCATTATCACTACAAACACCATTTGTATGATTAACATGGCCATTTTCATACTGCCTTGGAAGATTTTGATGAAGCTGCGAAGTATTACATGGTTTCACAGCCATCTGCCATATTGAAACACCAATGGAATCTAGCACAGCCTGCAAGCAACCATAGAAAAAACATTACTTGATCCATCGAAATCAAACCCTAAAACTAAGTGCAAGAAAAATGGATCTTCACATTATTAAGTTTTAATTCCGATATACTACGTATTCTCAACGTTCATTCATTTGCATGTTCATGTGCATGTCCAGCCCTTCTACAATTTAGTAAGACCGCGCTTGTTAATTATAGTGTTGCCTAAGTACATTTGCTTATTTGCACACACAAACTTTTTTAGGAACTAGGTTATTGATCGTACAGCTCTTTTTTTTTATGAGAATGCTATCCCACTGTTTAGATCATATCCATTTATAATCTATCTTTATTACTCTTCTAAAGTTGCATATATAACTTCAAATGACAATGTAGCTCGCTCAGCTATGGATCCTTCTTGGCGGGTCTCCCCATTAAAGAATAGTTAGTCTATGTTCCAATAGCTTATAAAAATATCAAATATCAAATAAATTGACCCAAAAATAGTAGTTAGTACACAAGCCATTCACAATTACGCGTTAAAGGAGAAATTAATAGGGATAAAGTAGGGGTGGGGATTAAAAGCATATATATTTCACGAGGAAAACAGTCATGATAAGATAGCAAAATCAAAAATTGCTATGTGGAAAATATCTAGCAAATACCTGTGGATGACTCTGTCCAATTCGCACTAGCAAGGATTGTATCAGTTCTCTGATAGCATGGTTATTTGAATGTATCCGTGCAATAATCCGAGGTAACACAACCAACCATGTGTTGATGTTAACATGTGTGAATCCTTTCTGCAATGCCATTTGGACCTCCGAAGTAGCTCCATGGTTGAAACACAATGTAAGAAGACGAAAAATATCCTGAAACTCAGAAACCCGACCACTAGAAAAGTAAAACTATAATGTAACAGAAAAGTCAATGGTGAACATTAGTGAATCTAATAGGAAGGCTCGCTAGCAAGGATTGTATCAGTTCTCTGACAGCACGGTTATTTGAATGTATTCGTGCAATAATCCGAGGTAACACAACCAACCATGTGTTGATGTTAACATGTGTGAATCCTTTCTGCAATGCCATTTGGACCTCCGAAGTAGCTCCATGGTTGAACCACAATGTAAGAAGACGAAGAATATCCTGAAACTCAGAAACCCGACCATTAGAAAAGTAAAATTATAATGTAACAGAAAAGTCAATGGTGAACATTAGTGAATCTAATAGGAAGGCTCGCTGGATAACAAGGCAACTATGATTAAGTACTGAAAATTAAATTCAATACAACACGTTGATCCAGCTGAACCTGTCCAAAAGTTGCATGAGCTAAAAATATAGCAAGAAGCAAGCAAGAAAAGGACCAAGGATACAAAATGCTAAGAAAACACTAAGCTAAAAAAGGACATTTAGCAGCAAGGGCAGATCAACGACGCCTCAACATCATACAAGGTAGTCTTCTAAGAACAATTGAATTAAATTAGCTGTAGATACAAAAATCACCTGTAAACTATCATCAACACCCTTAGCATGTGCTCCACATGCTATAGAGTGAAAATAACCGGTTACGGCAGCAACAACAAACTGTGAAGCTATATTTGCAAAACCTCTCAGAGTGTAATGAGACATCACTGCAGTATTGAAAAGTGCCTATGTATGCCATGCCTTTCCCCACTTCGTTGCACAGTGAGTAGCATTTCTAAATGCACTAAGAATTTCTGACAGAGACAATATTATCCAAAAAACAAAAGTTAGATATGATATCATTAAGATGTCACACCACCAAGAAGAAAGCCTTATTATCTTTTCTTTTTGAGAAGGGGAGTGGATTGTGGAGTGTCCACGCTTTACCTTGTATAGAATCATCATACAAACCAGGAGAAAGTGCCCACTTCCAAGTGCCGAGTCTAAGATATACACGAGCAACAAGTGGATTACTAGTTGAAGAGCTGTTTTCTTGAGAGGTCCATGGCAAGGTCCTTCAACATCATATTTAAATACATGAGACAGACCACAAAGAAAGATCATGATATTTATGTCTAGTGACAGGTATGTGACTGTAATTTCATCTCTGAAATGCAATACCTGCAACCTAGCAAAAGCTTCATTTCGCTTATGATCCTCTCCAAGTGACCATTGGTACTTTAAGTATGCTAGCATCACCTGAGGGGAACCATGATACCGCACAGTTGCAGGAGTTGATTCCGGATCGAACCGCAGGACAAAAAATAATCATAGAAAGTCAAGAGCACAAATAGAGCAATAACAAGAAAGATAAGCCACAAAATAAAGCACACTTCCGTCCACAACCCATAGGGATAAATTAGTAACCTGTAAAAGTTTAACCAATGTAGATCTACCTTGGCTAATTCTGCCATTCTTCCGGCAAAGTGATACAAACTTGATCCATGTTTCAATGTCTTCTGTAGATAGCAAGAAATAGAAAAGGAAATGAATTTTTACGTGCAAGTTTTTTTGTGAAAAAAACACATGAAGCACTTATGCTGGAAATATGGAAGTCAAGCCTCTCAAGCAACAACCAAATGCTTGTAGCATTTTCTTTTAGACAAGCTATTTAACCCATGTATAACAACATAAGCAACTAACAATTTAAATGCTTCGAACATATTATCTCTTACTATCACAAACCATACAGCCTGTCTATTTATTCATAGTTAACCATTGAGCCTGTTTTTTTAAAAAAAATGTAGCATCTCAAAGCACTGATAATTAGGGACAAGTTTAGGAGGCAATTTATGTATTATCCCATTTGAGTTCTGTTTTTTATCTTCATTTGCTATACCACTCCCCTGAAGCATTGAGGTCTACATATTTGAATAGCCTGCATTTAGGTACCACGATCCTGCCTAGTTCCACCTCAATTTCACACTTTGCCTGCTTGCTAAACTTGAAATACATATATTCTGTCTTACTTCTACTTATCCTAAACCACTTAATCCCTAAAATGCTTATCCATAGTTCAAATTTCTGGCGGATACCATAGCTAGTTTCGTCAATTAACATCATCTACTAAAACTAATAAAATGGGACTTCATTTTTTATCTGGGTAAACAAGCAAGGGCCCAATGAGATCCTAGAGGAATGAGCACAAATAGATGTACAACTTAAATAGAGTATTTTCTTTGGATGGGGAGTGTCTGTATGTACCTGACCATCAGAACCAGCAGAGAACACCCTCCTATGGCTGGGTGATGCTGCTAAAGCATTCACGTCACCTTTATGACTTGAATGTGACGGCAAAAGAGTACCATGATGGGTGTCCCAGAACTGAATGCTACCAGTACTATCTGCACTAACCAGGGTACCACATCTGCAAATAGCATTATGAGGTTTGAAGCAATATTAAAAAAAAACAGAAAATTTTAGTATAACACAAGATGAAAAAAAAGGAGTTCCAATTCTTTCTGAAACTTCTAAGGGAAGGATTGCCAATTTGATATTCACCTCAACCCAAGATATGACCATATGCATAGTTCAGATCCACTACCCAGACCTCCAAGTCCAACTGTTATCCTGTAGACTTCATATGCTAACTTCACATCCCAGCATCTTATAAACTTGCAAAGAAACAATCTCCTCTCAGAATTTTCACCGCGGACACGCCATGAAGAATAGACAGTCATGCTTCAGCCGACATTATTGCCTCTGTTGAGTTTTTCATCAGAAATCAACAAGTAAATGTAGCGCATAGTTAATACAAAATAGAACATACCCATCACTACTACCAGAAAATATCTTCTTTGCATCAGAACTCCAAGTGACGCTCAACATACGCCCTGCAATTACACGAAAATTATAAAATACCCAAAGCAACAATCATATATCTGCACTTTGTGATTTTCAGGGGTAGCTATCGACCCTAGGCAATGATCTTTTGTAAGTCATATTCTTCTCATCGGTAGTGTAGATTCGAACACAACCATCGTCACAAGCAAATGCAATTTGACAATTTTCACTATCATCATCCTCGTGAAGAACAACTGAGTCATCATCATCTTCACCTTCAATGCTCTCATTATCACTACAATCACCATTTGTATGATTAACATGGCCATTTTCATACTGCCTTGGAAGATTTTGATGAAGCTGCGAAGTATTACATGGTTTCACAGCCATCTGCCATATTGAAACACCAATGGAATCTAGCACAGCCTGCAAGCAACCATAGAAAAAACATTACTTGATCCATCGAAATCAAACCCTAAAACTAAGTGCAAGAAAAATGGATCTTCACATTATTAAGTTTTAATTCCGATATACTACGTATTCTCAACGTTCATTCATTTGCATGTTCATGTGCATGTCCAGCCCTTCTACAATTTAGTAAGACCGCGCTTGTTAATTATAGTGTTGCCTAAGTACATTTGCTGATTTGCACACACAAACTTTTTTAGGAACTAGGTTATTGATCGTACAGCTCTTTTTTTTTATGAGAATGCTATCCCACTGTTTAGATCATATCCATTTATAATCTATCTTTATTACTCTTCTAAAGTTGCATATATAACTTCAAATGACAATGTAGCTCGCTCAGCTATGGATCCTTCTTGGCGGGTCTCCCCATTAAAGAATAGTTAGTCTATGTTCCAATAGCTTATAAAAATATCAAATATCAAATAAATTGACCCAAAAATAGTAGTTAGTACACAAGCCATTCACAATTACGCGTTAAAGGAGAAATTAATAGGGATAAAGTAGGGGGTGGGGATTAAAAGCATATTGTTAGCGGAAACGTAAAAGAAAGAACACAAGATTTAACGTGGTTCGGATCAAAATAATCCTACGTCCACCAGAGAACAATTGCCTTACTATTATTTACAAAGGAAGGGGAGATTTCCCAATTACACTTAAGAGAATTTCTCTCTTAACTCTCTACTCACAACAATATATTGTATTGTTTTTGGGATGGTTTCTACAAATGAAAGAGTGCATCTATTTATAGGGGTAAGGAACTCCTCTTGATGTCATTGGTGACATCAAACTACCTCCTCTTGATGTCATGGGTGACATCAAAGGAGGAAGCTTCCTCCTAGCATTCATGCCAACTCTTTCCACCAACTCTTCCAATTGCATGCCATTGTTGACTAAATCTAAACCAACATTTTCAGCATGTCATTGTTGACTAAAACATAAACCAACATTTTCAATCTCCACCTTGGTTTGCGTTTTGAGTGTGCGTGTGAACAACTCTGGCCAAAACTTCTAAGCTTACTGGGCAATCCCGTTGTAAGAAACAAGAAGAATCAAACCATGGTTGAACATACCACTTCCACCTAACAACTGTTCTCTTCGGAGTTGCATCTAGTTGATGCACACCCCCGCCAAGTCTTTGCAGTATGCAAACTTAGCGAGCGGGACTATCTTGGTCAACATATCTGCAGCATTATCGTGTGTGATAACCTTCACGACCTTGATAGTTCCCTCTTCAACAACATCTCGAAGGAAATGAAATCTGACATCAATGTGTTTAGTGCGCTCATGAAATCTTTGATTTTTCATTAGATGAATAGCACTCGGACTATCATATCTAAGAGTTGATTCCAGCTGAACCAAACTCAATTCTGCTACTAAATCTTTTAACTAGATAGCTTCCTTCACCGCCTCCGCTGCTACCATGTATTCTGCTTCTGTCGTAGACAAAGCGACAATCGACTGCAGAGTCGACTTCCAACTAACGGCACCGCCAACGAGGGTAAAGATGTATCCAGTTGTGGACCTTCTTCGGTCAAGATCTCTTGCATAGTCAGAATCCACATAACCAAGAATTGAAATACCTCCACCACTTTTTCGAAAAGTCAGGCCAACACTAGAAGCTCCTTTGAGATATCTCAATATCCACTTGACAACTTCCCAATGCCTCTTTTCCTGGGCTGGACATGTATCTACTTACCACACTTACAGATTGAGCAATATCTGGACGTGTGCATACCATAGCATACATAATGCTACCAACTGCACTGGCATAAGGAATCTTTGACATATGCTCCACCTCATCCTCTGACTGAGGCATTAGTAACTCTGAAAGTTTAAAATGAGGAGCTAATGGTGTACTTACAGGCTTGCACGTCTGCATATTGAATCTCTCGAGAATCCTTTCAATATACCTCTTCTGAGAAAGATGTACAACACCGTCTTCTCTTGAAATCTCCATACCAAGGATTTTCTTTGCAGCTCCTAAATCCTTCATGTCAAATTCCTTACTCAATAGTTTCTTCAAATCATTTATCTCTGTAATGTTGTTAGCAGCAATAAGCATATCATCAACATACAACAATAAATAAATCATTGAGTTACCATACATCTTCTTGTGATACACACAACTATCAAATGCACTCCTTGAGAATTCATGTGTAGTCATGAATGCATCAAACCTTTTGTACCACTGTCTAGGGGATTGCTTCAAACCATACAAAGACTTCTTTAGTTGGCATACATGATTTTCTTTTCCTTCAGCTAGGAAACCTTCAGGCTGATCCATATAGATTGTCTCTTCTAGATCACCGTGTAAGAAAGCAGTTTTGACATCAAGCTGTTGAAGCTCCAAGTCAAATTGTGCAACCAATGCTAGTAGAACGCGAATTGAGCTATGCTTCACGACCGGAGAGAAAATTTCATTGTAGTCAATTCCCTCCTTCTGACTGAAACCTTTTGCAACCAATCTCGCCTTAAACCTAGCATCTTCCACTTCAGAAATTCCCTCTTTCTTTTTGTAGATCTACTTGCATCCAACTGTCCTCTCCCCCTTTTATCTTTTCACTAAGATCCATGTCTGATTCTTGTGAAGAGACTCCATCTCTTCCGTCATGGCTAACCGCCATTGTGCAGCATCCTTGCAAGAAGTTACTTCAATATACGAGGAGGGCTCCGGATCCTTAATCTCTTCTTGTGCAGCTACGAACGCATATGCAATCAAGTTTGCTTGATTTATTAGGCGTTCCGGTTCTCGTGTCTGCCTCTTCTCCCTCCCCTTCGCAATTGTGTATGGTTCATTGACAGCAAGTTCTTCAAGATCTACATCTTCCGACTCATCTTTAACCCGAGTCTCTTGATCCTTTTCCTTGGCAAGCACCACCGGAGGCTCCACCTGCGCTCGTTGTTCTTGTTTCCTGAAAACTCCACGGAAACTTTACGGGGATCAAGTATAGAGGATTCATCAAAGGTGACATCTCTACTAACTATAAATTTGAGTAAAGATAAACACCAAAGTTTGTACCCTTTTACTCCATCTACATACCCTACGAATATGGCCTTCTTAGCCCTTGGTTCAAGCTTTCCTTCATTAACGTGATAATAAGCTGGACACCCAAATACTCGTAAGTATGAATAGTTAGAGGGTTCACCTGACCATACCTCATTCGGAGTCTTAAAGTCAATCGCCGATGCTGGAGATCGATTGACAATATGAGCAGCAGTGTGAACTGCTTCAACCCAAAATACTTTGGACATTTTGGCTTGTATGAGCATACAACGAGCCTTTTCAAGAAGAGTTCTGTTCATTCTCTCGGCAACTCCATTCTGCTGTGGGGTATGCCTGACAGTCCTATGTCTTGAGATCCCATGAACCTTGCATAATTCATTAAACTCTTCATTGCAAAACTCCAAGCCATTGTCTGTGCGAAGATACTTGATTTTCCGCTCCATTTGATTTTCAACCAAAACCTTCCACTCTTTAAATGCTTCAAAAGCATCACTTTTTGCCTTCAAAAAATACACCCAAACCTTTCGTGAGAAATCATCAATAAAAGTGAGAAGATACCTCTTTCCGCCCTTCGATGGAAGTTTAGAGGGACCCCATAAATCTGAATGGATGTAGTCTAGCACTCCTCTTGTCTTGTGTGTGCCAGTGCTGAAGCTGACCTTCTTCTGCTTCCCTAGAACACAGTGCTCACAGAAGTCAAGTGTGCTGATCTTCTCACCTTCCAAAAGGTTACGATTGCTCAGCATCTCCAGTCCACGTGCGCTCATATGACCCAGTCTCATGTGCCATAATCTTGCCTTGTCATCATTAGATAATTGCACTGTAGATGCATTTGCAGAGCCAACAATGGTGCTTCCGGCCAATGTGTAAAGGCCGTTCTCCAGGCTTGCCTTTCAGCATGACTAAAGAACCTTTAGTCACCTTCATAGTTCCTGCCTCGCTCATGTACCTGTAGCCTTGTTCATCCAGAGTACCCAAGGAGATCAAATTCTTCTTCAAATCAGGAACATGACGGACTTGTGTAATAGTCCTCACGACTCCATCATGGCAGCGAACTCGAACCGAGCCAATGCCAACTATTGCACAAGTTGCATTATTGCCCATTACTACGGTTCCTCCACTTTTCTCATAGCTGCTAAACCAGTCTTTTCGGAACGTCATATGCAGAGTACAAGCAGAGTCTAACACCCATTTGTTTCCATAATTACTATTATTACACGATGTTGTTAGTACATAATCATTATCAAAATCATGTACCTGTTCAACCGTAGATGCACTCGCTTTTCTTTGGACTTTGACATTGGGCAATCTCGTTCGAAGTGCCCCTTCTTGCCACAACCCCAACACTCTGTATTCTTCTTGTTCACACGAGACTTTGATCTGTACTTTGATTTGCTCTTTCCTTGTTGGCTAGTCCGGCCTCTCACAAAGAGCCCACTTGCCTGGTCATCTCTGTCTCCTTCGATGTGTCTCCGCACATCACTAGAGTTAAGTGCTTGCCGCACTTGCTCAAGCTTGATAGGCTCCTTGCTATACATCATTGAATTCTCAATATCATGATATCCTGAAGTCAATGAAAATAGCAAAGCACATGCAAGCGTCTCCTCCTCCATTATTTTAATCCGCGCAATCTGTAAGTCCATGACAAGTTTATTGAACGCATCTAAATGATCTTGTAACGAAGTACTCGACCCCATCTTAAATGTGTGAAGACGCCGTTGTAACAACATTCTTGTTGTCACTGATCGGTCTTGGTATAGCCCTTCTAGCTTTTCCCATAACTGTTTGGCCGTCTCTTCGGTACCCGTACTCACTTCACAAAGCACGTTAGGTGCAAGGGATAGTTGGATTGCACTCAATGCATCCCCTTCAATCTTCTCCATGTCGGGAGCTGATATATCCTTAGGATACTTTCCGTCAATAACATGGATTGAACCTTCCCTCCGTAGTAACGCCATCATCTGGATCTTCCAGATGTTGAAGTTGTTGCGTCCATTGAATCTATCAATTTCAAACTTCATGGAACTCATCTTTGCTTGTTCTTCCTCCTTGGATCGTTATAGAATCCTGTCGCTCTGATACCAATTGTTAGCGGAAACGTAAAAGAAAGAACACAAGATTTAACGTGGTTCGGATCAAAATAATCCTACGTCCACCAGAGAACAATTGCCTTACTATTATTTACAAAGGAAGGGGAGATTTCCCAATTACACTTAAGAGAATTTCTCTCTTAACTCTCTACTCACAACAATATATTGTATTGTTTTTGGGATGGTTTCTACAAATAAAAGAGTGCATCTATTTATAGGGGTAAGGAACTCCTCTTGATGTCATTGGTGACATCAAACTACCTCCTCTTGATGTCATGGGTGACATCAAAGGAGGAAGCTTCCTCCTAGCATTCATGCCAACTCTTTCCACCAACTCTTCCAATTGCATGCCATTGTTGACTAAATCTAAACCAACATTTTCAGCATGTCATTGTTGACTAAAACATAAACCAACATTTTCACATATATATTTCACGAGGAAAACAGTCATGATAAGATAGCAAAATCAAAAATTGCTATGTGGAAAATATCTAGCAAATACCTGTGGATGACTCTGTCCAATTCGCACTAGCAAGGATTGTATCAGTTCTCTGACAGCATGGTTATTTGAATGTATCCGTGCAATAATCCGAGGTAACACAACCAACCATGTGTTGATGTTAACATGTGTGAATCCTTTCTGCAATGCCATTTGGACCTCCGAAGTAGCTCCATGGTTGAACCACAATGTAAGAAGACGAAAAATATCCTGAAACTCAGAAACCCGACCACTAGAAAAGTAAAACTATAATGTAACAGAAAAGTCAATGGTGAACATTAGTGAATCTAATAGGAAGGCTCGCTAGCAAGGATTGTATCAGTTCTCTGACAGCATGGTTATTTGAATGTATCCGTGCAATAATCCGAGGTAACACAACCAACCATGTGTTGATGTTAACATGTGTGAATCTTTTCTGCAATGCCATTTGGACCTCCGAAGTAGCGCCATGGTTGAACCACAATGTAAGAAGACGAAGAATATCCTGAAACTCAGAAACTCGACCATTAGAAAAGTAAAATTATAATGTAACAGAAAAGTCAATGGTGAACATTAGTGAATCTAATAGGAAGGCTCGCTGGATAACAAGGCAACTATGATTCAGTACTGAAAATTAAATTCAATACAACACGTTGATCCAGCTGAACCTGTCCAAAAGTTGCATGAGCTAAAAATATAGCAAGAAGCAAGCAAGAAAAGGACCAAGGATACAAAATGCTAAGAAAACACTAAGCTAAAAAAGGACATTTAGCAGCAAGGGCAGATCAACGACGCCTCAACATCACACAAGGTAGTCTTCTAAGAACAATTGAATTAAATTAGTTGTAGATACAAAAATTACCTGTAAACTATCATCAACACCCTTAGCATGTGCTCCACATGCTATAGAGTGAAAATAACCAGTTACGGCAGCAACAACAAACTGTGAAGCAATTTTTGCAAAACCTCTCAGAGTGTAATGAGACATCACAGCAGTATTGAAAAGTGCCTATGTATGCCATGCCTTTCCCCACTTCGTTGCACAGTGAGTAGCATTTCTAAATGCACTAAGAATTTCTGACAGAGAATATATTATCCAAAAAACAAAAGTTAGATATGATATCATTAAGATGTCACACCACCAAGAAGAAAGCCTTATTATCTTTTCTTTTTGAGAAGGGGAGTGGATTGTGGAGTGTCCACGCTTTACCTTGTATAGAATCATCATCCAAACCAGGAGAAAGTGCCCACTTCCAAGTGCCGAGTCTAAGATATACACGAGCAACAAGTGGATTACTGGTTGAAGAGCTGTTTTCTTGAGAGGTCCATGGCAAGGTCCTTCAACATCATATTTAAATACATGAGACAGACCACGAAGAAAGATCGTGATATTTATGTCTAGTGACAGGTATGTGACTGTAATTTCATCTCTGCAATGCAATACCTCCAACCTAGCAAAAGCTTCATTTCGCTTATGATCCTCTCCAAGTGACCATTGGTACTTTAAGTATGCTAGCATCACCGGAGGGGGACCATGATACCGCACAGTTGCAGGAGTTGATTCCGGATCGAACCGCAGGACAAAAAAGAATCATAGAAAGTCAAGAGCACAAATAGAGCAATAACAAGAAAGATAAGCCACAAAATAAAGCACACTTCCGTCCACAACCCATAGGGATAAATTAGTAACCTGTAAAAGTTTAACCAATGTAGATCTACCTTGGCTAATTCTGCCATTCTTCCGGCAAAGTGATGCAAACTTGATCTATGTTTCAATGTCTTCTGTAGATAGCAAGAAATAGAAAAGGAAATGAATTTATACGTGCAAGTTTTTTTGTAAAAAAAAACACATGAAGCACTTATACTGGAAATATGGAAGTCAAGCCTCTCAAGCAACAACCAAATGCTTGTAGCATTTTCTTTTAGACAAGCTATTTAACCCATGTATAACAACATAAGCAACTAACAATTTAAATGCTTCGAACATATTATCTCTTACTATCACAAACCATACAGCCTGTCTATTTATTCATAGTTAACCATTGAGCCTGTTTTTTTTAAAAAAAATGTAGCATCTCAAAGCACTGATAATTAGGGACAAGTTTAGGAGGCAATTTATGTATTATCCCATTTGAGTTCTGTTTTTTATCTTCATTTGCTATACTACTCCCCTGAAGCATTGAGGTCTACATATTTGAATAGCCTGCATTTAGGTACCACGATCCTGCCTAGTTCCACCTCAATTTCACTCTTTGCATGCTTGCTAAACTTGAAATACATATATTCTGTCTTACTTCTACTTATCCTAAACCACTTAATCCCTAAAATGCTTATCCATAGTTCAAATTTCTGGCGGATACCATAGCTAGTTTCGTCAATTAACATCATCTACTAAAACTAATAAAATGGGACTTCATTTTTTATCTGGGTAAACAAGCAAGGGCCCAATGAGATCCTAGAGGAATGAGCACAAATAGATGTACAACTTAAATAGAGTATTTTCTTTGGATGGGGAGTGTGTGTATGTACCTGACCATCAGAACCAGCAGAGAACACCCTCTTATGGCTGGGTGATGCTGCTAAAGCATTCACGTCACCTTTATGACTTGAATGTGACTGCAAAAGAGTACCATGATGGGTGTCCCAGAACTGAATGCTACCAGTACTATCTGCACTAACGAGGGTACCACATCTGCAAATAGCATTATGAGGTTTGAAGCAATATTAAAAGAAAAACAGAAAATTTTAGTATAACACAAGATGTAAAAAAAGGAGTTCCAATTCTTTCTGAAACTTCTAAGGTAAGGATTGCCAAATTGATATTCACCTCAACCCAAGCAATGACCATATGCATAGTTCAGATCCACTACCCAGACCTCCAAGTCCAACCGTTATCCTGTAGACTTCATATGCTAACTTCACATCCCAGCATCTTATAAACCTGCAAAGAAACAATCTCCTCTCAGAATTTTCACCGCGGACACGCCATGAAGAATAGACAGTCATGCTTCAACCGACATTATTGCCTCTGTTGAGTTTTTCATCAGAAATCAACAAGTAAATGTAGCGCATAGTTAATACAAAATAGAACATACCCATCACTACTACCATAAAATATCTTCTTTGCATCAGAACTCCAAGTGACGCTCAACATACGCCCTGCAATTACACGAAAATTATAAAATACCCAAAGCAACAATCATATATCTGCACTTTGTGATTTTCAGGGGTAGCTATCGACCCTAGGCAATGATCTTTTGTAAGTCATATTCTTCTCATCGGTAGTGTAGATTCGAACACAACCATCGTCACAAGCAAATGCAATTTGACCATTTTCACTATCATTATCCTCGTGAAGAACAACTGAGTCATCGTCATCTTCACCTTCAGTGCTCTCATTATCACTACTAACACCATTTGTATGATTAACATGGCAATTTTCATACTGCCTTGGAAGATTTTGATGAAGCTGCGAAGTATTACATGGTTTCACAGCCATCTGCCATATTGAAACACCAATGGAATCTAGCACAGCCTGCAAGCAACCATAAAAAAAACATTACTTGATCCATCGAAATCAAACCCTAAAACTAAGTGCAAGAAAAATGGATCTTCACATTATTAAGTTTTAATTCCGATATACTACGTATTCTCAACGTTCATTCATTTGCATGTTCATGTGCATGTCCATCCCTTCTACAATTTAGTAAGACCGCGCTTGTTAATTATAGTGTTGCCTAAGTACATTTGCTGATTTGCACACACAAACTTTTTTAGGAACTAGGTTATTGATCGTACAGCTCTTTTTGATGAGAATGCTATCCCACTGTTTAGATCATATCCATTTATAATCTATCTTTATTACTCTTATAAAGCTGCATATATAACTTCAAATGACAATGTAGCTCGCTCAGATATGGATCCTTCTTTGCGGGTCTTCCCATTAAAGAATAGTTAGTCTATGTTCCAATAGCTTATAAAAATGTCAAATATCAAATAAATTGACCCAAAAATAGTAGTTAGTACACAAGCCATTCACAATTACGCGTTAAAGGAGAAATTAATAGGGATAAAGTAGGGGGTGGGGATTAAAAGCATATATATTTTACGAGGAAAACAGTCATGATAAGATAGCAAAATCAAAAATTGCTATGTGGAAAATATTTAGCAAATACCTGTGGATGACTCAGGAAGGCTCGCTAGCAAGGATTGTATCATTTCTCTAACGACATGGTTATTTGAATGTATCCGTGCAATAATCCGAGGTAACACAACCAACCATGTGTTGATGTTAACATGTGTGAATCCTTTCTGCAATGCCATTTGGACCTCCGAAGTAGCTCCATGGTTGAACCACAATGTAAGAAGACGAAAAATATCCTGAAACTCAGAAACCCGACCACTAGAAAAGTAAAACTATAATGTAACAGAAAAGTCAATGGTGAACATTAGTGAATCTAATAGGAAGGCTCACTAGCAAGGATTGTATTAGTTCTCTGACAGCATGGTTATTTGAATGTATCCGTGCAATAATCCGAGGTAACACAACCAACCATGTGTTGATGTTAACATATGTGAATCCTTTCTGCAATGCCATTTGGACCTCCGAAGTAGCTCCATGGTTGAACCACAATGTAAGAAGACGAAGAATATCCTGAAACTCAGAAACCCGACCATTAGAAAAGTAAAACTATAATGTAACAGAAAAGTCAATGGTGAACATTAGTGAATCTAAAAGGAAGGCTCGCTGGATAACAAGGCAACTATGATTCAGTACTGAAAATTAAATTCAATACAACACGTTGATCCAGCTGAACCTGTCCAAAAGTTGCATGAGCTAAAAATATAGCAAGAAGCAAGCAAGAAAAGGACCAAGGATACAAAATGCTAAGGAAACACTAAGCTAAAAAAGGACATTTAGCAGCAAGGGCAGATCAACGACGCCTCAACATCACACAAGGTAGTCTTCTAAGAACAATTGAATTAAATTAGTTGTAGATACAAAAATTACCTGTAAACTATCATCAACACCCTTAGCATGTGCTCCACATGCTATAGAGTGAAAATAACCAGTTACGGCAGCAACAACAAACTGTGAAGCAATTTTTGCAAATCCTCTCAGAGTGTAATGAGACATCACTGCAGTATTGAAAAGTGCCAATGTATGCCATGCCTTTCCCCACTTCGTTGCACAGTGAGTAGCATTTCTAAATGCACTAAGAATTTCTGACAGAGACAATATTATCCAAAAAACAAAAGTTAGATATGATATCATTAAGATGTCACACCACCAAGAAAAAAGCCTTATTATCTTTTGTTTTTGAGAAGAGGAGTGGATTGTGGAGTGTCCACGCTTTACCTTGTATAGAATCATCATCCAAACCAGGAGAAAGTGCCCACTCCCAAGTGCCGAGTCTAAGATATACACGAGCAACAAGTGGATTACTGGTTGAAGAGCTGATTTCTTGAGAGGTCCATGGCAAGGTCCTTCAACATCATATTTAAATACATGAGACAGACCACGAAGAAAGATCATGATATTTATGTCTAGTGACACGTATGTGACTGTAATTTCATCTCTGAAATGCAATACCTGCAACCTAGCAAAAGCTTCATTTCGCTTATGATCCTCTCCAAGTGACCATTGGTACTTTAAGTATGCTAGCATCACCTGAGGGGAACCATGATACCGCACAGTTGCAGGAGTTGATTCCGGATCGAACCGCAGGACAAAAAATAATCATAGAAAGTCAAGAGCACAAATAGAGCAATAACAAGAAAGATAAGCCACAAAATAAAGCACACTTCCGTCCACAACCCATAGGGATAAATTAGTAACCTGTAAAAGTTTAACCAATGTAGATCTACCTTGGCTAATTCTGCCATTCTTCCGGCAAAGTGATACAAACTTGATCCATGTTTCAATGTCTTCTGTAGATAGCAAGAAATAGAAAAGGAAATGAATTTTTACGTGCAAGTTTTTTTGTGAAAAAAACACATGAAGCACTTATGCTGGAAATATGGAAGTCAAGCCTCTCAAGCAACAACCAAATGCTTGTAGCATTTTCTTTTAGACAAGCTATTTAACCCATGTATAACAACATAAGCAACTAACAATTTAAATGCTTCGAACATATTATCTCTTACTATCACAAACCATACAGCCTGTCTATTTATTCATAGTTAACCATTGAGCCTGTTTTTTTAAAAAAAATGTAGCATCTCAAAGCACTGATAATTAGGGACAAGTTTAGGAGGCAATTTATGTATTATCCCATTTGAGTTCTGTTTTTTATCTTCATTTGCTATACCACTCCCCTGAAGCATTGAGGTCTACATATTTGAATAGCCTGCATTTAGGTACCACGATCCTGCCTAGTTCCACCTCAATTTCACACTTTGCCTGCTTGCTAAACTTGAAATACATATATTCTGTCTTACTTCTACTTATCCTAAACCACTTAATCCCTAAAATGCTTATCCATAGTTCAAATTTCTAGCGGATACCATAGCTAGTTTCGTCAATTAACATCATCTACTAAAACTAATAAAATGGGACTTCATTTTTTATCTGGGTAAACAAGCAAGGGCCCAATGAGATCCTAGAGGAATGAGCACAAATAGATGTACAACTTAAATAGAGTATTTTCTTTGGATGGGGAGTGTGTGTATGTACTTGACCATCAGAACCAGCAGAGAACACCCTCCTATGGCTGGGTGATGCTGCTAAAGCATTCACGTCACCTTTATGACTTGAATGTGACTGCAAAAGAGTACCATGATGGGTGTCCCAGAACTGAATGCTACCAGTACTATCTGCACTAACCAGGGTACCACATCTGCAAATAGCATTATGAGGTTTGAAGCAATATTAAAAAAAAAACAGAAAATTTTAGTATAACACAAGATGAAAAAAAAGGAGTTCCAATTCTTTCTGAAACTTCTAAGGGAAGGATTGCCAATTTGATATTCACCTCAACCCAAGCAATGACCATATGCATAGTTCAGATCCACTACCCAGACCTCCAAGTCCAACTGTTATCCTGTAGACTTCATATGCTAACTTCACATCCCAGCATCTTATAAACCTGCAAAGAAACAATCTCCTCTCAGAATTTTCACAGCGGACACGCCATGAAGAATAGACAGTCATGCTTCAACCGACATTATTGCCTCTGTTGAGTTTTTCATCAGAAATCAACAAGTAAATGTAGCGCATAGTTAATACAAAATAGAACATACCCATCACTACTACCAGAAAATATCTTCTTTGCATCAGAACTCCAAGTGACGCTCAACATACGCCCTGCAATTACACGAAAATTATAAAATACCCAAAGCAACAATCATATATCTGCACTTTGTGATTTTCAGGGGTAGCTATCGACCCTAGGCAATGATCTTTTGTAAGTCATATTCTTCTCATCGGTAGTGTAGATTCGAACACAACCATCGTCACAAGCAAATGCAATTTGACCATTTTCACTATCATCATCCTCGTGAAGAACAACTGAGTCATCATCATCTTCACCTTCAATGCTCTCATTATCACTACAATCACCATTTGTATGATTAACATGGCCATTTTCATACTGCCTTGGAAGATTTTGATGAAGCTGCGAAGTATTACATGGTTTCACAGCCATCTGCCATATTGAAACACCAATGGAATCTAGCACAGCCTGCAAGCAACCATAGAAAAAACATTACTTGATCCATCGAAATCAAACCCTAAAACTAAGTGCAAGAAAAATGGATCTTCACATTATTAAGTTTTAATTCCGATATACTACGTATTCTCAACGTTCATTCATTTGCATGTTCATGTGCATGTCCAGCCCTTCTACAATTTAGTAAGACCGCGCTTGTTAATTATAGTGTTGCCTAAGTACATTTGCTTGATTTGCACACACAAACTTTTTTAGGAACTAGGTTATTGATCGTACAGCTCTTTTTTGATGAGAATGCTATCCCACTGTTTAGATCATATCCATTTATAATCTATCTTTATTACTCTTATAAAGTTGCATATATAACTTCAAATGACAATGTAGCTCGCTCAGCTATGGATCCTTCTTGGCGGGTCTTCCCATTAAAGAATAGTTAGTCTATGTTCCAATAGCTTATAAAAATGTCAAATATCAAATAAATTGACCCAAAAATAGTAGTTAGTACACAAGCCATTCACAATTACGCGTTAAAGGAGAAATTAATAGGGATAAAGTAGGGGTGGGGATTAAAAGCATATATATTTCACGAGGAAAACAGTCATGATAAGATAGCAAAATCAAAAATTGCTATGTGGAAAATATCTAGCAAATACCTGTGGATGACTCTGTCCAATTCGCACTAGCAAGGATTGTATCAGTTCTCTGACAGCATGGTTATTTGAATGTATCCGTGCAATAATCCGAGGTAACACAACCAACCATGTGTTGATGTTAACATGTGTGAATCCTTTCTGCAATGCCATTTGGACCTCCGAAGTAGCTCCATGGTTGAACCACAATATAAGAAGACGAAAAATATCCTGAAACTCAGAAACCCGACCACTAGAAAAGTAAAACTATAATGTAACAGAAAAGTCAATGGTGAACATTAGTGAATCTAATAGGAAGGCTCGCTAGCAAGGATTGTATCAGTTCTCTGACAGCATGGTTATTTGAATGTATCCGTGCAATAATCCGAGGTAACACAACCAACCATGTGTTGATGTTAACATATGTGAATCGTTTCTGCAATGCCATTTGGACCTCCGAAGTAGCTCCATGGTTGAACCACAATGTAAGAAGACGAAGAATATCCTGAAACTCAGAAACCCGACCATTAGAAAAGTAAAACTATAATGTAACAGAAAAGTCAATGGTGAACATTAGTGAATCTAATAGGAAGGCTCGCTGGATAACAAGGCAACTATGATTCAGTACTGAAAATTAAATTCAATACAACACGTTGATCCAGCTGAACCTGTCCAAAAGTTGCATGAGCTAAAAATATAGCAAGAAGCAAGCAAGAAAAGGACCAAGGATACAAAATGCTAAGAAAACACTAAGCTAAAAAAGGACATTTAGCAACAAGGGCAGATCAACGACGCCTCAACATCACACAAGGTAGTCTTCTAAGAACAATTGAATTAAATTAGCTGTAGATACAAAAATTACCTGTAAACTATCATCAACACCCTTAGCATGTGCTCCACATGCTATAGAGTGAAAATAACCAGTTACGGCAGCAACAACAAACTGTGAAGCAATTTTTGCAAAACCTCTCAGAGTGTAATGAGACATCACTGCAGTATTGAAAAGTGCCCATGTATGCCATGCCTTTCCCCACTTCGTTGCACAATGAGTAGCATTTCTAAATGCACTAAGAATTTCTGACAGAGACAATATTATCCAAAAAACAAAAGTTAGATATGATATCATTAAGATGTCACACCACCAAGAAGAAAGCCTTATTATCTTTTCTTTTTGAGAAGGGGAGTGGATTGTGGAGTGTCCACGCTTTACCTTGTATAGAATCATCATCCAAACCAGGAGAAAGTGCCCACTTCCAAGTGCCGAGTCTAAGATATACACGAGCAACAAGTGGCACACCAGAAGAAGCACCTAATCCATTCTGCATTACTGGTTGAAGAGCTGCTTTTGTTGAGAGGTCCATGGCAAGGTCCTTCAACATCATATTTAAATACATGAGACAGACCACGAAGAAAGATCATGATATTTATGTCTAGTGACACGTATGTGACTGTAATTTCATCTCTGAAATGCAATACCTGCAACCTAGCAAAAGCTTCATTTCGCTTATGATCCTCGCCAAGTGACCATTGGTACTTTAAGTATGCTAGCATCACCTGAGGGGGACCATGATACCGCACAGTTGCAGGAGTTGATTCCGGATCGAACTGCAGGACAAAAAAGAATCATAGAAAGTCAGAGCACAAATAGAGCAATAACAAGAAAGATAGGCCACAAAATAAAGCACACTTCCGTCCACAACCCATAGGGATAAATTAGTAACCTGTAAAAGTTTAACCAATGTAGATCTACCTTGGCTAATTCTGCCATTCTTCCGGCAAAGTGATGCGAACTTGATCCATGTTTCAATGTCTTCTGTAGGAGGCAATACAAGTGCCCTCACAGCTAAAAGTGCTTGCCAAACCTGCAAAAATAAGAATATGTTGCAGATAACAGAGTCTGTAAGATGCCATAGAATTTTAGAATAATGAAAGCTCTCACATAAGTCAGATTGAAAATGTAAGACCATGAATACACATCCAAAATAATTGTCAGAAATTTGATATTACCTCAACGTTTCTTTTTGTACTCATTATGCGCTCATTCCTGATCAGATTTAAATGCATATACATTTAAAGCGGAGTTTTACATAAACAAAACAAACACCCACATCAGTGTCAATATGAAGCACTGAGAACTGCTCTGTTAACCCTTCAATAGACAAATGAAACTGGCAAAGTGAATGAAAATACACAAAAATAAACCTGGTATGCCCATGATAATCCAAACCAAAGGTTCACCAAGATGGTCTGATATAAAATTTAAAACCAGGACTGTTCCATCTCTCTCAATATATAGAGGAGGAAAATAAAAATTAACAAGAAGCTTAGAGGAGAAGACTTGTATATAAAACAGATCGGTCACTTTTATCTGGTGACAGGATTTCAAACAGGATTAGTCATGATAAATATTAAAAACAGGAAAAGAGAAAAGGAAAAAGGTCAAAAACGAACATTGACCTTTTCTTTCTAGCCTGAAACTAAGGTGTATCTAGCATTGTGCTGTCTTCACGAATCTCTTTTCATGATGAGAAAGACAAAAATAGATGATCAGTTTGACTCATCCATTAGAAGAAGTGGAACAACACAAATCTCCAAGCAAGTGTAGCAGTTACAAAAAATAATAAACAATTATTTGATAAAATAGAGATACAAGTTGTATAGGTGGCCTGACTGAAGATTGTATTTACTGCAAGTTGTATAGGTGGCCTCTGAGGTGAAGGACAAATGTCATGCGGAGAAAACCGGGTGAATTCCTTTACAGAGTATGCAAAAAGTTTAGTGTCATCACCACCTGAGATAAGCATCGGCACACCCAATTGTGCCCATTTATGGTAACTAAAATCAAGGGGCTTCTCCCCAGTACGCTGCTTCTTTGCCTTATGTTCAGCTACGGGTTCTGTCAGGGAGAAGAAAAGTTAAAAATTAAGTATAACAAAACCCAGATAAGAAGGGATATCTTGAAGTCCAAAATTAAAACGAGGCAAATATTTCAACTTCAATTTCAGTGAACGAGAGGCAAAACTAAATAACTGACCTTCATGAGCAATGGGTACAGCAACTGCCAAGGCCCTCACATCATGTGTATGGGCCCTCACGTAACCAACATAAATCCATTTCTTCATGTCTACAGAAGAAATATCTCCATCATGAGACCCAACCTCACTGGTTGAGAGCTTATAAATTATTACCTAAAAACAATAGCAAATAATTAGCAGCTATAAAAGCATACTTAAATTGTGTTCTCAAAACAATTATAGTTGAGAATGTCTTAAGCAAGATATCAGAAGAGATGATAATACACAATATCTAAAGAAAAACAAATTAAGTAAAAGATTGATACTGTAATATCTTCATTTTAGCAAGATTGACTGAAAGAATATTGTCGATCAACTCGAAAGATTTAAGTACAAAGGTACTTCTTGGTGCCTTCAGATGAGAGAAACCTCAGATGTTTTGGATGGAATTTCAACTCGAAATAACTCACCAAAAAGCCAAATGTCTGCTTAGTCTATTTAGTTGGTCCAACCAGTTCCATGTAAATAGTACTACTATCTTCCTAGGCTTTGTTAGTTCCCTAACTTTAGACTAGCCATGGTCATGAAAGGCCTTCATAAGATTTTTTGGTGTTTTGGCTAGCTCCCAGTATCTACAATATCATGTAACGAAGCTAACATATTTACCTTTGTACTTTCTGCATCTTCATGACGCCAGTAATGAAACAACATAGCAGGCACCTCTATTTTAGTCATTCGTCAATTCTTTGCCTTTTTGCTTTGACTTTTCTTTATCATTTTTTTAGAAAAAGGTAGATAGCAAGAAATAGAAAAGGAAATGAATTTTTACGTGCAAGTTTTTTTGTAAAAAAAACACATGAAGCACTTATACTGGAAATATGGAAGTCAAGCCTCTCAAGCAACAACCAAATGCTTGTAGCATTTTCTTTTAGACAAGCTATTTAACCCATGTATAACAACATAAGCAACTAACAATTTAAATGCTTCGAACATATTATCTCTTACTATCACAAACCATACAGCCTGTCTATTTATTCATAGTTAACCATTGAGCCTGTTTTTTAAAAAAAATGTAGCATCTCAAAGCACTGATAATTAGGGACAAGTTTAGGAGGCAATTTATGTATTATCCCATTTGAGTTCTGTTTTTTATCTTCATTTGCTATACCACTCCCCTGAAGCATTGAGGTCTACATATTTGAATAGCCTGCATTTAGGTACCACGATCCTGCCTAGTTCCACCTCAATTTCACTCTTTGCCTGCTTGCTAAACTTGAAATACATATATTCTGTCTTACTTCTACTTATCCTAAACCACTTAATCCCCAAAATGCTTATCCATAGTTCAAATTTCTGGCGGATACCATAGCTAGTTTCGTCAATTAACATCATCTACTAAAACTAATAAAATGGGACTTCATTTTTTATCTGGGTAAACAAGCAAGGGCCCAATGAGATCCTAGAGGAATGAGCACAAATAGATGTACAACTTAAATAGAGTATTTTCTTTGGATGGGGAGTGTGTTTATGTACCTGACCATCAGAACCAGCAGAGAACACCCTCCTATGGCTGGGTGATGCTGCTAAAGCATTCACGTCACCTTTATGACTTGAATGTGACTGCAAAAGAGTACCATGATGGGTGTCCCAGAACTGAATGCTACCAGTACTATCTGCACTAACCAGGGTACCACATCTGCAAATAGCATTATGAGGTTTGAAGCAATATTAAAAAAAAAAACAGAAAATTTTAGTATAACACAAGATGAAAAAAAAGGAGTTCCAATTCTTTCTGAAACTTTTAAGGGAAGGATTGCCAATTTGATATTCACCTCAACCCAAGCAATGACCATATGCATAGTTCAGATCCACTGCCCAGACCTCCAAGTCCAACTGTTATCCTGTAGACTTCATATGCTAACTTCACATCCCAGCATCTTATAAACCTGCAAAGAAACAATCTCCTCTCAGAATTTTCACCGCGGACACGCCATGAAGAATAGACAGTCATGCTTCAGCCGACATTATTGCCTCTGTTGAGTTTTTCATCAGAAATCAACAAGTAAATGTAGCGCATAGTTAATACAAAATAGAACATACCCATCACTACTACCAGAAAATATCTTCTTTGCATCAGAACTCCAAGTGACGCTCAACATACGCCCTGCAATTACACGAAAATTATAAAATACCCAAAGCAACAATCATATATCTGCACTTTGTGATTTTCAGGGGTAGCTATCGACCCTAGGCAATGATCTTTTGTAAGTCATATTCTTCTCATCGGTAGTGTAGATTCGAACACAACCATCGTCACAAGCAAATGCAATTTGACCATTTTCACTATCATCATCCTCGTGAAGAACAACTGAGTCATCATCATCTTCACCTTCAGTGCTCTCATTATCACTACTAACACCATTTGTATGATTAACATGGCCATTTTCATACTGCCTTGGAAGATTTTGATGAAGCTGCGAAGTATTACATGGTTTCACAGCCATCTGCCATATTGAAACACCAATGGAATCTAGCACAGCCTGCAAGCAACCATAGAAAAAACATTACTTGATCCATCGAAATCAAACCCTAAAACTAAGTGCAAGAAAAATGGATCTTGAAATGCATTGATCTGGGAAGACCCGAGTCTCCGATCATACAGCCAAAAAGACTGCATTTTTCTTATGCCAAATCCATGAAAGACACTGCAAGAACATGGTATCTAAGACAATAGCAGCTAAAAACAATATATTACAGCATTCTGCAGCTTATATCAGCTTATAAGCTTTTAACAAAATTCTTGCCATTGGTGAAGAGTATTATTTGGCAAGACTACATACAATAGACCCTTGGAGTCCAGCCCTTCCCCAGACCCGCGCATAACCGCCCTTTTTTAATGAAAAATATCATAGAGGATATCATCTCTTTGGAATCTCTCCACCCCACAAAAGTAAAGTTAAACATAGCTTTTTAACAAACTGTTTCAAAAATCCACTAATTTACATATTAAAAAAAGTACTCCGTAGAATAATGGAGAGAAAAGGAAATAGTAGATAAGATCAACATAGTATTCTATAAAGACAATCACGCCATAAACCTAAAGATTCCAGACTAACACAAGAAGAAAGCAATTTTCTCTATTGAGTTGCACCTTCCAATCTCTTGGTGGAAAGAAGAACTGATGGAGTGATGGAAAGGGCTCGGAATTGCACAAAACGTTGGCCAGATTATAATGGGAGAAGGAAGACAACAGAACCAGAGAATTGAGCGATGAAGCAAGAGAATGGAGATGATAATAAACATTGGGAGCGAGATTAAAGAAAAAAAAAGATGAAGAACTCGGTAAATGGAGATGCTAAAATTTAAGACAAAACTACATTCAAATGGTAACTGAGAAGTACCAGCAACAGCCAAAACCCAATACTTTCTGCAGAGGATTGTGAGAAGGACCGAAGAACCCAATACTTTCTTCATTAAGGATTGTGAAAAAAAAGGGTACCTCGACAGATCGTATGATTAACATGGCCATTTTCATACTGCCTTGGAAGATTTTGATGAAGCTGCGAAGTATTACATGGTTTCACAGCCATCTGCCATATTGAAACACCAATGGAATCTAGCACAGCCTGCAAGCAACCATAGAAAAAACATTACTTGATCCATCGAAATCAAACCCTAAAACTAAGTGCAAGAAAAATGGATCTTCACATTATTAAGTTTTAATTCCGATATACTACGTATTCTCAACGTTCATTCATTTGCATGTTCATGTGCATGTCCAGCCCTTCTACAATTTAGTAAGACCGCGCTTGTTAATTATAGTGTTGCCTAAGTACATTTGCTGATTTGCACACACAAACTTTTTTAGGAACTAGGTTATTGATCGTACAGCTCTTCTTTGATGAGAATGCTATCCCACTATTTAGATCACATCCATTTATAATTTATCTTTATTACTCTTATAAAGTTGCATATATAACTTCAAATGACAATGTAGCTCGCTCAGCTATGGATCCTTCTTGGCGGGTCTTCCCATTAAAGAATAGTTAGTCTATGTTCCAATAGCTTATAAAAATGTCAAATATCAAATAAATTGACCCAAAAATAGTAGTTAGTACACAAGCCATTCACAATTACGCGTGAAAGGAGAAATTAATAGGGATAAAGTAGGGGGTGGGGATTAAAAGCATATATATTTCACGAGGAAAACAGTCATGATAAGATAGCAAAATCAAAAATTGCTATGTGGAAAATATCTAGCAAATACCTGTGGATGACTGTCCAATTCGCACAAGCAAGGATTGTATCAGTTCTCTGACATAATGGTTATTTGAATGTATCCGTGCAATAATCCGAGGTAACACAACCAACCATGTGTTGATGTTAACATGTGTGAGTCTTTCCTGCAATGCCATTTGGACCTCCGAAGTAGCTCCATGGTTTAACCACCATGTAAGAAGACGAAGAATATCCTGAAACTCAGAAACCCGACCACTAGAAAAGTAAAACTGTAATGTAAGAGAAAAGTCAATGGTGAACATTAGTGAATCTAATAGGAAGGCTCGCTAGCAAGGATTGTATCAGTTCTCTGACAACATGGTTATTTGAATGTATCCGTGCAATAATCCGAGGTAACACAACCAACCATGTGTTGATGTTAACATGTGTGAATCCTTTCTGCAATGCCATTTGGACCTCCGCAGTAGCTCCATGGTTGAACCACAATGTAAGAAGACGAAGAATATCCTGAAACTCAGAAACCCGACCATTAGAAAAGTAAAACTATAATGTAACAGAAAAGTCAATGGTGAACATTAGTGAATCTAATAGGAAGGCTCGCTGGATAACAAGGCAACTATGATTCAGTACTGAAAATTAAATTCAATACAACACGTTGATCCAACTGAACCTGTCCAAAAGTTGCATGAGCTAAAAATATAGCAAGAAGCAAGCAAGAAAAGGACACCATGTCACTGCAAGAAAAGGACACCATGTCACTGCAAGGATACAAAATGCTAAGAAAACACTAAGCTAAAAAAGGACATTTAGCAACAAGGGCAGATCAACGACGCCTCAACATCACACAAGGTAGTCTTCTAAGAACAATTGAATTAAATTAGCTGTAGATACAAAAATTACCTGTAAACTATCATCAACACCCTTAGCATGTGCTCCACATGCTATAGAGTGAAAATAACCAGTTACGGCAGCAACAACAAACTGTGAAGCAATTTTTGCAAAACCTCTCAGAGTGTAATGAGACATCACTGCAGTATTGAAAAGTGCCCATGTATGCCATGCCTTTCCCCACTTCGTTGCACAATGAGTAGCATTTCTAAATGCACTAAGAATTTCTGACAGAGACAATATTATCCAAAAAACAAAAGTTAGATATGATATCATTAAGATGTCACACCACCAAGAAGAAAGCCTTATTATCTTTTCTTTTTGAGAAGGGGAGTGGATTGTGGAGTGTCCACGCTTTACCTTGTATAGAATCATCATCCAAACCAGGAGAAAGTGCCCACTTCCAAGTGCCGAGTCTAAGATATACACGAGCAACAAGTGGCACACCAGAAGAAGCACCTAATCCATTCTGCATTACTGGTTGAAGAGCTGCTTTTCTTGAGAGGTCCATGGCAAGGTCCTTCAACATCATATTTAAATACATGAGACAGACCACGAAGAAAGATCATGATATTTATGTCTAGTGACAGGTATGCGACTGTAATTTCATCTCTGAAATGCAATACCTGCAACCTAGCAAAAGCTTCATTTCGCTTATGATCCTCGCCAAGTGACCATTGGTACTTTAAGTATGCTAGCATCACCTGAGGGGGACCATGATATCGCACAGTTGCAGGAGTTGATTCCGGATCGAACTGTAGGACAAAAAAGAATCATAGAAAGTCAGAGCACAAATAGAGCAATAACAAGAAAGATAGGCCACAAAATAAAGCACACTTCCGTCCACAACCCATAGGGATAAATTAGTAACCTGTAAAAGTTTAACCAATGTAGATCTACCTTGGCTAATTCTGCCATTCTTCCGGCAAAGTGATGCAAACTTGATCCATGTTTCAATGTCTTCTGTAGGAGGCAATACAAGTGCCCTCACAGCTAAAAGTGCTTGCCAAACCTGCAAAAATAAGAATATGTTGCAGATAACAGAGTCTGTAAGATGCCATAGAATTTTAGAATAATGAAAGCTCTCACATAAGTCAGATTGAAAATGTAAGACCGTGAATACACATCCAAAATAATTGTCAGAAATTTGATATACTCAACGTTTCTTTTTGTACTCATTATGCGCTCATTCCTGATCAGATTTAAATGCATATACATTTAAAGCGGAGTTTTACATAAACAAAACAAACACCCACATCAGTGTCAATATGAAGCACTGAGAACTGCTCTGTTAACCCTTCAATAGACAAATGAAACTGGCAAAGTGAATGAAAATACACAAAAACAAACCTGATATGCCCATGATAATCCAAACCAAAGGTTCACCAAGATGGTCTGATATAAAATTTAAAACCAGGACTGTTCCATCTCTCTCAATATATAGAGGAGGAAAATAAAAATTAACAAGAAGCTTAGAGGAGAAGACTTGTATATAAAACAGATCGGTCACTTTTATCTGGTGACATGATTTCAAACAGGATTAGTCATGATAAATATTAAAAACAGGAAAAGAGAAAAGGAAAAAGGTCAAAAACGAACATTGACCTTTTCTTTCTAGCCTGAAACTAAGGTGTATCTAGCATTGTGCTGTCTTCACGAATCTCTTTTCATGATGAGAAAGACAAAAATAGATGATCAGTTTGACTCATCCATTAGAAGAAGTGGAACAACACAAATCTCCAAGCAAGTGTAGCAGTTACAAAAAATAATAAACAATTATTTGATAAAATAGAGATACAAGTTGTATAGGTGGCCTCTGAGGTGAAGGACAAATGTCATGCGGAGAAAACCGGGTGAATTCCTTTACAGAGTATGCAAAAAGTTTAGTGTCATCACCACCTGAGATAAGCATCGGCACACCCAATTGTGCCCATTTATGGTAACTAAAATCAAGAGGCTTCTCCCCAGTACGCTGCTTCTTTGCCTTATGTTCAGCTACGGGTTCTGTCAGGGAGAAGAAAAGTTAAAAATTAAGTATAACAAAACCCAGATAAGAAGGGATATCTTGAAGTCCAAAATTAAAACGAGGCAAATATTTCAACTTCAATTTCAGTGAACGAGAGGCAAAACTAAATAACTGACCTTCATGAGCAATGGGTACAGCAACTGCCAAGGCCCTCACATCATGTGTATGGGCCCTCACGTAACCAACATAAATCCATTTCTTCATGTCTACAGAAGAAATATCTCCATCATGAGACCCAACCTCACTGGTTGAGTGCTTATAAATTATTACCTAAAAACAATAGCAAATAATTAGCAGCTATAAAAGCATACTTAAATTGTGTTCTCAAAACAATTATAGTTGAGAATGTCTTAAGCAAGATATCAGAAGAGATGATAATACACAATATCTAAAGAAAAACAAATTAAGTAAAAGATTGATACTGTAATATCTTCATTTTAGCAAGATTGACTGAAAGAATATTGTCGATCAACTCGAAAGATTTAAGTACAAAGGTACTTCTTGGTGCCTTCAGATGAGAGAAACCTCAGATGTTTTGGATGGAATTTCAACTCGAAATAACTCACCAAAAAGCCAAATGTCTGCTTAGTCTATTTAGTTGGTCCAACCAGTTCCATGTAAATAGTACTACTATCTTCCTAGGCTTTGTTAGTTCCCTAACTTTAGACTAGCCATGGTCATGAAAGGCCTTCATAAGATTTTTTGGTGTTTTGGCTAGCTCCCAGTATCTACAATATCATGTAACGAAGCTAACATATTTACCTTTTTACTTTCTGCATCTTCATGACGCCAGTAATGAAACAAAATAGCAGGCACCTCTATTTTAGTCATTCGTCAATTCTTTGCCTTTTTGCTTTGACTTTTCTTTATCATTTTTTTAGAAAAAGGTAGATAGCAAGAAATAGAAAAGGAATTGAATTTTTTCGTGCAAGTTTTTTTGTAAAAAAAACACATGAAGCACTTATACTGGAAATATGGAAGTCAAGCCTCTCAAGCAACAACCAAATGCTTGTAGCATTTTCTTTTAGACAAGCTATTTAACCCATGTATAACAACATAAGCAACTAACAATTTAAATGCTTCGAACATATTATCTCTTACTATCACAAACCATACAGCCTGTCTATTTATTCATAGTTAACCATTGAGCCTGTTTTTTAAAAAAAATGTAGCATCTCAAAGCACTGATAATTAGGGACAAGTTTAGGAGGCAATTTATGTATTATCCCATTTGAGTTCTGTTTTTTATCTTCATTTGCTATACCACTCCCCTGAAGCATTGAGGTCTACATATTTGAATAGCCTGCATTTAGGTACCACGATCCTGCCTAGTTCCACCTCAATTTCACTCTTTGCCTGCTTGCTAAACTTGAAATACATATATTCTGTCTTACTTCTACTTATCCTAAACCACTTAATCCCTAAAATGCTTATCCATAGTTCAAATTTCTTGCGGATACCATAGCTAGTTTCGTCAATTAACATCATCTACTAAAACTAATAAAATGGGACTTCATTTTTTATCTGGGTAAACAAGCAAGGGCCCAATGAGATCCTAGAGGAATGAGCACAAATAGATGTACAACTTAAATAGAGTATTTTCTTTGGATGGGGAGTGTGTTTATGTACCTGACCATCAGAACCAGCAGAGAACACCCTCCTATGGCTGGGTGATGCTGCTAAAGCATTCACGTCACCTTTATGACTTGAATGTGACTGCAAAAGAGTACCATGATGGGTGTCCCAGAACTGAATGCTACCAGTACTATCTGCATTAACCAGGGTACCACATCTGCAAATAGCATTATGAGGTTTGAAGCAATATTAAAAAAAAACAGAAAATTTTAGTATAACACAAGATGAAAAAAAAGGAGTTCCAATTCTTTCTGAAACTTCTAAGGGAAGGATTGCCAATTTGATATTCACCTCAACGCAAGCAATGACCATATGCATAGTTCAGATCCACTACCCAGACCTCCAAGTCCAACTGTTATCCTACATCAGCCTGAGGAAATTGATAGTCATTAGGCCTTTAAACATGAAAATTATGCAAAAAGACAGAGACTTGGTTTTCCAGTATTGGCAATATTCCTAAATGTGGTGACTTATCAAACAATTTCCAGAAATTCTTTCAGCTAATCGGAGTAAGAGGCTTATAGAGCTTTACTCAGAAACCACAATCTAGAGATGCAACATAGAGCAAAATTAGTTTTTTTGCAGACACTATAAAAATAGTACTTTTGGTCTTGAAAATCTAATAGAGCCAAATTGGTTTTTTAGCAGACACTAATAAAATAGTACTTTTGGCCTTGAAAATCTAACAAATTTCAGACCCTCTAAGACCTAATTTGGTGCTTTCCCCCAAGTCCTTTCATTATTGAATTCAACTTTTCAGCAATATTTTATTATTAGATATTTCAAAAAGTATCATACGTTAGTATGTTACCATTTCAAAACAAAAGATATTTCAAAAAGTAAATTCAGATTTCCAAAAAAAATCAGAATAAAGAACGTTAAACACTCAAAATTTGCATGTAGATGCAGCTCTTTGAGTGTGAAAAATCAAATCTACAAGTCATACCGTCCATTGATTGAGTAATTGATGGATTATTCTCAAGCAGTACCTGCCAAATGGCAAAATGTTCTGAACATCAGGTTAGATAAGCAAATTCGACCAATTATTAACTCAGTACATTCCAAAGCGGAAACTCTATCACATAATGGGACTACGGAGGGAGTAGCAACGATTAGGTTTCCAGCAAAACAAAAGCATACTAATCTTGTTTTACTTTTACTTCAAAGCAAAATTGACTAGAAGTAACTGTTCTCACTGTACCTCTTGCAATTCCAGTATAGAATCCAAGGTTTTTCTGGAGGAGGCAAGTAGATCTGAATATGCATCTTTAACTCTGTCCTCAGAATCACAAAAAAAAGATCTTACTGGTTCCTGCAGGCAGTAAACATGCATTAAAGTTCAACTTGTCAATATCATGACTCTAGCATTGTGTTGAAACAAAATGGTAACCCAGTGAACCTGCGGAAGTCTATTGGAGTTTGAGAAAGCCTTTTGCAGCAAGAACCTTAGTTCAAGTGTCTTGTCCCAGAGTGCCTTTGTGAAATTAAAAGAGGGAAACGAAAAAGGAACAAGTTAATAGCATAATTATGATATTAGCACTAGTCAATCATTAATCATGTCATTTCAAAGGATAATCAAGTAAATGATATTAGCACTAAAGCTATTAACTCAACAATTAACAAAACAAGAAGCAAAAGACGTATCGTCTATATGCAACTCAATCACATATCTATTGAAGATACAACATAGATAACTTCAAATCACACAGTAGTCATTTCAGTTCCCCGTAACAGGACTTCTGTTAATTGAAGCAATGGGAAGTGTGTACAAACAATAAAGATACATGCTTACAAGAAGATAAAACTAATGACTATCATCTGCGCCGTCTGGTACACTATACCTTCTGGTTTCTAACTGCTTGGCCTTTGAGAAGATCCTCATCCTTATGGCGCTTCAGATTCCCCAAAAGATCTCTGTATTCACAATGACAGTCAAAATCAGATGTCTACCAATAGTAGGCAAAAGTGAACACATCTTAGATAGCAAGTACTTCCTACTTGTTTTACTGTTGACACTAGTTATGTTTTATTCTTACTATATGACCATCAAGACTCTAACCGAGCTGATAAGGGGAACTGGGCTGAAGCTCGATAAGAATATGATGCAAGTTATTTTAATATTAGAAAAACGCATTAAACTATGGCGAAGCTTTGATATAATTACGATGAAAGCTTTTTTTAACATTAGCCAGATGTATCCTTAATAGATTAAATCCATTACTAAACAAGTGATAATAACATGTTTATAAATTGTAATTTGAATCATTCATTAGCTCTGAAACCTTTGTGTCTCTTTGACTGAGTTTTGAATATTAAGAACATTAATGAGATTAGAGAGCAAATTATGGGCTTCACTTTGGAGAAGCTTGCGCTCCATTTCTACCTAAAACTTAGTGGTTTTACAACAATTTACCCACATATCTTGGTTCAGACTCTTACATTTTATTTTTATTTTAAGAAAAGATAAAAATCTGGAGGTCTAGTATCAGGGTGGTAGGATAGGGGCTTCTAGATTTTTCGTACTCCTTGCCCGGGGTGGGTGAGGCGTAGTAGGGCCGCCTATAGATGATTAGTTATGTTCTGTTGTGGTAATCATTTCTGGTAGTTACTGTTATGATATCGCTATGCGCGGGGTCCGGGGAAGGGCCGGACCACAAGGGTCTATAATACGCAGGCATTTCTGCAAGAGGCTGTTTCCACAGCTCGAACCCGTGACCTCCAGGTCACATGGAGGCAACTTTACCAGTTACGCCAAGGCTCGAACTTCACATGTAAAGAATATAAATTCCGATGCAATGATTTTCAATGTCAAACTAACTTAGAGCCACCTATTTAATATTTCTTTCACCTCCATTAATAATACAATAAAGAACTCAAATTCACATCTTAACTTTGTCTCAAATTAAATGACCTTACATAAGATAGGACGAAAGGTGTTTTAGTGAGTAAAACAGTATCTCTTCAGGTGCTAGATAAGGAAATTAATAACCCTGAATGAGTACAAAAGTAACTCTTCTTTCCGAACTCGGTCACAAAACTAACTATTCAACAACAACAACAACAACAACCCAGTATAATCCCACTTAGTGGGGTCTGGGGAGGGTAGTGTGTACGCAGACCTTACCCCTACCCTGGGGTAGAGAGGCTGTTTCCAAATAGACCCTCGGCATCCTTCCCTCCAAGAACTTCCCACCTTGCTCTTGGGGAGACTCGAACTCACAACCTCTCGGTTGGAAGTGGAGGTTGCTTACAAAACTAACTATTCCTCATCTAAAATAAGCATTTTAAGATACAACTACAACAAAAAGCCTAGTAGAATCCTACAATGGGGTCTGCAGAGGATACTGTGTAATCAGACATTAACCCTACCCTTAGGAGGAGGTAAAGAGACTGTTTCTGGAAGACCCTCGGCTCAAGAAGATGAAAAGCAATAATAGAAATAAGCAGTATCAACCACAAAGGCAAGAAAGAAAGTAACGGCAGGAAGGAACAACAACCATTTTTAGATACAGAGATGTCATATTAATAGCCCCATAATAGTCTTAGCTGCAGAATCATACAGAATCATACAGGTTACTAAATTTCTGATATTCGTAATGCCTTCAAAAGGCTGCGGTAATTCTGATCAAGAACAGCAAGATAATTTCATCAAAGAGAGGTTCACCATATAAATGCAGCGTATATGAAAGTAAAACTTGTGTGATTCCTTTGCATATGCCAAATCCATTGTTAAATAACGAGTGTTATCAGTGAATTAATGAAGTCCAGGAATCAACACACAACTAACGAGTAAGGAATCTAGCCCTAACAGGCTCAAGCTTAACCAAACCAATATCATTGCTTCGGCAGACTCACCCAAGCACAGGGAAAAGCAAATGAAAGGAATGGAGAATCTACTAACATTGTTAAAGATGTCTGTCACGATAGAGAGAACATAAGCACATTTTAGTTAGGAGCAATCACCTGGATGAATGCTTTCTCCTTTATAGTGGTATTGTTCCTCATTGCTCCTTCCTCAAGCATTTCATGCAGAGGCTCTAACACCTTCAACATGCCCTCAATGTTGTGTTCACCAAAATATAGACGGCTGGCCTCTTCCAGTGCCTCATGCCACATTTCATGCCACAATATCGCAACCCTGATAAGCTCCTTTTAGACAAGTTGGGCTTTCAAAATCATGCCAAAAGTCAGAACAATACATACAGAAACCATCAAACTATCACTGTAAACCAGTTCTAGATCACCTGATCAACGAGCACGCCGCTGTGCTGTCTAACTTTGTCAACCACTTCTTGAGCCGCAGCTCTGTACAAATTGCTAATAGAGCCAAATTGGTTTTTTAGCAGACACTAATAAAATAGTACTTTTGGCCTTGAAAATCTAACAAATTTCAGACCCTCTAAGACCTAATTTGGTGCTTTCCCCCAAGTCCTTTCCAGTGGACTTAGTCAATACCTCCAATTGAAGGATCAGATCTTGATAAAGATCATCTTGCTGAATTCAACTTTTCAGCAATATTTTATTATTAGATATTTCAAAAAGTATCATACGTTAGTACGTTACCATTTCAAAACAAAAGATATTTCAAAAAGTAAATTCAGATTTCCAAAAAAATCAGAATAAAGAACGTTAAACACTCAAAATTTGCATGTAGATGCAGCTCTTTGAGTGTGAAAAATCAAATCTACAAGTCATACCGTCCATTGATTGAGTAATTGATGGATTATTCTCAAGCAGTACCTGCCAAATGGCAAAATGTTCTGAATATCAGGTTAGATAAGCAAATTCGACCAATTATTAACTCAGTACATTCCAAAGCGGAAACTCTATCACATAATGGGACTACGGAGGGAGTAGCAACGATTAGGTTTCCAGCAAAACAAAAGCATACTAATCTTGTTTTACTTTTACTTCAAAGCAAAATTGACTAGAAGTAACTGTTCTCACTGTACCTCTTGCAATTCCAGTATAGACAATAGAACCAGAGAATTGAGCAATGAAGCAAGAGAATGGAGATGATAATAAATCGCCAACACTATCAAATAACTGCAACTGAAAACCAAGAATTAAGTACCACATGAAAACTTGAGCGAAAGAATGAAAATAAAAGTATTTCTGATGAAATAAACAAAATAACAAAAGCATCAGAAATGGGAAGGCGCAACTCAAAAAATTGGAGAAAGGCGCAAAATAATAGAAACAAAAAGATTAATACGGGGCACGCAATTGAGAAATCAAGAAAATAGCAAGCAATACATATACTGTTTGTGCTTTTTCAAATTCTTGTTTGAAGGAAACCAACCCATATCTGCCAATTTGAGCGAGAAGAGGAACAGGGAAGACTGTAATCTGAAAGAAATTAATACAGATGGAATCATATAAAAATTACGTATGGTTTTTCGTACACAAACCCAGGCAGGCATTTAAATTTGTAGGAGCTTATGTGAAAGTATTAAATTACCCTCAGGCGGTATAACATAGATAGATATGAAACACACCTGTGGAAATTCTTTCTCTTCTAAAGAAAGAAAAAAATGAAACGTTAACTTATAGCTTCTTGGATGGTTGTTACATTTTTAAATGTATTATATTTTGATGAATATAATATTTAGATAGATAGTTATTATTTATTGTATTTCATAATATCACGCATTAATAATATGAAAAATAAACTTATAAATAATATTATACACAAAATTAGTTACATGGTAAAATTATTATATAAAAAATACAGATGAACTGATAAAATATAATTATTTAATAATAAGGAAGGGCAATATGAGAAATAATATAACGAAATAACTATACCAAATCTATAGTTACATAATTTGGCACTTTTCATCATATACAATACGAAAAAATTTAAGTACAATCTAAATAAACGTATATTTAAAGCAACAATACAAGTAACATTCACTCACACAAGCTATTAATTAGTTTGGATTGTACATTGTCCGATGAATAACCTACCAAACTAAACAAAAGTATAAGTTGCTATAAGATGCTAAATAATTTTTATTCACTTACAAGTTAAGTGAAATTATTATGCATAAATTATTTATGCTTTAATAATGAGGAGATTATTATAGTTGAACTAGTTAATTTGTCCGCGCTTCGCGCGATCAAAAGGAAATTCAAGGTTTGTCTAAATAGCTATGCTGTAATTTTATAATTAAAAAGATTAATCAATACTTATCAAATAAGCGGCTTAAATGAGAGAAATATTGTATATATACAACTTTGTCTATTAACAACTAGATGAGGAAAGGCCCGTATAAAGGTCCAAAAGTGTATTAAAATTATTATTTGTTGGTGTATAGTTAATTAACTTTTGAGGTTTAACAAGTTATATTTTTTAAAATTACTTTTGAATATAAAAGTATTTAGTTTGAATCCGTTTTCAAAATGGATAGATGACAATCATTTAATTTTTATTTTTAAATTGCTTTAAGATAGTATGGTTAAATATAAAAATCTTATAAAAATCAATACTTCTTTTTGTTGTTGTATTATTTAAAAATTAACTTTATTTTCTCTATGGAAACTTCTATATGAATAAAACAAAATTAATAATTGTCCAAAATGAGAAAAAGAGTGAAAATGAGGATTTGCACTATACAAATAGTCTAATCAACACATGCATTGTGTATTTGAATGAGAGTTGTGGGTAGAGGAATGTGGGATCCATGTGTATGTTATACTTAAGAAATGCAAACATAAATTTTTTATGAAATGACGTATATATATACCCTTGGTCAACCATCTTTCCTTTTCTATATATATAGAAAAAAAAAATTAAAAGTCTTCATCAAGATGGAGCAAAAACTATAATACTCTTACTTTGAGTTTTGTTTCTCGTATTTTACTACTTATTTCAAAATGTATGTAATAGTAAAGTAATTTCGACCAAAATATTCTAAGTTCTCTTACTAAAAAAGGGAAAATGAATTTTCTGCAACAATAACATGACCAAATTGTTCTCTTATATAACTACATTCTAAAAGTTATTTGCTTTTTCTTTTCAATATTAAGTTTCACTTTTTAAAATATTTAATATGTAGAACCTTCAACATCACGATGTAAAATATAATCTTTTTTAGAATTTCATCGATCGATATGAAGATTTGGCGTTGAAAATGAATAACTAATAAAAATAATTAATAAAGATAAAATTTGTTATAATTAACAACCAATATTAGATATTGACTTTGGTTATGCTTTGTTGTCCTGTTTGCCTTATTGATAATATCTTGCATCTTACCAGTGAAATGATACTATCACAATTAAACAATTTAATTTTAAACTAAACGAACCAAATTAAAAAGTAAACACAGGGTCACTTGTAAGATACAATAATAAATATAAAAAAGCAACACAAGGTTTTATTTTTAATTATATATAAATTTTAAATACATTTATACTTTTCTTCTTTTGGGTTCTTTTTTTCTTCTTTTGTATTTTAAGATTTTTGTATCTTTAAAATAAGGTATACGCTTAAGAAAAAATGAGAGGATAACTTTTAGTTCTCTATGTATTTTTGTAATATATTTAATTTTTGTGATTTACGTCTATTACAAAATACTTAAATGAAGAAGATCGAATTCATTCTCTTATAATAGAAGAAATCTACTTTTTATTTTACGATATTATCAGTTTCATTCTTAGACAAATTCTCTTTCCAATTATTCACATCTTAATTCTTTTATAAAATTAAAAAAAAAATCAGTTCATTTCTCTCGATAAGTCCTTGTAACATTCCAAGACTTCCGTTGCATTCGTCATGTGAAGATCCTGTAGCGCAATATCAACATCTTACATATTTTTGATATTAACTTTTCAATAGTTGTTGTTCTAACTTTTTTTCTAAAATACAAAATCAAAATTGGTCGCATATGGTATAAATAATGGTCAAAGCTTTAGGTTAACATGAGAACTTTAAGAACCTTGTTTTCACTTTACTACTTTACTGTACCTATCATCGTAATATGATTGTTAAAAACGGAAATTTGTTTTTGTCTCTTATCTTTAGCGTTATTAAACATTATCGCACCCAAAATACACACATACTTATCAGATCCCAACAAATTTTTATGCGGCTTATACGTAAATCTTAAAAAAAAAAGTATTTTAAATCAAAATCACATAAAACTGCCATTTATCAAAGTGAAGGAGAAAGAAAAGAAATGAACAGTACCAAATTTAAAGTATGAATTACTAACCTTCGAAGTTTTAGAGGGAAAAATGTTCTGGTATGAAGTGCACAATATAAGAAATCATACATTATTTGCCCAATAAATCATATGCAGAAATGCAGTGAAAGAGTCAATCCGACAAAAAGTGAAAGGCAACATGTATTACATTATTAAGGATGAACGATTAGCATATGTGGAGTTCAAGACAGATGAAAAGTTTTGGACAAAAATTAAGGAAGAGTTACTTATACGACGTTAAATAATTGGATGTTACAAAATTTGAAAAGTCATAACTCCCGGTGAAGAGGTGTGAGTGAGTTACGTTAGGGTATAAACTTTTTTAACAATTAAAATGGGAAAAATGAAAGGAAAAAAGTCAAAAAAATGAGGAAAAAGATAAAGAGGATTTCTACCCTAAAGAGATGCCACATCACCTTCTTCAAGTCCTTCTTTTATATATATATAGATTACGTACTTTACAAAAATATTTTTATGTTTAAACTATTTAATTTATCACATTTTATCGTGGATAATACATTGATTATCATATTATGTGATGATCAACTCCTAACCTCAACGATTGATTTAGATCTATCCTTGTCGTGAATTATCAATTTGATTTTGATGGATATAAAATGGGTCTTCAATCGTCTTGATGGAGTTTTCAGGTCATAAGGATCACGGGCGGATTTATGTGGAGGGGAGTGGGTCACGTGCACCCATGCTCCCCTCCCTAGGCTACGTATAAGTAGTACTAATTTTAAAATTATCTATATAAGTATATTTATGGGCACCCATACTCAAATGACTACCTTTGTACATTGGTAAATTGGTGCCCGTATACACCCAGGTCACGATATCGATACCCTAGCACTTTTTTTAAAATAAAAAAATCCTATTTAAAAGTCCCTCATGTCTAAAAACAGACCCAACATTTGACTCCCTCTCAACTCTCTGTCTCTCACTATGGATTCTATGTGACTTGGAATGTAAATTCTTCAAAAGCAACAATTTTTTTCTTCACATTCCGTTAAAATTCTAAGGTATGTAATTACTCTCTCTCTCTCTCTCCTTGCTATGTATTTTAATTCACTCATTACTATCATATTCCACGCTCTCTGCTTTTTTGTTTTTATCAATGTTTGAATCTCTTGCTGAGATTTTGTCTTATTGATAGTAGTTATGATTGTTTATTGTTGAAATCAGAAGCTGTTGAATGCTATTTATATTATGTTGATATAGTTGCACTATAAAAATCAAGTTAGGAGCTGCGCAAATACATCTATTTGATCTCAAAGATAAAAGTACTACATATTGCGAAAGTATTGGTAAGTTTTTATTTTAAATATGGGCCAGGTCGGATAATTTATCCATTTTTTTATTACCCAATTTCGACCGGAATCATACCCGCACGCTCTGCCCGTTTTCCACTCCTTGGTGCACCCATCATCCCGAAATCCTAGATCTCTGATTGTCACGACCCGGATTTATTTCCCCCAACATCGGGATCGTGATGGCGCCTACTCGTGGTAGCTAGGCAAGCCACTGTATACATACTATCTTGTTTCTAGCACAATTTTAATTAAATAAATGCGGAATACTTTATCAGATAGAAATAACTAATTACAAGGTGAAAATCATACTGAAATCCTCTACCCAAGACGTGGAGTCACCAACTCACGAACTACTATGGAATACTACACATAAAAGTCTGAAAGAAATATAACACAATTCTGTTTGTCTCGGAACAAAGAGACTCCAGCTAATAACATAAATAAAGAGAGAGACGCCGGGCCTGCGGACGTCCGCAAGCTACCTCGGTCTCAAATATGATCAACTCCCACGCAATCTATTTACTGCCGCTGCTGCTCCTGATCGTAACCTGGACCTGTGCAAAAACGCACAGAAGTGTAGCATCAGCACAACCGACCCCATGTGCTGGTAAGTGCCTGGCCTATCCCGGCGAAGTAGTGACAAGCCTAGGACCAGACACTCACATAAACCTGTGCAATTCAATATATATATGTGTACCACAAGATAACAAGAAATAATCAAGTATTAACACACTAAGGAATATCTTAAAGAATTCAACAATTAACCACAATTAATAATTTCACAAGGAAAAACAAAGTGTAATGTAAACACAAGTAATATCAATTCAAGAAATAGCAAACAGTTGCACGGCATCACCCTTCGTGCTTTTACTCTCATCCTCACCAAATAAACAAATAAAGTACACGGCATCACCCTTCGTGCTTTTACTCTCATCCTCACATCCATAGTACGGCATGATCCTTCGTACATGGTTCAATAACGGGGCACGGCATGATCCTTCGTGCATAATCAATAATAGGGCACGGCATGATCCTTCGTGCATAATCAATAATAAACATGGCACGGCATGATCCTTCGTGCATAATCAATAATAAACATGGCACGGCATTAACCTTCGTGCATAAATAAATAAACATGGCACGGCATCACCCTTCGTGCATTATCTCTCTTCCTCACCCAAATAACAATCACAGGTTAAGGGCAAAGAAAGAAACAGTAATTCATAAACCGTCCCATCAAGGGCAATCAATAATTTTCTTCACAACAAGTCCCAACAAGGAAGAACAATAACAATTCATCTGTAATATATCTCAAATAATCATTTTCCAACGACTAACGGTCATACTAGACGCCAGTGTATGGATGCTCGTCACCACAGGCCATACACCGCACTCGATCACATAACACATAACACATAATCCTATTCCCTCAAGCTAGGATAGAACAAACACTTACCTCGAAAGTTTACGAACGATTCAATCCGTAGCAATGCCTTTCCTTTTGAATTTGACTCCAATCCAATTGTATCTATACACAATTGATTTAATATCATCAATTCTACTTAACAAACTAGTTCATATTGCTAAATATGGTTTTTACAACATTCTGCCCCGGAATAGTAAAAACCGACCCCGGGCCCACATAATCGAAACTCAAGTTTCGAACCAAAACAAGTTCACCCAATCTTCCATGAGTTCAAATATACAATTTGTTCTTAAGTTCGACTCCAAAACGAGGTCTAAATCGCAAATTCTTTGAAAGCCCTAACTATACCCATTTCTCAAAATTTCAACCAATTTATACATGTTTAAGCCTAAGGATTTGATTGATGTTGATGAAAAATGAAGAAAACGAGTTAACAATACTTACCCAATGAACTTTGATGAAGAAATGCCTCAAAAATCGCCTAAAATGTTGTGGAGAAGAGAGTTGAACAGAAATGGGATTTTTATCCCGTTTCTGTTCTGTTTTCTGTCTTAAATTCACTGGGCGAAAATTTACTCTATGCGATCGCAGGGCCTGTGATGCGATCGCATAGAAGAAAAATGGGGACAGCAAAATTACTCTATGCGATCGCGGAGGTCTTATGCGATCGCATAGAAGTAAATGGATGAACTGAAATTACTCTATGCGATCGCAGGGAATGGTACGCGATCGCATAGAAGGAAATTCTGGGCCTCAGTCTTACTCTATGCGATCGCGAAGGATAGTATGCGATCGCATAGGAGGAAAAGTGGAAGTTATGCGATCGCATGGGCTCTATTGCGATCGCACGGAAGGATTTTTGGGACCTCTAATCTTTGCTCTATGCGATCGCAGCCTCACCTATGCGATCGCATAGAAGAAAATCTCTGTGCAAAAATTGCAGAGTTTCTGCTGCAATTTCAAGTTCAAAACCATCCCGTTACCTATCCGAAACTCACCCGAGCCCTCGGGGATTCAAACCAAATATGCACACTAACTCAAAAACATCATACGAACTTGTTCGCGCGATCAAATCGCTAAAATAACATCAAAATCAATGAATTGAGCCTTAAAACTCAAGAATTCTTTAAAATTTCATAATTTCCAAAATTTCCAATTTAAGGCCGAAACACGTCAAACGACGTCCGTTTTCAACCAAACTTTACAGGAAGTGCTTAACCAATATATATGACCTGTATCGGGCGTCGGAACCAAAATACGAGCCCGATACCAGTACTTTTTAATCAAAATTCAGTTTCATTTTCCTTAAACATTTTCAGAAAACAATTTAAGAGAAAAATTCTTTTACCGGGGTTCTAGACCTCGGATTTCAATTCCGGACATATGTAACGACCCGGCCCGTCGTTACGGGAATTATCACCCCGTTACCTTGCACTTGCATATATTATGTTTTTAAAACAGTATTAGAGTATATCGAGTGAGTTAGGAGTGATTTGGATTGAAAATGAAACAAATAGCATGTTTGAAGAAAGCTTGAATATGAAAAGTCAACCAAGAGTTGACTATTGAGTTAGAGTGCTCGGAATCGGATTCTGATGATTCGGTTAGTTCCGGGAGGTGATTTGTGACTTAGGGGAGCGATCGGAATTGAATTTGGAGGCCGGTGTAGAAATAGGCTTGAATTGGCTAAGGTTGAATTTTGGCGAAATCCGAACGGTAGGTGAGATTTTGATCCGGGGGTCGGAATGGGATTCCGACAGTGGCAGTAGCTTCGTTAGGTGATTTTGGATATGCCTGCAAATTTTCAGGTCATTCGGACATCGTTTGATCGGGTTTTGGATTGAATGTTAGTTTTGAAAGTTTTGAATAAACATAAGCTTGAATCCGTGTTTAATTGATGATTTTGATGTTTAGGATGGTGTTTTTATGATTGGAACAAGTCCGTATCGTGTTTTGGAGCATGTTGGTGGTTTTCGTTGGGGTCCCGGGGGCCTCGGGGTGAATCCGGACCATCATCCGGCACTTTGGAACAAGGAATGGTCTGCTGTAAATTGCAGACCACTGGGCACCAGTTAGGCCTTCGCGTTCGCGAGGGCTAGGCCCGCGTTCGCGTAGGCTGGGGCCAGTTGGCCATCGCGTTCGCGAGGTGACATGCCGCGTTCGCGAAGGAGAAGGTTGGAACGCATCGCGTTCGCGTGGGTGAAGGACGCGGACGCGTACGAGGAAAAGACGAAGCATCGCGTTCGCGTGGTCTGGGACGCGAACGCGTAGAGGAAAAATCCGGGCTAGGAAGATTTGGTCTTCGCGAACGCGTGACTGTACGTCGCGTTCGCGATGAAGGAACGGAGCAGAGCTTCGCGGACGCGTGATAGGCGTCGCGAACGCGTAGAGCAAATTGCTCTGGCAGTGAGTTTAATTACAGAACATTTCACATACGGGTTCATTAACCCAAAACTCCATTTTTGAGTTCCAAGAGGAGAAATTGACGGGAGATTGCTGGGAAATCATCGGGGTTTCGTTGGAGGTAAGTTTTGTGACTTAATTACATCATTTTAACATGAAATCCTTGGTTAATTCTCTGTAAATGGGAGATTAAATGTGGGTTTTAACCCTAGGCCTAAATTGTAGAAAAACAAGGATTTGAGTGGGCAAATGGAGTCCGATTTTGGTAAAATTGATATGCTTAGACTCGTATTGAGACGAGGGTTCCAGAAATGTGAATTTCGTAAATTTTTGGAATGTGGGCCCGGGGCTCGGTTTTGACAACTTTGGGAATTTTGATGTAAATTGAGTTGTATTGATTGGGTGTCGTCCCATTGGCCTAAATTGTTGTATTTCTACTGTATTTGATCAGATTCTATACGTGCGGAGCTTGATTCTCATGGCAAGGGCATTGCGGAATAGTCGTCGCGCTGTATTGAGGTGAGTAATATATGTGGGTGATGACCAGCGGGTTCGAAACCCCGGTATACCATTTTGTGACGCTGTATAGCGGCGAGACACGCACACTCTTGAGAGTGCGGGGTCGATCATGAATTGGAGACTACATATTAGTCCAACCTGGTGATACTGTATTATTGGCTATTCTAGAGCCGTCGAACCTCCTTCTCGGATGGTTGCATATATGTATATATATATATTGTGATAATGGCCACTCTTGAGCCGAGGAACCCCCTTCTTGGGCGGTTGAGCATACATGTGGGCTGTGAGCCAGTTATTGGATCCCGCGAGGATCGTTATCATTGTCTTATCATATAGACATGCTAGTTTACTACTAGTCCGCAGCTATTTCTGTTATTATGCTAATTCCAATCTCTGGAACTTGATATTACCGTTTTCCAACTGAAAAATGATAAAAAGAGTTTTCAAAAACTACTTTTGAGCCTCGCGAGGCTGTATCTGCATATTAGCTGACTAGTAGTGGATCGGGCTGCACGCCGCAGCGAGATATATGTTGGATCTGACTGCACGCCGCAGGATATCTCTATGAGATGTGCTTGGGCTGTAGGAGCCCCTCCGGAGTCTGAACCCCCACAATGAGCACGGGTACCCAAAAATTGGAGTCGGGCTACACGCCGTAGCGGTCATATCATGCATTGCATTGCATTTAGCTACATCTGCTAGTCGTTATGCTATTTATTGGAAATTGTTGGTACAGGTATAGAGAATATTGATTCTATGACAGAGTAGCCGATTATAGCTTTACATAGTGCTTTATTGCGGATTTCTTATCTCGCGCTGTCTTACTCTTGTTTATTACCACCGAGTCCGCGCCGTACTCATTTTACTCCCCGCACCTTGTGTGCGGATCCAGGTACCTCTCAGCAGTGATCCAGTAGCTGTGCGAGGCGACGTTTGTGGATATTCGAGGTAGCTGCAGAGTCCGCAGGACCCGATATTCCTTCCTACTGTCTTTTGATTTTGTATTGACATTTCTTTCCGCACTTGGTATTCTTGTAAACCTTTTATACTCATGTTCAGTAGAGGCTCATGACTCTTGACCCTTGGTCTATGGGAGTTAAGGTATTATGGGACTTGGTTCCCCGTTTTCAGTATATGTATCACTATTATTTCTTGAATTAATTTGCTTGAATGGGTTAAAGAGAGCTTCTAGCTCCGTGGTTGGTATGGATTGGTCAGGCTGGCTTAGCAATGTGCTGGGCGCCATCACGACCGGATTTGGGGTCGTGACAAGTTGGTATCAAAGCCTAGGTTTACTAGGCCTCATGAGTCTTGAGCCGGTTAGTAGAGTCTTGTGGATCGGTACGGGGACGCCTGTACTTATCCTCGGGAGTCTGCGAACCTTTAGGAAACACTTCACATTTCTTGGAATTCTTATCGTGCGTACTTGATTCAGCTTGAGATATAATTTTGAAATTCCTTTCGCACGTCTGTGTACGCATCGAGCGCTCGGTAATGTAATTGCCTTATGGCTTATGATTTCCTCGAACGAGGGGCGAGATATAATCTCGGTGAGTTCATGTTGGGCCAGTCAGGATGACTTGAGGCTGGACCTTGTTTATGACTTGAGCATCGAGGTGCTGATTTTGTGAGTGGTGGCAATAGATGATGTATTGAGGGTTTAAAACCCCGTATTTGCACTATACAGTGTTGTGCTGAGAGGGAATACGCGTCATGTGACGAGCGTGGTGGTATTGTGACCGGGGATTTGGACTTGATCCTTCCCAATTGATAAATTACTGTGTAAAGTGACTAAGACTGGGCTTATATCTATGTACTTGGGCTAGTAGCCATGTTTGAGGCCTTGTGCCGATCTGTAGAGTATTATGGAAGGTTTACTAATGGATGAGTTGTTAATTGTTCGACTCTTATGTGATTTGATATGTAGCCCTAGCTATGGGCGTGAGAAATATTTTCATCGCCTCTTAATTGGAAGGTAAAGTGCCTTATGTGTAGTGGAACGAGTTCAAACTCGGGAAGACTAAAATGATTATGCTATGTGTATCCTGGTGGAAGGTATTGTGCTGAAATGCTAAATTGAGGCGAGGTAGGTGGGTTGATTCTCATGTGTAATTGAAAGGTATTGATATGTGTTATGATTCGAGCAGATACATCGCAGGTTCAAGTATAAATTGTGATGATATAATTCGTGTAGTATTGATATTTAATGTTGTTGAAATACATTGTGATATCTTGTTGAGTTGTGGAAGTATATCTAGGATGGTTTGGTGATTCTCTGGCGGGTGGATAGGCCAATTTACAAAGGAAACTCTGCCGGAATTTTTGAAAAATTCGGGACTTAGAAAAGATTTTGTCACCTAAAGAGGGGGCGTAACTGTTGTGTGTGAATGAATGCAAGAATTGCAAAAGAGTTAATATTTCCGATGATTCGAATCTCCGCCGAAGCTTGTAAATGACTTGAGTTTAATATCATACTAACATTTCGGCATCACTTGAGTAATACTGATATGAGTGGTTGAAAGTGCTTTGATGAATGGCTTTGAGCTAAGTTGGGGAGGTTGCTATTGATTAACTGATTGCACTATTGTGTGCTATGTTGATTCTGTCTCTAAGTATGTTGGGAAAATTCTGATAAAGGTTATGGTGCTTCGTAGATGTGAAGAAATACTAGGGTATTTTGAACCGAGGTTGGTAAGGAATGCTTGGTGTATAGAAAAGAGTGATAGCTAATAGTATCTGTATGTAATCATGATCTGCAGTGTCAAAATTCTAATAAGGCACGAGTGGTTCTGTTCAATAAGACAGTTGAATTACAGCTGAATAAGGATGACCGACGCCCGAGAATTGTTTACGGTGTTCAAGATTTTACTTGTAACAGTCAGGTGTCTCAAAATTGTGCATGTGGCTAAAGATGGTGGGTTCGTTAGAAGAGATCGGTACTTGTGTTATATTATGTGAATGATGGGATTCTATGTAATCCGTATTGGAAGGTAATGATAACGAATTCAAATCGCAAGAGGTTCTTCAAAATAAAGTATTGTAGGATGTGATCCTTCTTGGAAATTTGAGAGAGTATTCAGTGGCCTATATGTCTCAGACCGTGTGGTCTTATGTACGAGTCTCGTGTGGAATGAGTTCATGTGTTATGGTGCTACGGTAGTGGCTAATATTAAATCAAAGATGAATCAGAAAGGAAACTGGGTAAATGGAACAACTTGTTAATAAACCGAAGCGGTATGATAAAGAATACGACTAATTCCTGGTATGTGGTTGAAGTAAGGAGTCTTGCAGATATTGTGCAATAAAGCTTTTGAGTGTTGGCGGTCGTGTAACCCGATATGAGTATAATATGGGTATAAGGACTCAGTCCTTGGCAGTTTAACTTATGCAATGAATGGGAAGAAATAGTTTGTGATGTGTTTTATCATGGTTTGAAGATGAGTATATTCCTATCGATATGCGAAGCGTGGAATGTGTAATGAGTTTTCTTCTATATGGGATCACGAAAGTCCTTGACTAGTTGAGTGCGCCAATGTTGAGGCGGAGGAAAGGGATATGAATTTTCATGTTGTCTTAGTGTGATATGGTATACACGATGTGTTATGGAAAGTTGATAATGGTATATTCTAGGTTTTGAGATCAGTTCATAATATATGGAAAGTCAATAAAATTATTGAGCAGCGCGGACAACTGCTGGTGATTTAAGAAAATGGTACTGCTATTCTAGTAATTTGGCAGGGTATATGGTGCAAAGGGACAAGGTAATGTAAACCGATAATATCCATGGTAGAGTGGTATTCTCTTGTTGGATCGACTAAAATAATTGAGTCGTTGATGGCATAATGAAATTTCTGAATGGCTGTCGTGGTATGAATGGACGCTTGATGTGCGTTATGTATATGTACGGTGAAATACGGAATCGGGCATAGTGATTCATATGTTATATATGTGTAGGAGACTTGAAATTCTCGTTAATCCGCCTATGCAGTAGTTGTATATCGTGTGCATCGACACCGTTTTGTGATTATTGGAAATCGGAAGCCTTAGAGGCTCTCTCTTGACTTGATAAAACGAATTCGGATTATGATACTTGATTGTTGACTGGTTGACATAAGCCAGGTCGTCTAGACTAATGTGATATGGGCTATGTCGGAAAATGGCACAAATTGCGTAGCAGAGAACATCAGAGTATGCTCCAACAGAGTAGTTGTACACAGGACCAGCGGACGGCTGGTAGGCATTGCTTTGTCAGTTGGACCTTAGTGGCGGATGTTAGTGTAGAAGTATCTACCATTGATTCAGTTCCAGTATTGAGAAACGTTGTCGGATGCGTTTCATGTGGCCAAACTTGAGGCGATATATGTTTATTATGATGAGCAACTTGACTCGACGCGTATTCATTTGACGAGGGTTACTTGGATCGGGTGGCACGCCGCCACAGGTATGGTATCTGGATCGGGTGGCACGCCGCCACGGGTATGTCATTGGAGCGGGTTGCACGCCGCAACAGTGTAATGTGAAAATAGAGTTAGTTATATATTATACAATACTTCCTAGCTTCCGAGGAAAAGTCCGTATTGAGTATCGTTTGGCGAATGGCACATCGGTTGTGTCCTTTCAGGATTTCATAGCATACGTTAATTGTTTCACCGTGGGTGAGGTTGATTGCTTGGGTTCAGACCTAGATCTGTGCGTGGATGACCTTTTTGAGCTTGGTAACTTGAGGTGTTTCATGAGTAATAGTGTTTGGATAGAATCATAAATTGTGGCAAGGCCACGTGATGTTATGACCTCTCGAGGAGGATTCGGGTACTTTATTTCTATAATACGAGACGCGATCTCAGTTCTATATTATGATGGCATAGAGGGATTAAATTGCAGCTCTATTTGCTGGAGACAGTTGTCATGATTTGAGCTGTCATGATTCGAGTGTGTGCAGACGTTTCTATTGGAGCCTATGTTGTGCTCGTCGTGGCTTAGGCCGGTGTTGAGGTGTCTTATCACCAGTGCGATGTGTTATAATCGAAATGGTCGTTGGAGCCAATAATGAATGTGAGTATATGTGATTTTAGTTGGTTAGAAAGGTAATACCGAGATTTGGGTCCGAAATCTATTGTGGTATCAGTTAAAAGTGAAATGGATTCATGAATGGTTGACCTGAGAGATGGGTTCGATATATCGCGTGTCTGGTTGCCGTGGGCATGATGTGGAGGTGTTGGAATAAGACTCTATCTAATGAAAGAGGTTTTCAGTTAGTATTTGGTGATTGTGGCCAGTTGTTGTGAGTAGAGACTATCGTCTCGAGTGATTGGGTTATGTGATACATCATATGATCTCACCCGGAGTGGTGAGTATGGCTTATTGCAGTGGATTCTAGTGTATCCTGAGTATAGGCATGGGATTTGCAATTGGCATATGATTTCGGAAAGTACAGTGTGATTTATGGTTCAGATGGTCTGTGAAATTTTGACTATATGGTGTTTTCGGACTTGCGTGAGATAGGGTGACGTATGATCGCCCGAATATATGCTTGGTAAGGTCATTCAGCTATTGAGTTGCTTCTAGTACCACTCTGGTATGCTCGCGGACGAGCGTTTGTTTAAGTTGGGGAGAATGTAACGACCCGGCCCGTCGTTACGGGAATTATCACCCCGTTACCTTGCACTTGCATATATTATGTTTTTAAAACAGTATTAGAGTATATCGAGTGAGTTAGGAGTGATTTGGATTGAAAATGAAACAAATAGCATGTTTGAAGAAAGCTTGAATATGAAAAGTCAACCAAGAGTTGACTATTGAGTTAGAGTGCTCGGAATCGGATTCTGATGATTCGGTTAGTTTCGGGAGGTGATTTGTGACTTAGAGGAGCGATCGGAATTGAATTTGGAGGCCCGGTGTAGAAATAGGCTTGAATTGGCTAAGGTTGAATTTTGGCGAAATCCGAACGGTAGGTGAGATTTTGATCCGGGGGTCGGAATGGGATTCCGACAGTGGCAGTAGCTTCGTTAGGTGATTTTGGATATGCCTGCAAATTTTCAGGTCATTCGGACATCGTTTGATCGGGTTTTGGATTGAATGTTAGTTTTGAAAGTTTTGAATAAACATAAGCTTGAATCCGTGTGTAATTGATGATTTTGATGTTTAGGATGGTGTTTTTATGATTGGAACAAGTCAGTATCGTGTTTTGGAGCATGTTGGTGGTTTTCGTTGGGGTCCCGGGGGCCTCGGGGTGAATCCGGACCATCATCCGGCACTTTGGAACAAGGAATGGTCTGCTGTAAATTGCAGACCACTGGGCACCAGTTAGGCCTTCGCGTTCGCGAGGGCTAGGCCCGCGTTCGCGTAGGCTGGGGCCAGTTGGCCATCGCGTTCGCGAGGTGACATGCCGCGTTCGCGAAGGAGAAGGTTGGAACGCATCGCGTTCGCGTGGGTGAAGGACGCGGACGCGTACGAGGAAAAGACGAAGCATCGCGTTCGCGTGGTCTGGGACGCGAACGCGTAGAGGAAAAATCCGGGCTAGGAAGATTTGGTCTTCGCGAACGCGTGACTGTACGTCGCGTTCGCGATGAAGGAACGGAGCAGAGCTTCGCGGACGCGTGATAGGCGTCGCGAACGCGTAGAGCAAATTGCTCTGGCAGTGAGTTTAATTACAGAACATTTCACATACGGGTTCATTAACCCAAAACTCCATTTTTGAGTTCCAAGAGGAGAAATTGACGGGAGATTGCTGGGAAATCATCGGGGTTTCGTTGGAGGTAAGTTTTGTGACTTAATTACATCATTTTAACATGAAATCCTTGGTTAATTCTCTGTAAATGGGAGATTAAATGTGGGTTTTAACCCTAGGCCTAAATTGTAGAAAAACAAGGATTTGAGTGGGCAAATGGAGTCCGATTTTGGTAAAATTGATATGCTTAGACTCGTATTGAGACGAGGGTTCCAGAAATGTGAATTTCGTAAATTTTTGGAATGTGGGCCCGGGGCTCGGGTTTTGACAACTTTGGGAATTTTGATGTAAATTGAGTTGTATTGATTGGGTGTCGTCCCATTGGCCTAAATTGTTGTATTTCTACTGTATTTGATCAGATTCTATGCGTGCGGAGCTTGATTCTCGTGGCAAGGGCATTGCGGAATAGTCGTCGCGCTGTATTGAGGTGAGTAATATATGTGGGTGATGACCAGCGGGTTCGAAACCCCGGTATACCACTTTGTGACGTTGTATAGCGGCGAGACACGCACACTCTTGAGAGTGCGGGGTCGATCATGAATTGGAGACTACATATTAGTCCAACCTGGTGATACTGTATTATTGGCTATTCTAGAGCCGTCGAACCTCCTTCTCGGATGGTTGCATATATGTATATATATATTGTGATAATGGCCACTCTTGAGCCGAGGAACCCCCTTCTTGGGCGGTTGAGTATACATGTGGGCCGTGAGCCGGTTATTGGATCCCGCGAGGATCGTTATCATTGTCTTATCACATAGACATGCTAGTTTACTACTAGTCCGCAGCTATTTTTGTTATTATGCTAATTCCAATCTCTCGAACTTGATATTACTGTTTTCCAACTGAAAAATGATAAAAGAGTTTTCAAAAACTACTTTTGAGCCTGCGAGGCTGTATCTGCATATTAGCCGACTAGTAGTGGATCGGGCTGCACGCCGCAGCGAGATATATGTTGGATCGGACTGCACGCCGCAGGGATATCTCTATGAGATGTGCTTGGGCTGTAGGAGCCCCTCCGGAGTCTGAACCCCCACAGTGAGCACGGGTACCCAAAATTGGAGTCGGCTACACGCCGTAGCGGTCATATCATGCATTGCATTGCATTTAGCTACATCTGCTAGCTCTGTTATGCTATTTATTGGAAATTGTTGGTACAGGTATAGAGAATATTGATTCTATGACAGGGTAGCTGATTATAGCTTTACATAGTGCTTTATTGCGGATTTCTTATCTCGCTTCTGTCTTACTCTTGTTTATTACCACCGAGTCCGGCAGTACTCATTTTACTCCCCGCACCTTGTGTGCGGATCCGGTACCTCTCAGCAGTGATCCGATGAGCTGTGCGAGGCGACGTTTGTGGATATTCGAGGTAGTTGCGAGTCCGCAGGACCCGATATTCCTTCCTACTTGTCTTTTGATTTTGTATTGACATTTCTTTCCGCACTTGGTATTCTTGTAAACCTTTTATACTCATGTTCGGTAGAGGCTCATGACTCTTGACCCTTGGTCTATGGGAGTTAAGGTATTATGGGACTTGGTTCCCCGTTTTCGTTATATGTATCACTATTATTTCTTGAATTAATTTGCTTGAATGGGTTAAAGAGAGCTTCTAGCTCCGTGGTTGGTATGGATTGGTCAGGCTGGCTTAGCAATGTGCTGGGCGCCATCACGACTCGGATTTCAATTCCGGACATATGCCCAAGTTCCATATTTTTCTACGGATTTTCCGAGACAGTCAAATCACGGATCCGGGTCCGTTTACCAAAAATGTTGACCAAAGTCAACCATATCAATATTAATATCAAAATTCTTCTACTTTTTCACATATTTCACATATTTCAACATAAATATTTTTTAGCTTTGTGCCTGGACTGTGCACGCAAATCGAGGCAACATAGAATGAGGTTTTCAAGGCCCCAGAAGCTCGAAATGATTAATTAAATAAGTGATGACCCTTTGGGTCGTCACACTGATATGGACATAGGTAGCGTTAATTTCAATAGAATCTATTATATATTTATATCTATATTCTATATATATTAAAATGAAGGAAGTCTAGCGTGGGATTATGATAAGTGGCGGCATAGAAGAATGCCATGTATTAGTTTTTAGGACAAAATTTAATTAATTAATTATTAATTTTAAAATTGAAATTAAAATATTTAAATGTCTATTTATTTGAAATAGGGGTAGTCATTTACTCAATTGAAATAATTAATTAATAATTTGAAAGTTACCATTAGAAATAAAATTTCATTGGTTGCATAAGAACCTAAAATTAAAGAGCACATCCCACGAACTCCCCTCACCCACCCCCCCCCCCCACCCCAAAATATGATCTACTTTCCCTCCATTTTTTTATCCCTGAAATTCCTTAATAATTAAATAAGTATCATTCTAAAATATATTACATATTTTTTATATTAATTTTTTAAAATTAAAAATAAATTTTAGTTATATTTTTAAAAATTATAAATATAGTTACAGCTTCTATTCACATTTTAGGATTTTTCAATAATTCATCCAACCTAAACTCAAATTTAACCGGTATTATCGTTATCGAATTATCTTTGTTCCTCAAATATCTAAAAGAAAAAAAAAAATGAAATCATGCATTTCGCCCTTACACATAAGTAATTTTTGCTTATATATATTAAGTTGTTTACTTTATGTACTGAACTAGAAGTTTTAAAACTACATGTAATTTATCGGTTGTTTGAGAAGACGGTACTTTAACTTCTGGATACTTTTGTCCAATTCCTTTGTTAATGTTTCTATGTTTAAGTAGATTCAGGGTGAACACAAGTTGCAATCTATTGAAACATATGAACTTTGTTTTTGCAGTCTATAGATGTGGTATATTTCATTTATGACATTTAAATCATATGAACTTTGTTTTTGCATATGATCTATTACGTATCATAGATCAAGAAACACCACAATCTTTTGTACTTGAAGAAAATTATAGGCTTCTTTGTTATGTTGCTAGATAGGAGTACTTATCAAGAACTTTTAACAATGTAAGGTTAGGTGTTCTTCTCTAAAAGAGTCTCTTAATTAATTTTTGTTATTCTTTTATTGCCAGATTTAATTTTAAAATATTGTCCAGTATGCTTAGCACCATGATATTTAATTTGTGGCGGCAAGAAAATAAACTTACAACCAAAAGATATCCTTGATAAGTTGGTAACCTATACTAATTTTTTTTTTAAGATTATTAGGTGAGGTACACATGCTATTTACATATACATAAAAAAAATCAAAAGATAGAAGTCTTTCCATTAAAAGTTTATTTTTGTTCTTGATACTATTTAAAATATACATATATGGAGGAATCTATTTGTAGTAGTAAAATGGATTGTCTTTTATTGAAGGAAACATACAAGAAAATGTGCATAAATTCAATATATTTTTCTGGGTTATTTAGGTGTATTAGTGTTGTACAAAATAGTCTATCATAAATAATATATATATCCTACAAAGGTAGGGATAAGATGTTCGTACATCTTACTCTCCACATACTCCATTTATGAAATATACAGGCCATATTATCGTTGTTATTGTTTTAGTATTAGGGTATTTAAGTTATTGTTAGTGTTGATATTTTTGTTGCAAATTAGTTTAAAGGATTATTCCATGTTATCATTTTAAAGATGTTATTCCATGTTATCATACATGCGATTATTCTCATGTTAAAGATATATTTATTTTATCTTTTCTTAGATGTGAATGCTTTCCCGATAATCAAGCTCACCTTTTCAAGTTATTTTCTCAAAAAGTATAAACATCATGTAATGCTTGAAAACAAATATTATTTTGAGTAATATAGGCAAATCTTGACTTCTAAATCAAATGTGATTTTTAAATTTTTATACTTATTGATATTGGGTTCCACGCGCAATACGTGTGCCAAAACAATTAGTTTGTTGATAACGATGAGTGTAGCATGATTTTACATTGTGTTAAATTTGGAATTATTTATTTTTGTTTTCTTTCTAAATAATGGGTTCATTTTGTGACACCTTACATCTAGTTGTATTGGGATATTTGATGGGGATTAAAAGGATAAAGAAATGGCATATTATTATAAATAAGATTCTATTTAAACTGAATGTCTATATTTTAGAGAGATTATAGGGTTTGTTACTTGGTGGCTAAGTCACTTTCCCCTATAAATAGATGGTTATATTCCATTGTAATTCATCCCAAATCAATAAGAATTCCCTCTCTCTCTTTGTCTGCAATATTGTTCTTCTACTTTTATTGTTTCATAACACGTTGTCAGCATGAGACTCTAACCAATTGAGTAGAAGCTTTGGGATTAAGCATAATGATTGTCAATTGTTCCATGAACTCCTTCATGATTAAATTTGGATTTAAGGTAAGTATTTTACTTTATTTTCTCTTTTAAATTATTGAAATTCCATGATTTGATTTTATATACAAGCAAAGACAACAAAGTTTAATTATAACTTTAATGGAGTTTATAAGAAATTATAACCACCTGAAGTGGTAAAAGTTTTATGACTTGCCATGATCAAATTCATGTATGATTGTGGGCAAAGAGGTGGAAACCCGTCCCATTTTCATTTCTTTAAGAGAATGTGATAGCAGTATGTGATAATTCCGAAAGAAAACAAACTTATTACCATGAATAACCAATGGATATGAATGTGGAAATTTACGAAATTATAAGTCATCATCATTTATGGTAACAAGAATAATAAGAATTCTCAAAATAATCTTTTACTATATTAAAATAATTTGTCATCGATTTGACATGAGATTTTGTAAAGCACATATAGATGATTATGGTCCATTTATGACGTGAATGTGACAATATCTAATTTATGAATACATATATCACAACCCAAGATCCACTAAGGGTCGTGGTAGCGCTTGACACCTCTGTTGGGTCAGCCAACTAAATTATCGATTATTTCCTCTATTAATACTTTTGAAAATCTAAGGGTTCTCCTTCCAATTTTCTCAAATAAAAGTTTACTACTTGAATTCAAATTAAAATAATAACAATTAGTATAAATCCGTTGAATACCATCCCAGAAACCCGGTGTCACAAATGCATGAGCGACTACTGATAAATAAAATAAAATACAACGTCAGTCCGAAATACAATGGACTGTAAATAAATAATAAAAGTGCAGATAGGAGCTACACTAACTGGGGGTCACCTTGCAAATTGCAGCTCACCTCGTCCCAGAATTATCGATGCTGCTACGTCCTTTAGGCTGCTAGAAGTATATATATACATGTGCAACAAAAATACACAGAGTGTAGTATGAGTACGTAATCAACGTGTACTCAGTGAGTATCCCGCCTAATGCCGAATAGGTAGAGACGGGATGGCGAACTTTGATACTTACTAGGGGTCAATTAACAATATTCTATAAGTGTGAGGATAGTCATGGTTTTATATAGAAGTACTAATTGTGAAACCAGAAAATAGGTAAACACATTCAACAATAAATCAAGGGCCTCCAGGGTCTATTACTTGTTATCTTACCACTTTATATCAAGCCACGTAGGGCCAATTCCACATTTACAATTTTCAAGTAACAAATAAACATGTGCAAATCACGCCGAGGCGACGACCCACTCCAACATGAATGTAAACTGTGCACTACCGAGGGTCGAGCAACACGAACCATAGATTGTAACGACCCGACCCGTCGTCACGGGAGTTACCGTACTGTTTTCCCTATTTTATGCTTCTATATTTTTCATAATATATGTTTGGAGAATTTGAAGTAATTCAGATATAGTTTGGTTAGAAATGAGGCAACTGGTCTATTTATGAGAAGGTTAGTTTGGAAAAGTCAACCGAATATTGACTTATGAGTTAGAAGATTTGGAATGGATTTCTGATGATTCGACTAGTTTTTTGGGATGATTTATGACATAGGAGAGCAACTGAAATTGAATTTGGAGGTTCGGTGAAGAATTAGGCTTGCATTGGCTAAGGTTGGATTTTGGCGAATTCCGGATGGTAGGTGAGATTTTGATTTGAGGGTCGGAATGGAATTTCGGGAGTTGCAGTAGCTCCGTTAGGTGAACTTGAATATGCGTGCAAAGTTTCAAGTCATTTAGAGGTGTTTAGGTCGGATTTTAGATCAAATGCAAGTTTCGGAAATTTTAGAAGAACTTAGGCTTGAATCTGATGTAGAGGAATCGAGGCAGTGGCATGAAAAATTACCATTTGCTCTAATGGGTTATCGCACTACTGTGCGTACTTCAATTGGCACGACCCCTTACTCATTGGTGTACGGAACGGAGGTAGTGGTACTTGCAGAAATTAAAATACCCTCCCTCCGAATTATAGTTGAGGCTGAAATTGATGATGATGAATGGGTAAAGGCCCAGTTAGAGCAATTGAGCTTGATTGGCGAGAAAAGATTGGCAGCAGTGTGTCACGGACAGCTGTATCAACGAAGGTGGCCATAACATATAACAAGAAAGTACGTCCACGAAAATTCGAGGTTGGACAATTGGTGTTGAGACGTATTTTACCACATTGGGCAGAAGCAAAAGGAAAGTTTGCGCCTAATTGGCAGGGGCCGTTTATGGTATCCCGGGTGTTGTCCAACGGAGCTTTATATCTAACAGATGTAAAAGGGAAATGTGTAGAGACTTCCATTAACTCTGATGCATTCAAGAGATATTACAAATGATTCCTTTCATGTATACAATTGTATTTGTCATAATTTTAAAATTGAAATGATGAAGGCATTTTATTTCTCTATCCAAACACTTTACCCATTGCTACCCCTTTTGAGACTTATTATATTATTCTTTCATAACCCTCTCTCGGAATCAATGATGAAGACAAAAATGAATGATGAAATGAAAAAAGAAAAAAATAAAAAAAAAAAGAAGATTGAAAAAAAAGGAAAAAAGAAAAAAAGAAAAAAAGAAAAAAAGAAAAAAAAAAGAGAAAAATATATACAAAAGAAGAAAATCGGGAAAAGTCAAACGATGAAATGATCTTATGATATGAACTACGTCTGACTTGATCCCGAAAGGGTACGTAGGCAGCCTCAATAAGGTTCAGTCACAACAGAAATAAAATCCAAGTTTCCCCAAAATCGAAACTGGGGCAGAAGTTATGTTTAGATGATTATGAGAGTTGTAATTTTTAAACCTGCAGTCCAGGATCTCCGGGGATTGAACCCGCAGTCCCGCTCTATACTCAACAGCTCAGGATCTCCGGGAATCGAACCCGCAGTCCTACATCAGTCTCACATGATCTCCAAAAATTGAACCCGCAGTCCGTATATCAGTATCTCTAGGTCTCCGAGAATCGAACCCGCAGCCCTCGAATCTCCGAGAATTGAACCCGCAGTCAGTATCTCAATATCTCAGGATCTCTGGGAATTGAACCCATAGTCCATACATCAGTCTCACAGGATCTCTGAGAATTGAACACGTAGTCCGTATATCAGTATCTCTGGGTCTCCGAGAATCGAATCCACAGCCCTCAGATCTTCTAGAATTGAACCCGCAGTCCGTATCTCAATATCTCAGGATCTCCGGGAATTGTACCCGTAGTCCACAAACACAAACACAAACACAACCAATAAGAGGAAAAACACAGAGAAATATAAAGTACATAGCTACAATTTACACCAAATCCAGTCCCAACAAGTTCCAGGAAGTTCAATTAAGACAAAGTAGGCACTTAGACAGATAATCCTATCTAATCATGCCTCTCTAGCTAACATCAGATAAGTCTTACAACTGAATCAATTAAATATCAAGAATATCACGATTTGAACAGTTCAAGTAAGGTGGTTTTTCAGTAATCTGCACAAGTACACGCCCGTCACCTCGCGTACAAGGCATTTAAATCATCCCATAATATCCTAGGGGAGAAGGTTCCCCCACGCAAGGTTAGTAAGTCACTTACCTCAATTCAGGTACAATACCGCTAAAAACGACTCTCTTGCCATGATTATCCGACTCCGAGTGGCCCAAATCTAGTCAAACCAATTACACTGTCACGATCCTAGTTCACCAATCGTGAACCTATCATGATGGCACCCAGTCTCCGCGACTAGGTAAGCCTAACACATTGCGGAATGTACAAGTTTATGAACATTAACAAGAAGTGGCGGAAAAACGATGTAAACAGGAAATGTAATCTGTGCTGCTTGGCACATACATCGTCAAACACACTGTATAAAAATACCACCAAGACTCGGAATCCCACGAGTAACACAAACTAAAATGGAAGTACAATTGTGGCTCTATACATCAAGAGTATCTAACAACAACGAAACAAGGAAAATGTCTACTATCACTATCAGAATAAAAAGAGGGCCTCCGGATCCGCGGACGTAACAGATCATACCTCGAGGTCTCCGAAAGTGCTGCTGAATCACCTAGTATGAGCCTGTCCTGATGTACCTGGATCTGCACAACAAAAGTGTGCAGAATTGTAGCATGAGTACACCACGACGGTACTCAGTAAGTACCAAGTCTAACCTCGATGGAGTAGTGACGAGGAAGGTTAGGGCCCTACCGAGAGAAAACAATAACATAATGATCAAACAGTAATAAGCAGGAATAATTAAGAATGAATCTGAAATAACAACAATAAAGTGATTATTGCAACCTTCTACAATTAAGCTAACAACAAGCAACAAACTCAATTAATAAGTCCAGGACCTGTGGGAATTGAACCCACAGTACCATTGACAGTACCCATGAGTCTCCGGGAATCGAACCCGCAGCCCATGTCTCAATAAATCTCGGGATCTCCAGGAATCGAACCCGCATTCCACATCTCAATAACATCAGGATCTCCGGGAATCGAATCCGCAGTCCACATCTCAACAATATCAGGATCTCCGGGAATCGAACCCGTAGTCCACATCTCAATAACATCAGGATCTCCGGGAATCGAACCCACAGTCCACATATCAATAACATCAGGATCTCCAGGAATCGAACCCGCAGTCCACATCTCAATATGATATAAATAGCTCCGGATCTCCAGGAATTGAACCCGCAGTCCATATTTCAATAACTCAGGATCTCTGGGAATCGAAACCGCAGTCCACAAATAATATCACTCCGGGTCTCTAGGAATCGAACCCACAGCCCTGGGATCTCCGGGAATTGAACCCGCAGTCCACTAACACATCAAATTAAGAAAACACACAAAGAGAATATAATACGTTTAACTACAACTTCACCGAACTAATGCCAACAATTTATCAAGAAGTTCAAGTAAGTCAACTAGGCAATTAGACATGTTAAATCCTAGCTAATCATGCTTTTCTAACTAATACCGGGTAATGTAACACTTTTATCAGCTAAGAGCAGAAATATCACTAATCGGACAATTCAAGTAAAGTGTGTGTTACAACAACCAACGCATGTACACGCCCGTCACCTCGCGTACAAGGCTTTTAAACTATCACATAATATCCTAGGGGTGAAAGTTCCCCCACACGAGGTTAGACAAGCCACTTACCTCGACTCCGGTACGAAACCGCTAAGAGACAACCTCTTGCCGCGAATGTCGGACTCCACCGATGTAGTATCTGATAAAAATCAATAGAATCACATCAAAATAGGCCAATTGGGCATTACCCAATCAAAACAACTCAAAATACACCAAAATCCACAAGTTGCCAAAACCCGACTTTCGGTACGCTTATAGAAAAATCACGAAAAGTTATATATTCGGGTTCCTTATCTCAATACGAGTCCGTGCATATAAAATTTACCGAAATCGGACCCCGTCTGCCCATTCAAATCAAAGAATTCCTAAATTTCAGGCCTAGGACTCAAACCCACCTTTAATCTCCCATTTTCAGTGAAATAGTCAAGGATTTCATGATAAACTAACGAATTAAGGTCAAGAAACTTACCCCCGATGATTTCCCGATGATATCCCAGCGTTTCCCTTTCAATTTCCTCTCTTGGAGCTCAACAATGGCGTTTTTGTGTATTAGGCCACGTCTGAAATGTTTCTGGACTTAAAGTCACTGCTATGCCAATTAACGCTACGCGATCGCAGCTCTAGGCTCGCGATCGCGATGCATAGATCTTGGGCCACAGTTTTTTACTCTACGCGATCGCGTGGTCCTGGACGCGATCGCAGTACTTAGCCCGGCGACCCTACGTGATCGCAATGAAGAGACCGTGATCGCACTGTACGCGTACTCAACCTTACGCGATCGCAGGCCTAACCTCGCGATCGCAGAGCTTCCCAACTTTTCCCTACGCGATCGCACACTCCCATTCGCGATCGCAGAGCCCAATAATTTCCTCTTACGCGATCGCATGAACAGCTTCGCGATCGCGAAGCACAAAATTCTCTGCAATATTGCAGCAGAACCAGCAGTGCAATTGGCACCAAAATGGTCCGTTTGGGCCCCCGAATTCATCCCGAGGCCCCCGGGACCCCAACGAAAACCACCAACCTACTCCAAAACATGATACGAACTTATTCCAATCATAAAAACACGTCTACCAACATCAAAACCCATAATTCACATCGAATTCAAGCCTAAATTTCTTAAAACTTTCCGATTTGCACATTCAATCTAAAACCCGACCAAACGACGTCCGAATGACCTGTAAATTTGCGGACATATCCAAAATCACCTAACGAAGCTATAGAAATTGTCGGAATTCCATTCTGACCCCCGATCAAAATCTCACCTATCGTTCGGATTCGCCAAAATTTCAAACTTCGGCATTTGAAGCCTAATTGAGCTGCGGACCTCCAAAATACATTCTGAACGCGCTCTAGACCCCGAAATCACCTAATGGATCTAATGGAACCATCGAATTTCCGTTCCGAGGTCGTCTTAACACTATTTCGACTATGGACCATTTTCCAACTTTAAAGCTCTCATTTAGGGACTAAGTGTCCCAAAATGTTCCAAATTTCAGAACCGACTCTCCCGGCAAACCACAATAGCAGAAATGATCTTCGGGGAACATTTAAATTGGGGTTTGGGGCGTAATTTTCTAAAACGACCGGCCGGATCGTTACATACACAGTGTAAATAACATTGCAAGTAACTAATTACAATAATAAAATTAAAGCTACGGCGCGAAAGTGGGTGAAATGACCAAAATACCCATGTATCCATCGGCTCGGAATCGAAATATTTTTACGTTTTCAGAACCCTCGTACTCTCACGAGTCTAACTATATAAAATTTATCGAAATTAGAGTTCGTTTGCCCCTCCAATCCGTCAAAGTTTCTTCTATGAAACTACCCTAATTTTACACCTCAATTCCGAAATTAATGGAAGAAATTGAGTTTAGATTAGTGAATAATGATCACAAGGGAGTGAGAAATCGTTACCCAACAATTGTCTCTGAAAAGTACGCGAGAAATCACTCAAAACCGAGCTCCCTAGCTTGAGTATTTTTAAAAGTGGTGAAACCCTCGCGGATGAAGTGTTATATTTTGATTCTGTCTGCCTAGGTATTTACTCTATGCGATCACATCACATCCATTGCGATCGCATAGAACAAACTTCCCAGCCCACCACTTTACACTTTGCGATCGCGTAGCTTAACATAACAGCACTATGTGATCGCACTCCAAGCTACGCGATCGCATAGAACAAACTAAAGGGCCTGGGACCCCCTACTCCTTACACTATGCGATCGCATAAACCTTTATGCGATCGCAGAGCACAATCATCCAAAGCTATGCGATCGCATGGCCCTTTCCACGATCGCATAGAACAAAAATTTGGTGACCTCCCAAACCTTCTATGTGATCACATCACCCCTATGCGATCGCATAGAGTACTCGTCTGCAGCACATACGAGCAGCCAATAGCACTTCTAAAATGCAAGAATTGGTCTGATTGGACCCCCGGATTCAACCCGAGGCCCCTGGGACCCCAACAAAAACCACCAACTTACCCCAAAACACAATACGAACTTGTTCCAATCATAAAAACACACCCTTAAACACGAAAATCATCAAATCAAGCCTAAGTTTCAACTAGAACTTCCGAAACCAACATCCAATCAAAACCCCGACCAAACGATGTCCGAATGACCTGAAAATTTGCACACATATCTAAAATTACCTAACAAAGCTACTAAAACTGTCAAAATTTCATTCCGACTCCCGGATCAAAATTTTACCAATCGATCGGATTTCCAAAAATTCCAATTTTCGGCATTTCAAGCCTAAACGAGCTACAGACCTCCAAAATACACTCCGAACGCGCTCCCAACCCTGAAATCACCTAACGGGGCTAATGGAACCATTTATTTCGAGGTCGTCTTAACACTGTTCCAAATACGAGCCATTTTTCAACTATAAAGCTCTTATTTGGGGACTAAGTGGCCCAAAACACTCCAAATTCTAGAACCGAACATCCCGGCAAACCACAATAAGAGAAATGAACTTAGGGGAAACAGTTAATTAGGGATCGGGGCATAAATTTCAAAAAAGACCGGCCGGATCATTACATCTTCCCACACTTAAAGATTCGTTCGTCCTCGAACGAGCATAGAAAATAAATCTGGAGTGGTGAAGAGATGAGGGTACTGGCTGCGCATATCCTGCTCAATCTCCCAAGTTGCCTTCTCGGCCGGCTGCCCCCGCCACTGGACCTTCACTGAAGCGATGTTCTTTGATCTCAGCTTCCTGATTTGCGTGTCCAAAATGGCCACTGGCTCCTCAACATAAGACAGATCCTCGTCTAGTTGAACAGAAGTGAAATCCAACACATGCGACAGGTCGCCATGGTATCTCTAGAGCATTGAGCTATGAAATACGGGATGGACTCCAGCTAGGCTGGGAGGTAAGGCCAGCTCATAATCAACATCCCCAACACACCTCAAAATCTCAAAAGGGCCAATGAATCTCGGACTGAGCTTCCTATTCTTCCCAAACCTCATGACGCCCTTCATGGGAGAGACCCGGAGTAGAACCCGCTCGCCAATAATAAAAGCCACATCGTAGACCTTCTTGTCTGCATAACTCTTATGTCTAGACTGGGCTACACGAAGTCTGTCCTGAATCACCTTGACCTTGTCCATTGCATCCTGGGCCATCTCAGTACCTAGTAGCCTGGCCTCGCCCGGCTCGAACCAACCCACGGGGACCTGCATCTCCTACCATATAGAGCCTCATACGGTGCCATCTGAATGTTGGACTGATAGCTATTGTTATAAGCAAACTCTAATACGGGGATCCAATCGGACCAATTCTTGAATTTTAGAAGTGCTGTTGGTTGCTGGTATGTGTTGCAGACGAGTACTCTATGCGATCGCATAGGGGTGATGCGATCACATAGAAGGTTTGAGAATAGACCAAATTTTTGTTCTATGCAATCGCGAAAAGGGCTATGCGATCGCATAGCTTTGGATGATTCTGCTCTGTGATCGCATAAAGGTCTATGTGATCGCATAGTATAAGGAGTAGGGGGTCCCAGGCCATTTAGTTTGTTCTATGCGATCGCGTAGGTTGGAGTGTGATCGCATAGTGCTATTATGTTAAGCTATGCGATCACAAAGCTTAGTGTGCGATTGCATAGTGTAAAGTGGTGGGCTGCGGAGTTTGTTCTATGCGATCGCAATGGATATGATGCGATCGCATAGAGTAAATACCTGGGCAGACAGAATCAGAATATAACACTTCATCCGCGATGGTTTCACCATTTTTACAAAAACTCAAGTTAGGGAGCTCAGTTTTGAGTTATTTCTCGCGTACTTTTCAGAGACAATTGTTGGGTAACGATTTCTCACTCCCTTGTGATCATTATTCACTAATCTAAACTCAAATTTTTCTTTTAATCTCGGAATTGAGGTGTAAAATAGGGGTAGTTTCATAGAAGAAACTTTGACGATTTGGAGGGGCAAACGAACTATGAGTTCGATTAATTTTATATGGTTAGACTCGTGAGAGTACGAGGGTTCTGAAAACGTAAAAATATTTTTATTCCGAGCAGATGGCTGCAGGGGTATTTTGGTCATTTCACCCAATTTTATGCCGTAGCTTTAATTTTATCATTGTAATTAGTTACTTGTGATGTTATTTACACTGTGTAATTGGTTTGATTAGATTTGGGCCACTCTGAGTCAGCTACTCATGGCAAGAGAGTCGTTTCTTAGTGGTTTTGTATCGGAATTGAGGTAAGTGACTTGTCTAACCTTGCGTTGAGGAACCTTCTCCCCTAGGATATTATGTGTTGATTTAAATGCCTTGTATGTGAGGTGATGGGCGTGTACTTGTGCAGACATATCTAAAATCGCCTAACGAGCTACTGAAACTGTCGAAATTCCATTCCGACTCTCGGATCAAAATCTCACCTATCGATCGGATTTCCAAAAATTCCAATGACCCAAATGGAATCAAACTTCCTCACCATCTATGGAAGTCCAGATACGAAGTCCAGGGTGATGCGCTCCAATTTCCACTCTGGGATCTCAATCTGCTGCATTAACCCACCCGAACGCCGATGCTCATACTTCAGCAGCTGGCAGTTGAGGCACCTAGAAACATAGTCAACCATATCCTTCTTCATCCGCCTCCACCAGTATTGCTGCCTCAAGTCCTGATACATCTTCGCGGCACCTGGATGGATGGAATACCGCAAGCTATGGGCCTCTGCTAGAATCAGCTCTCGAAGATCATCTACATTGGGCAAACAAATACGCCACTGCATCCTCTTCACTCCATCATCCCCAATGGTGACATCTCGGGCATCACCATGCCGAACCTTGTCCTAAAGATCCTGCAAATAAGGGTCATCAAATTGTTGCTCTCTAATGCGATCAATTAAAGAAGACCGAGAAACCACACAGTCTAGAACCCGGCTGGGCTTCTAAAGATCCAGTCTAGCAAACTGCCTGGCTTAGGCCTGAACATCCATCGCCATAGGCCTCTGATAAGTTGGTATATTACCAACTTATCTTGTCTTTAAACCTATAATTTTGATATGTTTGAGTGATAAAATCATGTATTTAATGCCATTTACTTCTATTTTACAGGTTGTATGTGATTTAGAAGTAATAGCGAAGAAACCAAGTGAAAACCAGTAAAAAAAAAGTTAAAATGGGAAAATGAAGTCTGCCCAGTTTTTACTCTATGCGATCGCAATGAAAGGAGTGCGATCGCATAGGCCAAAAAACTTAAAGTTATGCGAACGTATTGTACACTATTGCGATCGCATAGTGTAAATGTGGGTTGGTCAGCTACTGGTCATTAACTCTATGCGAACGCAATAGTCTGTATGCGATCACATAGTTTGAGATATTATATCTATGCGATCGCAGTTGGTGCTGTGCGAACGTAGCGTTGTAAGTCCTATATCTATGCGATCGCAATGGCCTTTTGTGCAGTCGCATAGTGTATTATCTAGGCCAGTTCTGGGTAGTTTCGACATTTCACATTTTTTTCACCCCAAATCAGTTTTATACTCGTCCCAGCAGATTTTTTAGACATCTTTGGCTTATTTTTAGTTCTTAGAACTAGAGAAAACATTTTTGGAAGCTAGGGTTTTGCACACACACTTGGGTCTTGAAGATGGAAGCTTGTGGTTAAGATTTTCGTACCCATTTATGTTTATTTCTTCATCTCCTTGCTTTGTATTGAATATTTAAGTGTGTAGTATTTATTTCCAACACTTGAATCTTGTTTATGGGAATATTCATGTTTAAAGTGTGGATTAAATACCTTGTTGTGCTTATGTATTAAATAGATGATCTTGTTATTTGAAGCTTAGATTGAATATATTGAATTTATTGTTGTGGGTTGTTTATTTGATTTTGATCTTAATTATTTTACTGCATAGCTAACAGTGAAATATTATTTACGAACCTTGAATTAAACTTGACAAAGGAAATTCTTGGTTGCATATAAAATCAAATAGAACAAGATTTGAATCCCGGGCATCGGGTGAAGGATTTGCAATTAAGATAGACATATACTTAATTGCCTTGTTTGGTTGAAGAATAAGAGTTGTAAATGCATTCTTGTTAATATTAATACCATAGACATATAGGTATTGAATTAACTTGGATAGATTCATAAGAACTCGAAAGATTCTTATGTATATTATTAACCTTATAATCAACAACCCGAATAGTTCAATAAATCAATTATAAGTATTAAAAGAAGCATGCTTACTAGCAAGTCCATGACCACTTCAGTGTAATTCCCGAAGCAACCATACTTGTAGCCATTGATCATTTTACTTGCTTTCTAGGTTAGTTTACATTTTTGCATTTAGGTATAAATACTCTTTCTACCACCATTTTTAGTGTTTGGCATTGCATAATTAGCAATAATTTTCTTACATACCTAATCGCCTACACATTGTTCTCTATGAGATTCGACCCCGACTCATAGTTGGTTAAATTATATTGCTGCGACCGTATCTACTGCTTTTTAGCAGTCTATTTGGACGTCACCAAAAATGGCGCCGTTGCCGGGGAACAATTTGGCGTAATTTAGGTTGTTTGAGAAGTAAGCGAAAATGCTTTGATCCAAACTTGTGAATATTTGTGTAATTAATTTTTCTTGTTTATTTTCTTATTTTGAAAAATGGCATCGTACAATAACAATTGGTCAGATGGTAGTTGTTCATACTTTGATGATCATTGTCCTTATTGTGGAGGACCACACTCGTGGCAAAATTGTTTTCTCCCGGGGGTGGATTGTGTGCATAATTTCAAACCCATGAGTGGAGTATTTGTGATAAGTGTGGTGGCCAAAATGGTCATTGGGATTATTGTGCATCTTTGTCTTTCCCTTCCCTAAGCCCCTACTATGATGAATCTACTTGTTTTGATGAAAATTATAGGGCCAAGGAAGTGGATGATATGGAAAGTAAAGCTCCTATTAAGGACATCATAAGGCAAACAGTTGAGCAACAAAATGAAATTCGATAGGCTATACAAAGAATTAGTGCAGCAATCACGAGAATGAAAGCCGAAGCGGAGGAAGTGACTAAAGAGAGCGAGTTCTCACCAGAAGATAATTTAAAAGAAGCAGATATAGTGAGCCAATCTTGGCTAGAGGAATAAGCTAAATTGATAAATTTCATTACTTTTTACGTGATGGTCTTTCAAATATGACAGAACAACTAATAGAAGCAAGAATTGATCTACAACAAGAGATAGACCAATTTGTCTCAGATATCCATGATTTGCATGCTCAATTGAATAAAAAGGTTGAGGCGTCTGATGCCTTACAACCAATGTTTGTGGATACTAGCCAGCTTGTGGAGCAAAAAGAGGAATTTCAACTATTTGACCAAGATATTATTAATGATGCCGAGAAAAATATGGAATTAGAGTCAACCGGTGTGTGACGACCCGGCCCGTCGTCACGGGAATTACCACCCCGTTGTGTTGTAATTACATAATTCATGCTTTTATATAAGTGCTAGAGTCTATCGGGGGAGTTAGGAGTGAATTAAATTGGAAATGAGGCATATAGCCTTTGTGAAGGAAACTTGAATAAGAAAAGTCAACCCGGAGTTGACTATTTAGCTAGAGGGCTCGGAATCGGATTCTGATGATTCGGTTAGTTCTGGAAGGTGATTTATGACTTAGGGGAGCGATCGGAATTGAATTTGGAGGCCCGGTGTAGAAATAGGCTTGAATTGGCTAAGGTTGAATTTGGCGAAATCCGAACGGTAGGTGAGATTTTGATCCGGGAGTCGGAATGGAATTCCGACAGTTGCAGTAGCTCCGTTAGGTGATTTTGGATGTGCCTGCAAAATTTCAAGTCATTCGGACGTCGTTTGGTCGGGTTTTTCATCGAATGTGTAATTCGGAAAGTTTTAAGGAATGTAGGCTTGAATCCGTGGTTAATTGGTGATTTTGATGTTTAGGATGGTGTTTTTATGATTGGAACAAGTTCGAATAAGGAATTAGGATGTGTTGGTGTGTTTGAATAAGGTCCCGGGGGCCTCGGGGTGTTTTCGGAGGGTTAATCGGGAGAAAAATATGGAAAAATTGCAGAAACTAGTGCATTGCTTCTGTTGTTTCCGCTCCTGCGGAATTATGGGCGCAGGAGCGGGTGCGCAGAAGCGGACCAGGAGCGCAGAAGCGCTGGGCACCGCAGAAGCGGAGAGTCTTCCGCCGAAGCGGAATCGCGGAAGCGGACAGGTGAGCCGCAGAAGCGGCCAAGGGCTATGGGGTGAAGTATCGCAGAAGCGGAAGGGTAGCCGCTTAGGCGAGTCCGCAGAAGCGGACGCCTAGACGCAGAAGCGGGAAAACCCGCAGGAGCGGGAAAATCTTCGCAGAAGCGGACGCGCAGAGGCGGTCCGTATATCGCAGAAGCGGAAAGGGCCGGCTAGGCCTGGAACCGCTGAAGCGACCCTTTGGTCGCGGATACGGGAGCGTAGAAGCGGAAAATGTTCCGCAGAAGCGAAAATCGCTGTAAGTAAGTGTATCAGAAGTTAGAAAATTTCAGAAACATTTTAACATTTGGGGGTCTCGGCTTAAGGGCGATTTTGGGCGATTTTGAGGAGGAAATCAAGGGAAATCATCAGGGTAATCAACTATGAACTCATATTATGATTAGTATTGATAATATCATGCAATTATATCATGAAAATGGAGGAATTTGGGGTAATTATGGAGGATTTAGCCCTAGTCTTGGATTTTAGAAAATCAAGGTTTTGAATGGGCAAATGGAGTCCGAATTTGGTAAATTTTATATGCCTAGACTCGTATCGAGATGAGGATTCCGAATATGTAATTTTTGTAATTTTTCGACAAGTGTACCAAAAGTAGGGTTTTGACAACTTGTGGGTTTTGATATAAATTGGGTTATTTCGAATGAATTTCGTGAAATTAGCATATATTGATGCATTTTCTATGATTTTGAGCAGAGTTGACATCCGAGGAGATTGAATTGCGAGGCAAGCGTAAGGCGGATTGAAGCTTCTACCGGTTCGAGGTGAGTGGTAGTAGTAAACAATGCACTGAGGGTTTGAAACCCCGTACTAGCACTTTACAGTGCTATATTGAGATGAGACACGCGTTCTATGACGGGCGTGGTGACATTGTGATAGGGGTTCGGACTTAGTCCTTCCCGGCTAATAGAATACTGTGTTGTATGACCGTTAATGAGATTATAACCGTACAATTGGGCTAATAGCCATGTTTGGGGCCTTGTGCCGATCTGTAGAGCATTAGGGAACCTATAGAGCTAGGTGACCTTTATATCGTGTTGGAAATATACACTCAGCCATAGCTCTAGTTGTATAGCATAATATGAGCCCGTACTAGATGTGTACATTGAGAGAGATTATCTAGGGTGGAATTCCCTGTTCTAGCTGAGTGGGCCTGAAAGGCCAAGTTTATACCGATTGAGATGAGATAGGGTCAAGGACCCACTATGAGATGTTATATTGGGCCCGAAAGGCCAAGTCTATATTAACCGAGACAGGGTCAAGGACCCATTGTGATATATTATATTGGGCCTGAGAGGCCAAGTGCATACTGACTGGGTTAGGGTCGAGGACCCATTATGAGGTATTATGTATATAGATACCTATATTGGATCGGACTGCACGCCGCAGTAATGTACATGTAATATACATGTAATATACATGTGGGACGGATTGCACGCCGCAGTATTATTGCGCTTGGGCTGTAGGAGCCCCTTCGGAGTCTGAGTCTGCACACATTCCAGTGAGCGCTGGTATATTATGGGATCGGGCTGCACGCCACAGCAGTATAATTTTATATGTATATATATATATTGGATCGGACTGCACGCCGCAGTGATATATGGTGGACCTGGCTGCACGCCATAGCACCATAGCGCTTGGGCCTAGGGAGCCCCTCCGAAGTCTGTATACACCCCCAGTGAGCGCCGTCGACGTAAAATGGAGCGGGCTGCGCGCCGCAGCGGTATATGTATTGGAGCGGGCTGCACGCCGCAGCATTATACTTAATCATACCCTACTATTTACTTAAATACTTATACATTATAGACATAAGTATGTGTCTTTATATGTTGAGATGGCCGTACACCGTAGGGGTACGAGCGAGGGTTAGTTCAGTGTGGAATCTTGTAGAGATAAACGTAGATTGGAGGTTAAAGTACTACTATAGTGATGACGTACTTGTGAAGGTTGCCTTAGAACTGCTAAGTGATAGCACAAGAGTTCTTACTTTCAGTTATTATTTATTATTGTTACTCACTGAGTTGAAATATACTCACCCCACTCCCTGCACTTTCTGTGCAGATCCACAGGTGCCTGAGAGCAGTTGATATATTGTAGCTGCTGATCCTTGTCTACTTTTGCGGAGATTACGAGGTAGCTGCCAGCGTCCGCAGAGCTTGTTTTCTCCTTCTTTATCATCTTGTTGATTTCCTATTTGTCTATACTTGGTTGTATTAGGATGCTATTCTGTAGAGGCTCAGTCTCGTGACACCATGATATGTTGGGACCGTATTTTGTATGTTTTGACGTTTCGGTTATCACCTGTTATGACTAACTACTGTTTAAGTTTAATTTACTTAATAATTGGCTGGTTAAAGGGATAATATGGTCGGGCTTGCCTAGCATTGTGTTGGGCGCCATCACGACCAGGGTTTGGGTCGTGACAAGTTGGTATCAAAGTCTGTTCCCATTATGCGAGACTTTCCTGATGTGTTTCCCTCAGACCTGCCGGGCATGCCGCCGGACAGGGATATTGATTTTGGTATCGATTTGGTGCCGGGCACTCAGCCTATTTCTATTCCTCCGTATCATATGGCACCAGCCGAGTTGAAGGAATTGAAGGAGCAGCTCCAGGAACTCCTAGATAAGGGGTTCATTCGGCCGAGTGTGTCGCCGTGGGGTGCACCGGTCCTGTTTGTTAAGAAGAAGGACGGATCTATGAGGATGTGTATTGACTATAGGCATCTAAACAAAGTAACAATGAAGAATAAGTATCCTCTTCTTCGTATTGATGATTTATTTGATCAGCTCCAGGGAGCTAGGGTGTTCTCGAAGATTGATATTCGTTCAGGCTACCATCAGCTGAAGATTAGAGAGTCTGACATTATGAAGACTGCATTCCGGACCAGGATATGGTCACTATGAGTTCCTTGTGATGTCTTTTGGGCTGACCAACGCCCCAGCAGCATTTATGCATCTGATGAACAGTGTATTCAGGCCGTATCTTGATTCATTTGTGATCGTATTCATTGATGACATACTTGTCTACTCTCGTAGCCAGGAGGAGCATGCTCGGCACTTGAGTGTTGTGTTGCAGAGATTGAGAGAGGAGAAGTTGTATGCCAAGTTCTCCAAATGTGAGTTCTGGCTTGAGTCCGTGGCATTCTTAGGGCACGTGGTGTCCTGTGATGGTATTCGGGTAGATCCGAGGAAGGTCGAGGCAGTGCAGAGTTGGCCCAGACCGACCTCAGTTACTGAGATCCGTAGCTTTCTGGGATTGGCAGGGTATTATCGCCGATTCGTTCAGGGGTTCTCTTCTATTGCTTCACCCTTGACTAGATTGACTCGGAAGGGTGTTCCTTTCTTATGGTCCGAGGAGTGCGAGGAGAGCTTTCGGAAGCTCAAGACAGCACTGACCACAGCACCAGTCTTGATTCTACCGACAGCTTCAGGTTCTTATACTGTATATTGTGATGCCTCGGGAGTGGGCATTGGTTGTGTGTTGATGCAGGAGGGTAGGGTCATTGCTTATGCTTCTCGTCAGTTGAAGCCCCACGAGAAAAACTACCCTGTTCACGATTTGGAATTAGCTGCTATTGTTCATGCCTTGAAGATTTGGAGGCATTATCTATATGGTGTATCTTGTGATGTATATACAGATCATCGTAGCCTTCAGCACTTATTCAGACAGAAGGACCTTAATTTGAGACAGCGGAGGTGGTTGGAGTTGCTTAAGGACTATGATATCACTATTTTGTATCATCCGGGGAAGGCCAATGTGGTGGCCGATGCCTCGAGTCGGAAGGCGGTTAGCATGGGCAGCTTAGCTTTCATCCCAGTTGGGGAGAGGCCATTTGCTTATGATGTTCAGGCCCTAGCCAATCGGCTAGTGAGATTAGATATTTTGGAGCCGAGTCGAGTGTTGGCTTGTATTGTTTCTCGATCTTCCTTATATGATCGCATCAGAGAGCGACAGTATGATGACCCACATTTGCTTGTCCTTAAGGACAGAGTGCAGCATAATGATGTTAGAGATGTGACTACCGACAGTGATGGTGTTTTGAGGATGCAAGGTCGTATATGTGTGCCCAATGTTGATGGTTTGCGGGAGTTGATACTTGAAGAGGCACACAGTTCGCGGTACTCTATTCACCCAGGTGCCGCAAAGATGTACCAAGACTTGAGACAGCACTACTGGTGGAGGAGAATGAAGATGGATATTGTTAGGCATGTAGCTAAGTGCCTCAATTGCCAGCAGGTCAAATATGAGCATCAGAGACCGGGCGGTGTTCTTCAGCGTATGGTTATTCCCGAGTGGAAATGGGAGAGGATCACCATGGATTTTGTTACTGGGCTCCCTCGGACAGCGAGGAAGTTTGATTTTGTATGGGTGATTGTTGATCGGCTGACTAAGTCCGCACATTTCATCCCGGTTAGTACTACTTACTCATCGGAGCGGTTGGCAGTGATCTTTATTCGGGAGATTGTCAGGTTGCATGGGGTCCCAGTGTCTATTATATCTGACAGAGGCACTCAGTTCACTTCTCAGTTTTGGAGAGCATTTCGGCGAGAGATGGGTACGAGGGTTGAGTTGAGTACAGCATTTCACCCCCAGACAGACGGGCAGTCTGAGCGTACTATTCAGATCCTGGAGGATATGTTGCGAGCATGTGTGATTGACTTTGGTGGTTTGTGGGATGAATTCTTACCACTTGCTGAGTTTGCCTACAACAACGGCTACCAGTCGAGTATTCAGATGGCCCCGTACGAGGCATTGTATGGCAGACGGTGTAGATCTCCCGTCGGATGGTTTGAGCCTGGTGAGGTTAGATTGATAGGGACTGAGTTAGTCCAGGATGCTCTGGATAGAGCAAAGTTGATCCAGGAGAGGCTTCGTACAGCACAGTCTCGTCGGAAGAGTTATGCGGACCGTAGAGTTCGAGAGTTGTCTTTCATGGTTGGTGACAAAGTATTGTTGAAGGTTTCACCTATGAAGGGTGTCATGAGGTTTGGGAAGAAAGGAAAGTTGAGTCCCAGGTACATTGGTCCTTTTGAGATACTTAGGAGAGTTGGAGAGGTGGCATATGAGTTAGCCTTGCCACCCAGCTTATCCAGCGTTCATCCAGTATTCCATGTGTCTATGCTCCGGAAGTACATCGGAGATCCGTCCCATGTATTAGACTTCAGTACCATTCAGCTTAATGGTGATCTATCCTATAATGTGGAGCCTATTGCTATTTTGGGTCGCCAAGTAAGGAAGTTGAGGTCGAAGGAGATTGCATCAGTTAAGGTTCGGTGGAGAGGTCGACCCGTGGAGGAGGCTACTTGGGAGGTTGAGCAGGAGATGCGGAGCAGATACCCTCAGCTATTTGAGACTTCAGGTATGTTTCTTGACCCGCTCGAGGACGAGCGTTTGCTTAAGAAGGGGAGAATGTGACGACCCGGCCCGTCGTCACGGGAATTACCACCCCGTTGTGTTGTAATTACATAATTCATGCTTTTATATAAGTGTTAGAGTCTATCGGGGGAGTTAGGAGTGAATTAAATTGGAAATGAGGCATATAGCCTTTGTGAAGGAAACTTGAATAAGAAAAGTCAACCCGGAGTTGACTATTTAGCTAGAGGGCTCGGAATCGGATTCTGATGATTCGGTTAGTTCCGGAAGGTGATTTATGACTTAGGGGAGCGATCGGAATTGAATTTGGAGGCCCGGTGTAGAAATAGGCTTGAATTGGCTAAGGTTGAATTTTGGCGAAATCCGAACGGTAGGTGAGATTTTGATCCGGGAGTCGGAATGGAATTCCGACAGTTGCAGAGTAGCTCCGTTAGGTGATTTTGGATGTGCCTGCAAAATTTCAGGTCATTCGGACGTTGTTTGGTCGGGTTTTTCATCGAATGTGTAATTCGGAAAGTTTTAAGGAATGTAGGCTTGAATTCGTGGTTAATTGGAGATTTTGATGTTTAGGATGGTGTTTTTATGATTGGAACAAGTTCGAATAAGGAATTAGGATGTGTTGGTGTGTTTGAATGAGGTCCCGGGGGCCTCGGGGTGTTTTCGGAGGGTTAATCGGGAGAAAAATATGGAAAAATTGCAGAAACTAGTGCACTGCTTCTGTTGTTTCCGCTCCTGCGGAATTATGGGCGCAGGAGCGGGTGCGCTGAAGCGGACCAGGAGCGCAGAAGCGCTGGGCACCGCAGAAGCGGAGCATTTTCCGCTGAAGCGGAATCGCGGAAGCGGAAAGGGAGCCGCAGAAGCGGCCAAGGGCTATGGGGTGAAGTATCGCAGAAGCGGAAGGGTAGCCGCTTAGGCGAGTCCGCAGAGGCGGACGCCTAGACGCAGAAGCGGGAAAACCCGCAGGAGCGGGAAAATCTTCGCAGAAGCGGACGCGCAGAGGCGGTCCGTATATCGCAGAAGCGGAAATGGCTGGCTAGGCCTGGAACCGCTGAAGCGACCCTTTGGTCGCAGAAGCGGACGCGTAGGAGCGGAAATTCTTCCGCAGAAGCGAAAATCGCTGTAAGTAAGTGTATCAGAAGTTAGAAAATTTCAGAAACATTTTAACATTTGGGGGTCTCGGCTTAAGGGCGATTTTGGGCGATTTTGAGGAGGAAATCAAGGGAAATCATCAGGTAATCAACTATGAACTCATATTATGATTAGTATTGATAATATCATGCAATTATATCATGAAAATGGAGGAATTTGGGGTAATTATGGAGGATTTAGCCCTAGTCTTGGATTTTAGAAAATCAAGGTTTTGAATGGGCAAATGGAGTCCGAATTTGGTAAATTTTATATGCCTAGACTCGTATCGAGATGAGGATTCCGAATATGTAATTTTTGTAATTTTTCGACAAGTGTACCAAAAGTCGGGTTTTGACAACTTGTGGGTTTTGATATAAATTGGGTTATTTCGAATGAATTTCGTGAAATTAGCATATATTGATGCATTTTCTATGATTTTGAGCAGAGTTGACATCCGAGGAGATTGAATTGCGAGGCAAGCGTAAGGCGGATTGAAGCTTCTACCGGTTCGAGGTGAGTGGTAGTAGTAAACAATGCACTGAGGGTTTGAAACCCCGTACTAGCACTTTACAGTGCTATATTGAGATGAGACACGCGTTCTATGACGGGCGTGGTGACATTGTGATAGGGGGTTCGGACTTAGTCCTTCCCGGCCAATAGAATACTGTGTTGTACAACTGTTAATGAGGTTATAACTGTACCATTGGGCTAATAGCCATGTTTGGGGCCTTGTGCCGATCTGTAGAGCATTAGGGAACCTATAGAGCTAGGTGACCTTTATATCGTGTTGGAAATATACACTCAGCCATAGCTCTAGCTGTATAGAATAATATGAGCCCGTACTAGATGTGTACATTGAGGGAGATTATCTAGGGTGGAATTCCCTGTTCTAGCTGAGTGGGCCTAAAAGGCCAAGTTTATACCGATTGAGATGAGATAGGGTCAAGGACCCACTATGAGATGTTATATTGGGCCCGAAAGGCCAAGTCTATATTAACCGAGACAGGGTCAAGGACCCATTGTGATATATTATATTGGGCCTGAGAGGCCAAGTGCATACTGACTGGGATAGGGTCGAGGACCCATTATGAGGTATTATGTATATAGATACCTATATTGGATCGGACCGCACGCCGCAGTAATGTACATGTAATATACATGTAATATACATGTGAGACGGACTGCACGCCGCAGTATTATTGCGCTTGGGCTGTAGGAGCCCCTTCGGAGTCTGAGTCTGCACACATTCCACTGAGCGCTGGTATATTATGGGATCGGGCTGCACGCCGCAGCAGTATAATTATATATGTATATATATGTATATATATCGGACTGCACGCCGCAGTGATATATGGTGGACCTGGCTGCACGTCATAGCACCATAGCGCTTGGGCCTAGGGAGCCCCTCCGAAGTCCGTATACACCCCCAGTGAGCGCCGTCGACGTAAAATGGAGCGGGCTGCGCGCCGCAGCGGTATATGTATTGGAGCGGGCTGCACGCCGCAACATTATACTTAATCATACCCTACTATTTACTTAAATACTTATACATTATAGACATAAGTATGTGTCTTTATATGTTGAGATGGCCGTACACCGTAGGGGTACGAGCGAGGGTTAGTTCAGTGTGGAATCTTGTAGAGATAAACGTAGATTGGAGGTTAAAGTACCACTATAGTGATGACGTATCTGTGAAGGTTGCCTTAGAACTGCTAAGTGATAGTACAGGAGTTCTTACTTTCAGTTATTATTTATTATTGTTACTCACTGAGTTGAAGTATACTCACCCCACTCCCCTGCACTTTCTGTGCAGATCCATAGGTGCCCGAGAGCAGTTGAGACATTGTAGCTGCTGATCCTTGTCTACTTTTGCGGAGATTACGAGGTAGCCGCCAGCGTCCGCAGAGCTTGTTTTCTCCTTCTTTATCATCTTGTTGATTTCCTATTTGCCTATACTTGGTTGTATTAGGATGCTATTCTGTAGAGGCTCAGTCTCGTGACACCATGATATGTTGGGACCGTATTTTGTATGTTTTGACGTTTCGGTTATCACCTGTTATGACTAACTACTGTTTAAGTTTAATTTACTTAATAATTGGCTGGTTAAAGGGATAATATGGTCGGGCTTGCCTAGCATTGTGTTGGGCGCCATCACGACCAGGGTTTGGGTCGTGACACGGTGTAAATGCAAATATGGTTGAGATTGACTCTAGTTCGGGGGAAAATGAGGATGTCAATGGAGGATTGCGAGGAAGAAAATTCATGCCATACATTTTACAATTTGAGGAAACAAGAAAGCAAAATGACATTCCTCACTTGAGAGCCAAGAAGTGCAAAATGAAGAATCTAAGCATTGGCTCGGTCATCAACTTACCACCCCCCCGTCGCTCATGGTCACAAGCTTGATTCCAAGGTAGGTGCCCAATTCATATCATCCAAATGGCGAGAAAAGTGGAAATGTTGTTTGCGTCGTGTCACAACATTATTGTACGATGTCATTTTGCTTTCTTGTTTACTCAAATTGTAAAATGTATGGCATGAGTTTTTATTCCTCGCAATCCTCCATTGACTCGTGTAGTTCAACTCCCGTATCACCACACAATTCCAACATTGGAAAATGACAGGTAGTTCGATAGCTTGTTGCAGGTCTTCTCACTGGACCATCTGATCCATCTATTCCATCTGCCGAGGGTAGTTCTACTGGGTTCGGTAAGAAGAAGCCACCGACCTTGGATGATGTGGTGTGGGATCAAAAGGCAATCAAGACCAGACTAGATGACCTGAGCCGGAGGCAATGAAAAGTGGAGAGGCGACAGTCGAAATTCAAAGAAAATGAAAAGAAGAAAAGCAAATTTCTATCGCGAATGATGCATAAGCTGAGTTCACTTTGTGGCTCACATGATGATGATGATGATGATGAGGAGGAGGACCTGGAGCTCAAATTCCCTACTACCTCCAGCTCCGAGTGATGCAGTATTCAGGGAGCACTTTCCACCATTTTTCTCTATTATGTTTTCTTGCATTGGGGACAATGCAATATCTTTTGTTGGGGGTGGCTTCTTGTAGAACTGCTATAATTCTATTTTCTTTTTTGGCTGATTAGTACTATGATTTTTTTTAGTTATTATATCATGTGTGGTATTAGTACGATGAACGTAGTATGTTTAGTACGTCATTTTCATTAGCTTCTTAATGTTTTTGTTGTTTCTTTTCTTTATAGTAGTTTTATTTTAGTATGCTTGGTGTTAATGGCGATATCCTTGGTTTTATTTATACCACGGTTCTTTTTCCAAGGATGCCAAATTTTTCTTTTCTTGAACCAGGTAATTATAGAAATAAATTATAGGGAGTTAGTCTTGTGGTTAGATTTATTTTTGTTAATTTGGGAAACTAAATGGTTTGAGTTGGGATTTGTGCCCATTGATAAAAATGTGGCTTGCTTGGTACCAACATATTTTAAACCTTGGCATATGAATTTTTGGTTGGTGAAAAAGAAAACAATTGCAGTAAGAATGTCATGACCTTTTTGATTCAATTTTTGGCTCTTTAATTCACTAAATAGCTTCTTGTATGCTATATAACCTCCTTGAGTCATTTGTGTTAATTGGATTGTGGATTTGTATTCCATTTGAGTTTTCATGTGTCATGTGCGGTGAGTTTTATTTGTAAGTTCTTTTGTAGTACTTGTGGTCTAGAACTTGCCCGGAATATGTTTTGAGGCGAAATTATAGACTAACTTAGTTTGAAAAATGATATTAGGCCTTCCTTGTATCACTAGTATATTTAAATTTTCCTACCCTTAAATATTTTCCCTAGTCAACCAATTTTGAGCCTTTAACCTTATTTTTTGGCAACCATGTTACATGCTTAAATCCTTTGTTCTTAAATGTTATATCTTTTGGCACCCTACTTCCCTAAAGTACCTTGAAAGTGTTTATGTAGGCTAAAAAGCCTAAGTTTGGGGGTGAAAGTTGGGAAAGTTGTGATATGGAATTGATTTGAGAAGGTGAAAGGTATGTAAAATAATTGGTGAAGAATATATATATATATATATATATATATATATATATATATATATATATATATATATATATATATATATATATTGTAAATAAAGGACTAGGTGTGGATTGAAAAGTGAAAAAAGGGTGGAAAATATCTTTGAAGGAAGTGAACTTTAATTGTGAATCTTGTAGTTCTTGGGAAAGTTTTGGGTCACTTTAAATTGTGCCTTACCTTAACCAAATGCCTAAACTACAACCTTTTAAGTCCTAATTAATTTTGAACTAAGTTGTCTACATTAGTGGAGGAATACATAAAGGGCAAGCCTATGGTACTACTTGTTTGCATTTGAACATCTTTTTGAGAGCGAGTTAATTCTTTCCATTTGATATCCCAATTTTGATTTAAATCGAGATCCATGAGTGTGGGATCCTCTCTTGAAGGTAAGGGCACATGAGAATTTAGTTGTGAATCTAATGTCATTTTCAATTGATAAGAATGACCAAAGAAAGTTGATTGTGATATAGAGGCAAATTTTGAAGCTTTAGTGTCATGACTTGGTTGCTACTTTGATTTTCATTAGTGTTTGAGCAGTTGAAGTATAATGAAGTATATGTGAAGTGCTTAATAATTCATATGCCTTGGAGTAATTGTTGGTACCAATCAAAGTCATGCATTTGTGCTTAAAATAGACTTTCTTTTTGGCTTGGCATGATATATATATATTGTTGGGTTAACCACTCTGGAAGAGATTTTGTTGCTTTTGTTGCTTGAGGACAAGCAATAGTTCAAGTTTGGGGGTGTGATAAGTTGGTATTTTACCAACTTATCTTGTCTTTAAACCTATACTTTTGATATGTTTGAGTGATAAAATCGTGTATTTAATGCCATTTACTTCTATTTTACATGTTGTATGTGATTTAGAAGTAATAGCGAAGAAACCAAGTGAAAGCCAGTCAAAAAGAAGCTAAAATGGGAAAATGAAGTCTGCCCAGTTTTTACTCTATGCGATCGCAATGAAAGGAGTGCGATCGCATAGGCCAAGAAACTTAAAGCTATGCGAACGCATTGTACATTATTGCGATCGCATAGTGTAAATGTGGGCTGGTCAGCTGCTGGTCATTAACTCTATGCGAATGCAATAGTCTGTATGCGATCGCATAATTTGAGATATTGTATCTTTGCGATCGCAGTTGGTGCTGTGCAAACGCAGTGTTGTAAGTCCTATATCTATGCGATCGCAATGGCCTTTTGTCCTATATCTGGGCCAGTTCTGGGCAATTTCGACATTTCACATTTTTTCACCCCAAATCAGTTTTATACTCGTCCCAGCAGATTTTTTAGACATCTTTGGCTTATTTTCAGTTCTTAGAACTAGAGAGAACATTTTTGGAAGCTAGGTTTTGCACACACACTTGGGTCTTGAAGATTGAAGCTTGTGGTTAAGATTTTCATACCCATTTATGTTTATTTATTTATCTCCTTGCTTTGTATTGAATATTTAAGTGTGTAGTATTTATTTCCAACACTTGAATCTTGTTTATGGGAATATTCTTGTTTAAAGTGTGGATTAAATACCTTGTTGTGCTTATGTATTAAATAGATGATCTTGTTATTTGAAGCTTAGATTGAATATATTGAATTTATTGTTATGGGTTGTTTATTTGATTTTGATCTTAATTATTTTACTGCGTAGCTAACAGTGAAATATTATTTACGAAACTTGTATTAAACTTGACAAAGGAAATTCTTAGTTGTATATAAAATCAAATAGAACAAAATTTGAATCCCGGGCATCGGGTGACGGATTTGCAATTAAGATAGACATATACTTAATCGCCTTGTTTGGTTGAAGAATAAGAGTTGTAAATGCATTCTTGTTAATATTAATACCATAGACATATAGGTATTGAATTAACTTGGATAGATTCATAAGAACTCGAAAGATTCTTGTGTATATTATTAATATTATAATCAACAACCCGAATAGTTTAATAAATCAATTATAAGTATTTAAAGAAGCATGATTACTAGCAAGTCCATGATCACTTCAGTGTAATTCCTAAAGCAACCATACTTGTAGCCATTGATCATTTTACTTGCTTTCTAGGTTAGTTTATATTTTCGCATTTAGGTATAAATACTATTTATACCACCATTCTTAGTGTTTGGCATTGCACAACTAGCGATAATTTTCTTACATACCCAATCGCCTAAACATTGTTCTAATTGGGATTCGATCCCGACTCATAGTTGGGTAAATTATATTGCCGCGACCGTATCTATTGCTTTTAGCAGTCGATTTCGATGTCACCAGCCTCTCCGAAGCTGGTAGATATGCCAAACTCTCCAAACTCCTCGCCCGGCGACTCAAGGCATCGACAACTACATTGGCCTTGCTCGGATGATAGAGAATAGTAATATCATAGTCCTTCAACAGTTCCAACCATCTCCTCTGACGCATGTTCAGGTCCTTCTGCTTAAGTAAGTGCTGCAAGCTTCGGTGATCAGTGTAGATCTCACAAGGAACCCCATACAAATAATGACACCAAATCTTTCAAGGCGTGAACAATGGCAGCTAGCTCAAGATCGTGGACAGGGTAGTTCTTTTCATGTACCTTCAGCTGTCGGGATGCGTAGGCAATCACCCTACTATCCTGCATCAATACTGCACCGAGTCCAACTTGTGATGCATTACAATTTACCGTATAGGACCCCGAACCAGTAGGCAACATCAAGATAGGGGCTGAAGTCAAAGCTATCTTGAGCTTTTGAAAGCTCGCCTCGCACTCCTCTGTCCACTGGAAAGGGGCACCCTTTTGGGTCAACCTGGTCATAGGTGCTGCGATCGAGGAGAAACCCTCTACAAAATGACGACAATAACCCACCAAGCCAAGGAAGCTATGAATCTCAATAGCTGAGGAGGGCCTGGGCCAACTCTGCACGGCCTCCACCTTCCTCGGATCCACTCGAATACGCTCGCTCGACACCACGTGGCCTAGAAATGCCATTGAACTCAGCCAGAATTCACATTTAGAGAATTTTGCATATAATTGCTTCTCCCTCAGAGTCTGAAGCACTATCCTCAGGTGCTGCTCGTCCTCTTCTCGATTCCGTAAATATACCAAAATATCATCAATGAAAACAATCACGAACGAGTCAAGATATGGACTGAATATACTGTGCATCAAATGCATAAAAGCTACTGGGGCATTAGTCAGGCCGAAAGACATAACGAGAAACTCATAGTGACCATACCGAGTCCTAAAGGCAGTCTTTGGGATATCAGGCTGCCGAATCTTCAGCTGATGATAACCAGAGCACAAATCAATCTTGGAGAACACCTGTGCGCTCTGTAGCTGGTCAAATAAGTCATCAATACGTGGCAAGGGATACCGGTTCTTTACTGTAACTTTGTTCAACTGGCGATAGTCAATACAGATAAGCATAGAACAGTCCTTTTTCTTCACAAACAACATAGGAGAACCCCAAGGTGAAACACTAGGCCGAATGAAATCCTTACCCAACAACTCCTGTAGCTAATCCTTCAACTCTTTCAACTCATGAGGAGCCATGCGGTACGGAGGAATTGAAATGGGCTGAGTGCCCGGCAATAAGTCAATACCAAAATTGATATCTCTGTCGGGCGGCATGCTCGGGAGATCAGCTGGAAATACATCAGAGAATTCACGTACCAATGGGATGGAATCAATGGAAGGAGTGTCAACACTGACATCCCTCACATAAACTAGATAAGCTGCACACCCCTTCTCAACCATACGCTGAGCTTTGAAAAAGGAAATAACATGGCTGGGATGTGATCTAGAGTATCACTCCACTCAATACGTGGAATGCCTGGCATAGCCAGCGTCATGGTTTTGGCGTGACAATCAAGAATAGCATAATGGGGCGACAACCAGTCCATGCCCAGAATAATATCGAAATCAACCATACCAAGCTATAACAGATCAGCTCTGGTCTCAAAACCACAAATAGTGACCAAACACGACCGATACACATGGTCCACAACAAAAGAATCTCCCACCGGAGTAGAAACATAAATGGGAGCACTCAAAGAATCCCGAGGGACACACATATGTGAAGCAAAATAAGATGACACATATGAAAAAGTAGAACCATGATCGAATAGAACCGATGCCTCTCTGTGACTAACCAAGATAATACCTGTGATAATAGAATTGGAGGCAACACCTACAACGCGATCAGGAATAGCATAAAATTTGGCCTGACCCCTCTCTTGAGGGCGGCCTCTGGCACCCTAATACTCGCCCATGGCTGGCTGGGCAGGTGGGTTGGCAGCTGGGGCTGGAAGGATGGCCTGCTGACCCTGTGAACCACGCTGAGGCTGCAAAGTCTATGGAGGCGCTCCTCTCCTATGCCTGGGGCACTCCCTAACTATATGGCGAGTATCCCCGCACTCAAAACAAGCTCTGGGAGGACACGGTGGCTGTGACTGACCGGCCTCGCCCCCGCTGGACTACCCCTAGAGGTACCCCGCGTAGGAGGTGCACTGGAAACTAGGGGAGCATAATAAGGCTCCTGAGGTGCTGGAAGAGTTGGAGTACTACCAGCTGCAGGCAATGCTGAATGAATTGGACGACCTGAATAACCCCTGCCAAAACGACCGACTACTGAAGTGACACGAGACCTCTTGGCCTCCCTCTCTTCTCTCTCTCTAGGGAGCATACTCTTGATCCGCCTGGCAATACTCACCGCCTACTGATATGGTACATCTGTCTCCAGCTCCCTAGCCATGCTGGACCTGATCGGCGGAATAAGGCCCTCAATAAACCTCCGCACTCTCTCTCGGACCGTGGCTACCAAGGCCGGTGCATTCCTGGCTAACCGGGTGAAACTTATAGCATACTCTAATACTCTCATAGAGCCCCGACGCAACCGTTGAAACTCCGATCGCCAAGTATCCCTAAGGCTCTGGGGAACAAACTCCCTAAAAAACATATCAGAAAACTGTGTCCATGTCAACGAGGCAGACTCATCTGGACTATCTAACTCATACGTGCGCCACCAATCATAAGCGGCCCCACGAAGCTGAAAAGCAGTAAAGGAAACCCCGCTCATCTCCACTATATCGATAGTACGGAGGATACGACGACACTCCTCCAAAAATCCCAATGCATCATCCGAAGCCAAGCCACTGAATATTGGGGGATCATATTTCTTGAACCTTTCTAATCTACGCTGCTCGTCCTCGGAGGCAGCTGGCCCACCTCCAGGCTGGACTAGGGCAGCAAGAGGTATAGTAATAATCTCTGGAACCTGCCTCACGAGCACTCGTTGCTCAAGTGTAATGGCTGTGGGAGTCTAGGCCACTCCCCCGGTCTGAGATGTAGTTGCAGTGAGAGGAAGCAACCCCGCCTAAGCTAAAGTAGTATACATGCTATTAAACTGGTGCAAGGGTCTCCCGGAGTGCTGGAGTAGTAGCAGCTGTAGTCGGTGTACTAGGTGACTGCGCTCCAACCTGATCCACCGGTGGTGCCTCAGCGACAATGCACGCTGGTGCTGTGGCTGCACCTCGGGCGCGTCCTCGACCTTTACCACGGCCCCGGCCTCTGGCAGCGACAGCAGGGGGTGCGTGTGCCTGATCCTCACTAGTAGCACTTGTCTTCACCATCTGTGAGAGAGTAAAAAATAGCAGTTTATATGTGGTGCCAAAATATCGCACGACACGGAATTCAAAAGAAATGAAGAGTTTCCTAAACAGTTACATAGCCTCTCTTAGATAAATACAGACGTCTCCGTATCGATCAGCGAGACTCTAAATAACCGGTCTGTGTCCCATGAATCCTATGAACCTAGAGCTCAGATACCAACTTGTCACGACCCTAGTTCATGAATCGTGAACATGTCATGACGGCACCTAGTCTTCGCGACTAGGTAAGCCTAACACAATGCGGAATATACACTTTCATGAACAAAAGGTAAAATAACAGCGGAATGATGTAAAATAAATGTAATAAGTGCCGCTCGGCATATACACTTCGCCAAATAGCAAAAGAAAACACACTACCAAGACTCGGAAACTCACGGGCAACACAGACTAAGAAAAAGTAAAACTGTGGCTCTATACATCAAGAGTGTCTATACAACGGAAATAAGGAAATAGCTGATATTACTAATGAGAATAGACGAAGACTCTCCTGATCCACAGACGTAGCAGATCATACTTCAAGTCTCCTGAAGGTGCTCCTAAATCACCTGTAATGTGCCTGATCTGATATATCTGGATCTGCACAACAAAAGTGTGCAGAAGAGTAGTATAAGTACACCACGGTGGTACTCAGTATGTGCCAAGACTAACCTCGATGGAGTAGTGACGAGGAAGGTTAGGTCCCTACCGAGAAATAATAACATAATGATGATAATAATATCGAGCAGTTCAAATAAGAATAAGACTGAAATAACAACAATAAAGTAAATACTGCAACCGTCTACAATTAAGCTAACAAGGAGTAACCAATACAACAAAATACAAATCAACAAGCCCAGGATCTCCGGGAATTGAACCCGTAGTCCCTCTCTATACTCAACAGCTCAGGATCTCTGGGAATCGAACCAGCAGTCCATACATCAGTCTCACAGGATCTCCGGGAATTGAACCCGCGGTCCATATATCAGTATCTCTGGGTCTCCGGGAATCGAACCCGCAGCCCTTGGATCTCCGGGAATTGAACCTGCAGTCTGTATCTCAATATCTCAGGATCTCCGGGAATTGAACCCGCAGTCCATACGTCAGTCTCACAGGATCTCCGAGAATTGAACTTGCAGTCCGTAGATTAGTATCTCTAGGTCTCTGGGAATTGAGCCCGCAACCCTCGGATCTCCGGGAATTGAACCCGCAGTCCATATCTCAATATCTCAGGATCTCCAGGAATTGAACTCGCTGTCCACAAACACAAACACAACCAATAAGAGGAAAAACACAGAGAAATATGAAGTACATAGCTACAATTTACACCAAATCTAGTCCCCACATGTTCCAGGAAGTTCAATTAAGACAAGTAGGCACTTGGACAGATAATCCTATCTAATCATGCTTCTCTAGCTAACATAAGATAATTCTTACAACTGAATCAATTAAATATCAAGAATATCACGATTTGAACAGTTCAAGTAAGGTGGTTTTTCAACAATCTGCGTAAGTACATGCCCGTCACCTTGCGTACAAGGCATTTAAATCAACACATAATATCCTAGGGGAGAAGGTTCCCCCATGCAATGTTAGACAAGTCACTTACCTCAATTCTAGTACAAAACCGTTAAGAAACGACTCTCTTGCCATGAATATCCGACTCCGAGTGGCCCAAATATAGTCAAACTAATTACACAGTGTAAATAACATCGCAAGTAACTAATTACAATGATGAAATTAAAGCTACAGCGTGAAAATAGGTGAAATGACCAAAATACCCATGCAACCATTGGCTCGGAATCAAAATACTTTTATGTTTTCAGAACCCTCGTACTATCATGAGTCTAACCATATAACATTTATAGAAATCTGAGTTCGTCTGCCCCTCCAAATCGTCAAAGTTTCTTCTATGAAACTACCCCAATTTTACACCTCAATTCTGAAATTAAAGGAAGAAATTGCGTTTAGATTAGTGAATAATGATCACAAGGGAGTGAGAAATTGTTACCTAACAATTGTCTCTGAAAAGCACGTGAGAAATCACTCAAAACCGAGCTCCCTAGCTTTAGTTTTTGTAAAATTGGTGAAACCCTCGCGGATGAAGTGTTATATTCTGATTCTGTCTGCCCAGGTATTTACTCTATGCGATCGCATCACATCCATTCCCAGCCCACCACTTTACACTATGCGATTGCACACTAAGCTCTGCGATCGCATAGCTTAACATAACAGCACTATGCGGTCGCACTCCAAGCTACGCGATCGCATATAACAAACTAAAGGGCCTGGGACCCCCTAATCCTTACACTATGTGATCGCATAGACCTTTATGCGATTGCAGAGCACAATCATCCAAAGCTATGAGATCGCATTGCCCTTTGCGCGATCGCATAGAACAAAAATTTGGTCTCCTCCCAATCCTTCTATGCGATCGCATTGAGTACTAGTCTGCAACACATACCAGCAGCCAACAACACTTCTAAAATGCAAGAATTGGTCCGATTGGACCCCCGGATTCACCCCGAGGCCCCCGGGACACCAACGAAAACCACCAACCTACTCCAAAACACGATACGGACTTGTTCCAATCATAAAAACACACCTTTAAACACGGAAATCATCAAATCAAGGCAAATTCAAGCCTATGTTTTAACTAGAACTTCTGAGACCAACATCCAATCAAAAACCTGACCAAACGATGTCCGAATGACCCGAAAATTTGCAGACATATCTAAAATCACCTAACGAAGCTACTGAAACTGTTGAAATTCTATTCCGACTCCCGGACCAAAATCTCACCTATCGACTGGATTTCCAAAAATTCCAAACATTGGCATTTCAAGCCTAAATGAGCTACAAACCTCCAAAATACATTCCGAACGCGCTCCCAACCCTGAAATCACCTAACAGAGCTAATGAAACCATCAGATTTCTTTTCCGAGGTCGTCTTAAAACTGTTCTGAATACAGACCATATTTTAACTATAAAGCTCTTATTTGGGGACAAAGTGTCCCAAAACACCCAAATTCTAGAACCGAACCTCCCGACAAACCACAATAGCAGAAATGAACTTAGAGAAAAAAGTTAATTGGGGATTGGAGCGTAAATTTCAAAAAAAAAACCGGCCGGGTTGTTACAACCCATCCAAAAGTCACATTACGGTCCAAAGAAAGACCTTCTGATTAAATTCTAGGGAATGACAATGCAATGAGAATAAAGGAAAACATATCATGGACAATACTCGAGAGTTTGAAGATGAAAAAAATAAAAAAATATATATGAGAGAATCTTATTGGTGAAAACCCTCACGGGCACCATAAGGCGAATGTGTGTTGAGAAAAAATAAAAATGAGAGAGTCTTATTGGTGAAAACACTCACGGGCACCACAAGGCGAATGTGAGTTGAGAGAAAATAAAATAAGAGTGTCTTATTGGTGAAAACCCTAACGGGCACCATAAGGCAAAAATGAGGGATGATCTGGGTTGATGAAAGGAGAAATCAAAGTCAGCAAGGATTTGGTTGGACAGACTGGGTTGGAAATCCAAATGCATGGCATGGTCAATGGAATCAGCCTTCCTACCCAGATAAGTTTTGTCTTTTACTTCAAAAATATCCCCACCCCTAAATTCAGGGTCATTGCATTTCATTCTATTTGTTCAAAACCCATTGCCAATTGAAAGCTAATTATCAGCTTCTCATATTAGATGACACAATGATACTGGGTCCTTCAAAGAACAGGAAAATAAAATAACATATGGTGGTCATATAGCCAAATGGAATAAAAGAGAAGAAGAAATAAAAGGAGAAAACAAAAGGGATTACAATGGAAGAATTGGGAAAACAATCAGGAAAATACGACAAAGCAGTACGAAGCAAGATGAGGCAGATGGTGGAAGCAAGGCCAACAAAAATGCCAGTTGCTAACCATCATTTTATAACTAACAAGTTGTTCGATGATTAAGACATGGACAAAAGATTCAAATTCTTACTAATCACTTTAAAGTGATGTGACCAATGTGGGAGAAACAATCAAAGAAAGAAACAATGAAGGAAGGAATCCACGATGGAAGAATCAATAATTAGGAACCTACACGAACAACGAGGAAGGTATTACCTTTTATTTTAAAAGCTACACCCAGTCATTAAACTAAGGGAATATTTTTCTACATTTTTAATTTTTGCATCAGGCACCCACCTCCATAACAAGAGAATATTTTTTTGCATTTTAATTTTTGCATCAGGCGCCCATCTGGATAACAAGGGAATACTTTTCTGCATTTTTAATTTTTGCATCAGGCGCCCACCTGGATAACAAGGGAATATTTTTCTGCATTTTAATTTTTGCATCAGGTGCCCACCTGGATAACAAGGGAATATTTTTTTGCATTTTAATTTTTGCATCAGGCGCCCACCAGGATAACAAGGGAATATTCGCCCACCTGCATAACAAGGGAATATTTTTCTGCATTTTAATTTTTGCATCAGGTGCCTATCTGGATAACAAGGGAATATTTTTCTGCATTTTTAATTTTTGCATTCGGCGCCCACCTGGATAACAAGGGAATATTTTTCTGCTTTTTAATTTTTGCATCAGTCGCCCGCCTGGATAACAAGAGAATATTTTTCTGCATTTTTAATTTTTGCATCAGGCGCCCACCTCGATAACAGGGGAATATTTTTATGCATTGTAATTTTTGCATCAAGCGTCCACCTGATAGCAAGGGAATATTTTTTTGCATTTTAATTTTTGCATCAGGCACCCACCTGGATAAAAGGGGAATATTTTTCTGCATTTTAATTTTTGCATCATGCGCCCACCTGGATAACAAGGGAATATTTTTCTGCATTTTTAATTTTTGCATCAGCCGCCCACCTGGATTACAAGGGAATATTTTTCTACATTTTAAGCGGATAACAAGGGAATATTTTTTTGCATTTTTAATTTTTGCATCAGGCGCGCACCTGGATAACAAGGGAATATTTTTATGCATTTTAATTTTTTGCATCAGGCACCCACCTGGATAACAAGGGTATACTTTCTGCAAAATGAAAATTTTCTTTTATCTAACAATTAATGGCATGATAGATTGTAAGCCCCATACTGGGGCAGCAAAAGTTTTTCTTTATTTTTGTAGTAAGCAGGAACCAACCCGGAGAACATGGAAATATATTTTGAAGTTATACAAGCATAATAAAGAAATATATTTGAAGCAAGTTGCAAGAAAGAAGGTTCATCGAAGAATGGAAGTCGCAAATAAAAAGAACAAGATGCAAGATGAAAGATCAAGGCAATACAAGACATACAAGGCATAGCTAGGATTTTTTGTAATTCATAGACCATATCTTAGGCAAGTTTCTTTTATTTTTTACCATGGTGTAATAAGGAGTCAGTCAGCAGTAACAGCAGTAACAACAGCAACAGAAGTGAAATCACAGTCCATGGTAGTCCCACCTACCAAACATTCCCGAACTACACTGACCTGATTCCCGTATAGCCCAGGATATGTAGGCAATCCTTGAAGCCGGATGCGGTCAAAAGTTTCAAAAATGCTTCATACGGAATATGCGAGTGGGCAAAAATCCCTCATTACTGCTCACTTGTCTTTGCACTGATGTGACGACCCGTCCCGTCGTCACGGGAATTACCACCCCGTTATGTTGTAATTACATATTTTATGCTTTTATATCAGTGTTAGAGTCTATCTGGTGAGTTAGGAGTGATTTGGATTGAAAATAAGGCATATAGCCTTTTTGAAGGAAACTTGAATAAGGAAAGTCAACCCGCAGTTGACTATTTGGTTAGAAGGCTCGGAATTGAATTCTGATGATTCGGTTAGTTTCAGGAGGTGATTTGTGACTTAGGGGAGCAATCAGAATGGAATTTGGAGGCCCGATGTAGAAATAGGCTTGAATTGGCTAAGATTGAATTTTGGCGAAATACGAACGGTAGGTGAGATTTCGATCCGGGAGTCGGAATGGAATTCCGACAGTTGCAGTAGCTTTGTTATGTGATTTTGGATGTGCCTGCAAAATTTCGGGTCATTCGGGCATCGTTTGATCGGGATTTTGATCTAATGTGTAATTCGGAAAGTTTTAAGAAATTTAGGCTTGAATCCGTGGGTAATTGGTGATTTTGATGTTTAGGATGGTGTTTTTATGATTGGAAAAAGTTTGAATAAGGAATTAGGATGTGTTGGTGTGTTTGGATGAGGTCCCGGGGGCCTCGGGGTGTTTTCGAATGGCTAAACAGGAGAAAATGTGGAAAATTGCAGGGAAGTTTTCTGGTTCTGTTGTTTTCGCTCCTGCGGAAATGGGGGCGCAGGAGCGAGTCCGCAGAAGCGGACGAGGAGGCGCAGGAGCGCTTGTCTTTGCAAAAGCAGAAAAATGTCCGCTGAGGCGGCGTCGCAGGAGCGAAGAGTAGACCGCAGAAGCGGTCAAGAGGCGAAATGGAGAGTCCGCAGAAGCGGGTGATTGATCGCATAGGCGAGTCCGCAGGAGCGGATTCTTGGTCGCAAAAGCGGAACATTCCGCATGAGCGGAAGACTTTCCACAGAATCGGACCCGCAGGAGCGGTCCGTGTATCGCAGAAGCGAAAATCGCAGTGAGTTAAGTGTATCAGAAGTTAGAAAATTTCAGAAACATTTCACACATTTGGGTCTCGGCTTAAGGAGGCGATTTGGGCGATTTTGAAGAGAAACTCAAGGGAAATCATCAGGTAATCAACTATGGACTTAAACTATGATTAGTATTGATAATATTATGCAACTATATCATGAAAATGGAGGAATTTGGGATGATTCATGGAAGATTTAACCCTAGGCTTGAACTTTAGAAAATCAAGGTTTTGAATGGGCAAATGAAGTCCGAATTTGGTAAAATTGATATGCTTAGACTCGTATTGAGATGAGGGTTCCGAATATGTGACTTTTGTAATTTTTCAAGAAGCGTACCGAAAGTCGAGTTTTGACAACTTTGGGAATTTTGATGTAAATTGAGTTGTATTGATTGGGTGTCGTCCCATTGGCCTAATTTGTTGTGTTTCTACTGTATTTGATCAGATTCTACACGTGCGGAGCTTGATTCTTGTGGCAAGGGCATCGCGGACTAGTCGTCGAGCTGTATTGAGGTGAGTAATAGATGTGGGTGATGACCAGCGGGTTCGAAACCCCGGTATACCACTTTGTGACGCTGTATAGCGGCGAGACACGTACTCTCGTGTGAGTGCGGGGTCGATTGTGATTGGGGACTATGGCTTAGTCCGACTTGTTGATATCTGTGTTATGACATTGGCTATTCTTGAGCCGTCGAACCTCCTTCTCGGATGGTTACATACTATATATGCTGATATTGGCCATTCTTGAGCCGAGGAACCCCTTTCTTGGGCGGTTGAGTATACTTGTGGGCCGTGAGCCAGTTATTGGATCCCGCAAGGATCGTTATCATTGTCTTATGATATTGACATGTTAGTTACTACCAGTCCGTAGTTATTTCTGTTATCATGCTATTTCCAATCTCTGGAATTTGATATTACTGTTTTCCAACCGAAAAATTATAAAAAGGGTTTTCAAAACTACTTTTGAGCCTGCGAGGCTGTATTTGCATATTAACTGACTGGTAGTGGATCGGGCTGCGCGCCGTAGCGGTATACATGTTGGATCGGACTGCACGCCGCAGTAATATTGTGCTTGGGCTGTAGGAGCCCCTCCGGAGTCTGAACCCCCACAGTGAGCACGGGTACCCAAATCGGATCGGGCTACGCGCCGCAGCGGTCATATCATGCATTGCATTGCATTTAGATACATCTGTTAGCTGTTATACTGTTTTGCTGGTACTTGTTGGTACATGTACAGTTGATATTGATTTTGTGACAGGGTATTTGATTACAGCTTTACATAGTGCTTTATTGCAGATTTCTTATCTGCGCTGTCTTACCCCTGTTTATTACCACTGAGTCTGGCAGTACTCATTTTACTCCCTGCACCTTGTGTGCAGATCCAGGTACCTCTCAGCAGTGATCCGGTAGCTGTTCGAGGCGACATCTATAGGATATTCGAGGTAGCTGCAGAGTCCGCAGGACCCGATATTCCTTCTCACTGTTTTTTGATTTCGTATTGCTATTTCTTTCCGCACTTGGTATCTTGTAAACCATATATACTTATGTTCATTAGAGGCTCATGACTCTTGACCCTGCGGTCTATGGGAGTTGGTATATTTTGGGACTTGGTTCCCCGCTGTTGATATATGTATCACTGTTGTTTCATATTTTGATATGCTTAAATGGGATAAAGCGAGCTTCTAGCTCCGTCGATGTTATTGATTGGTCAGGTTGGCTTAGCAATGTGCTAGGCGCCATCACGACCGGATTTGGGGTCGTGACAAGTTGGTATGAGAGCCTAGGTTTACTAGGCCTCATGAGTCTTGAGCCGGTTAGTAGAGTCTTGTGGATCGGTACGGGGACGCCTGTACTTATCCTCGGGAGGCTGCGAACCTTTAGGAAAACTTCACTTTTCTTGAACTTTGTCGTGCGATCTTGTTGTTCTGAGAACTGAACTTCTATATTCTATTCTCTCGCAGATGGCGAGAACGCGAGCATCGGGACGAGGTGGACGACCTCCATTGCCACCTGTTAGAGGCCGTGGGCGCGGTCGTGCTAGAGGTAGAGGTAGGGCGGTTGAGGTAGTGCCAGCTGACCCGCCTGTTGTACCAGTTCAGGAGCAGCCCCCAGTGGTTGATGCTCCAGCAGCCCCAGTTCAGGGCCAGACTATATCTATTGCTATCCCTGGTCTTCAGGAGACTCTTGCTCAGATATTATTGGTGTGTTCCGGTTTGGCTCAGGTAGTCTCAGCTACTGCTGCTGTAGCGACATCTCAGACAGGGGGTGGTCAGCAGACCCCTGCAGCTCGCACACCCGAGCCGGTTGTTCGGGGACTTCAGACGCCAGAGGCGGTCCCCGCTCAGGTGGTTGCACCGGTTATTCCTCCAGCTGCACCGGCTCCAGCTCCAGAGCATATGGTTCAGGTTATGCCCGATGACGAGCAGCGTCGTCTTGAGAGATTTGGTAGACTTCAGCCACCCCATTTCAGTGGCGTTGAGGGCGAGGATGCCTAGGGTTTCTTGGACAAGTGTCAGAGGATGTTGCGGACGGCTGGTATTCTTGAGTCCAGCGGAGTTTCATTTACTACCTTTCAGTTCACTGGTCCCGCATTTGATTGGTGGGAAGAGTTTGAGAGGCGTAGGCCTGCAGGAGCAACACCTCTCATATGGCAGCAGTTCTCTACTCTCTTTCTAGAGAAATATGTACCTCAGTCTCGTCGTGAGGAGCTACGTCGCCAGTTCGAGTGGTTGGTTTAGGGCGACATGTCTGTGACTCGGTATGAGCTTAGATTCACACAGTTGGCTAGGCATGCCACATGGATGATCCCTAATGATAGGGAGAGGATCGGGAGGTTCATTGATGGCCTCAACTGCTCTATCCGCATTCTTATGACCAGAGAGAGAGTTTTGTCATCATCATTTGAGCAGAGGTTGTTGATATGGCACACTCCATTGAGGCGGATCGTCGCCGAGAGAGAGAGAGGAGCGGGAGGCCAAGAGGCCTCGTGGTTCGCGCGGTTTTAGTGGTGCTCCATCTAGAGGGCATTCCCGGCAGAGAAGAGGTCGCTCACCTAGACCTTCTCATTCGGGCCGCCCGGAGCGGAGCGGAGGTTCTTGTGGTCGTGGTCGACGGGGGTTTCAACAGGGTCGGTCATCACTTAGTGCCCTTACAGCTCAGAGTGCGGCACCTACTTCTTCGGCCCGGGGTTCTTCTGCGCGGCGAGGGGTTTCCTTCGGTCCCCTTCTCCGGCACCAGGTGCATGTTATGAGTGTGGTGAGTTTGGCCACATGAGGAGACGATGCCCTCGACTACGTAGGGGCAGGACTCGGCAGAGGGACCGGCCCTCATCTTCGGCACCATCTCGGTCTAGTAGAGGTGGAGGTCGGTCTTCTCGTGGTCGCCCGGGGGCGAAGAGAGATCCGGTGGAGGCCAAGCGCGATTCTATGCACTTCCTAACGGGCGTGATGCGAGTTGCCTCCGATGTAGTGATTACGGGTATCATTTCAGTTTGTCACAGAGATGCCTCGTTCTATTTGATCCGGGATCCACATATTCATACGTGTCCTCTTATTTTTCACATCATTTGGGTGCGACTCGTGGTAGTCTTGACTTACCTGTTCATGTATCCACCCCCGTGGGTGATACGATTATTGTGGATCATGTCTATAGATCCTGTGTTATATCTATTGGGGGTCTGGAGACCCAGGCAGATTTGTTATTGTTGGGGATGGTGGACGTTGATGTTATATTGGGTATGGACTGGTTGTCTCCGTACCATGCTATATTGGACTGTCATGCTAAGACAGTTACGTTGGCCATTCCTGGTATTTCTCGGATCGAGTGGCGGGGTTCGACCGATTTCGTCCCTAGCCGTGTCATTTCGTTCTTAAAAGCTCAGAAGATGGTTGAAAAAGGGTGCTTATCGTACTTAGCTTTTGTGAGAGATGTGGGAGCCGAGTCTCCTAGCATTGATTCTGTACCTGTTGTGAGGGACTTCCCAGATGTATTCCCCTCAGACCTGTCGGGCATGCCGCCGGACAGGGATATTGATTTTGGCATTGACTTGGTGCCGGGCACTCAGCCCATATCTGTTCCTCCTTATCGGATGGCACCAGCTGAGTTGAAAGAACTAAAAGAGTAGCTTCAGAAGCTTCTGGATAAGGGTTTCATCCGTCCTAGCGTGTCCCCGTTGGGTGCGCCGGTATTATTTGTTAAAAAGAAAGATGGTTCCATGCGAATGTGTATTGGTTATAGGCAATTGAACAAAGTGACAGTGAAGAACAAGTACCCTCTGCCGCGCATAGATGATTTGTTTGATCAGTTACAGGGTGCAAGGGTGTTTTCTAAGATTGATCTTCGTTCAGGCTATCATCAGCTGAAGATCAGGGACTCGGATATTATGAAGACTGCATTCAGGACCCGATATGGTCATTATGAGTTTCTTGTGATGTCGTTTGGGCTGACCAACGCCCCAGCAGCATTTATGCATCTGATGAACAGTGTGTTCAGACCCTATTTGGAATAATTTGTGATTGTGTTTATTGATGACATTCTAGTCTACTCCCGTAGTCAGGAGGAGCATGCTTAGCATTTGAGTATTTTGTTGTAGAGATTGAGGGAGGAGAAGCTATATGCTAAATTCTCTAAGTGCGAGTTTTGGCTCGAGTCCGTAGCATTTCTGGGACATGTGGTGTCTCGTGATGGTATTCAGGTTGATCCGAAGAAGATAGAGGCGGTGCAGAGTTGGCCTAGACCGTCCTCAGCTACAGAGATTAGGAGCTTTCTTGGCTTGCCGGATATTATCGCCGGTTTGTTCAGGGATTTTCATCCATTGCTTCTTTATTGACTAAATTGACCCAGAAGGGTGCACCATTCGTGTGGTCGGATGAGTGCGAGGAGAGCTTTAAGAAGCTCAAGACAGCTTTGACCACAGCTCCAGTGTTAGTATTGCCATCAACTTCAGGTTCATATACCGTTTATTGTGATTCCTCGAGAGTGGGGATAGGTTGTGTGTTGATGCAGGAAGGTAAGGTAATTTCTTATGCTTCTCGGCAGTTGAAGCCACATGAGAAGAACTATCCTGTTCATGATTTGGAGCTAGCCGCCATTGTTCATGCCTTGAAAATTTGGAGGCACTATTTGTACGGCGTGTCTTGTGAGGTGTATACCGACCATCATAGTCTCCAGCACTTGTTCAAACAGAAAGATCTTAATTTGAGACAGCGGAGATGGCTTGAGTTGCTTAAGGATTATGACATTACTATTTTATATCATCCGGGAAGGCCAATGTAGTGGCCGATGCTTTGAGCCGGAAGGCGGTCAGTGTGGGGAGCTTAGCATATATTCCAGCTGAGGAGAGGCCATTAGCTTATGATGTTCAGGTGCTAGCCAATCGGCTAGTGAGGTTAGATATTTCGGAGCCCAGCCGGGTATTGGCTTGTGTTATATCTCGGTCATCTCTATATGATTGTATTCGTGAGCGCCAGTATGATGATCCACATTTGGCTGTCCTTAGGGATAGAGTTCAGCATGATGATGCTAGAGATGTCACCATTGATAGTGACGGCATATTGAGGATGCAAGGCCGGATATGTGTGCCCAATGTTGATGGCCTTCGTGAGTTGATTCTGGAGGAGGCCCATAGCTCGCGATATTCTATCCATCCAGGAGCCGCGAAGATGTATCAAGATTTGAAACAACACTATTGGTGGAGAAAGATGAAAATGGACATTGTCGGACATGTATCACGGTGCCTCAACTGTCAGCAGGTTAAGTACGAGCATCAGAGGCCCGGTGGTGTATTTCAGCGCATTGTTATTCCTGAGTGGAAATGGGAGAGGATCACTATGGACTTTGTTACTGGACTCCCTCGGACGGCGAGGAAGTTTGATTCTGTATGGGTGATTGTGGATAGGCTGACCAAGTCAGCTCACTTCATTCCAGTTAGTACTACCTACTCATCGGAGCGGTTGGCAGCGATCTTTATTCGGGAGATTGTCCGGTTGCATGGAGTCCCGGTGTCTATCATATCCGACAGGGGTACTCAGTTCACTTCTCAGTTTTGGAGAGCATTTCAGCGAGAGATGGGTACGCGGGTTGAGTTGAGTACTGCATTTCACCCCCGGACAGATGGGCAGTCTGAGCGTACTATTCAGATCCTGGAGGATATGTTGCGAGCATGTGTGATTGACTTTGGTGGTTCGTGGGATGAGTTCTTACCACTTGCTGAGTTTGCCTACAATAACAGCTACCAGTCGAGTATTCAGATGGCCCCGTATGAGGCATTGTATGGCAGACAGTGTAGATCTCCCGTTGGATGGTTTGAGCCTGGTGAGGATAGATTGATAGGGACTGAGTTAGTTCAGGATGCTCTAGATAGGGCAAAGTTGATCCGGGAGAGGCTTCGCGCAGCACAGTCTCGCCAGAAGAGTTATGCAGACCGTAGGGTTCGAGAGTTGTCTTTCATGGTTGGTGATAGAGTATTGCTGAAGGTTTCACCCATGAAGGGTGTCATGAGGTTTGGGAAGAAAGGAAAGTTGAGTCCCAGGTACATTGGTCATTTTGAGATACTTAGGAGAGTTGGAGAGGTGGCATATGAGTTGGCCTTGCCGCCCAGCTTATCCAGCGTTCATCCAGTATTCCATGTGTCTATGCTCCGGAAGTACATTGGAGATCCGTCTCATGTATTAGACTTCAGTACCATTCAGCTTGATGGTGATTTATCCTATGATGTGGAGCCTATTGCTATTTTGGGTCGTCAGGTGAGAAAATTGAGGTCCAAGGAGATTGCATCAGTTAAGGTTCAGTGGAGAGGTCGACCCGTGGAGGAGGCCACTTGGGAGATCGAGCGGGAGATGCGGAGCAGATATCCTCACTTGTTTGAGACTTCAGGTATGTTTCTTGACCCGCTCGAGGAGGAGCGTTTGCTTAAGAGGCGGAGAATGTGACGACCCGGCCCGTTGTCACGGGAATTACCACCCCGTTATGTTGTAATTACATATTTTATGCTTTTATATCGGTGTTAGAGTCTATCTGGTGAGTTAGGAGTGATTTGGATTGAAAATGAGGCATATAGCCTTTTTGAAGGAAACTTGAATAAGGAAAGTCAACCCGAGTTGACTATTTGGTTAGAGGGCTCGGAATCGGATTCTGATGATTCGGTTAGTTCCGGGAGGTGATTTGTGACTTAGGGGAGCAATCGGAATGGAATTTGGAGGCCCGGTGTAGAAATAGGCTTGAATTGGCTAAGATTGAATTTTGGCGAAATCCGAACGGTAGGTGAGATTTCGATTTGGGAGTCAGAATGGAATTCCGACAGTTGCAATAGCTTCGTTATGTGATTTTGGATGTGCCTGCAAAATTTCGGGTCATTCGGGCGTCGTTTGATCGGGTTTTTGATCGAATGTGTAATTCGGAAAGTTTTAAAAAATTTAGGCTTGAATCCGTGGGTAATTGGTGATTTTGATGTTTAGGATGGTGTTTTTATGATTGGAACAAGTTCGAATAAGGAATTAGGATGTGTTGGTGTGTTTGGATGAGGTCCCGGGGGCCTCGGGGTGTTTTCGGATGGCTAAATGGGAGAAAATGTGGAAAATTGCAGGGAAGTGTTCTGGTTCTGTTGTTTTCGCTCCTGCGGAAATGGGGGCGCAGGAGCGAGTCCGCAGAAGCGGACGAGGAGGCGCAGGAGCGCTTGTCTTTACAGAAGCGGAAAAATGTCCGCTGAGGCGGCGTCGCAAGAGCGAAGAGTAGACCGCAGAAGCGGTCAAGAGGCGAAATGGAGAGTCCACAAAAGCGGGTGATTGATCGCATAGGCGAGTCCGCAGGAGCGGATTCTTGGTCGCAAAAGCGGAACATTCCGCAGGAGCGGAAGACTTTCCGCAGAAGCGGACTCGCAGGAGCGGAATTCTATCCGCAGAAGCGAAAATCGCAGTGAGTTAATTGTATCGAAGTTAGAAAATTTCAGAAACATTTCACACATTTGGGTCTCGGCTTAAGGAGGCGATTTGGGCGATTTTGAAGAGAAACTCAAGGGAAATCATCAGGGTAATCAACTATGGACTTAAACTATGATTAGTATTGATAATATTATGCAATTATATCATGAAAATGGAGAAATTTGGGGTGATTCATGGAAGATTTAACCTTAGGCTTGAACTTTAGAAAATCAAGGTTTTGAATGGGCAAATGGAGTCCGAATTTGGTCAAATTGATATGCTTAGACTCGTATTGAGATGAGGGTTCCGAATATTTGACTTTTGTAATTTTTCAAGAAGCGTACCGAAAGTCGGGTTTTGACAACTTTGGGAATTATGATGTAAATTGAGTTGTATTGATTGGGTGTCGTCCCATTGGCCTAATTTGTTGTGTTTCTACTGTATTTGATCAGATTCTACACGTGCGGAGCTTGATTCTCGTAGCAAGGGCATTGCGGAGTAGTCATCGCGCTATATTGAGGTGAGTAATAGATGTGGGTGATGACCAGCGGGTTCGAAACCCCTGTATACCACTTTGTGACGCTGTATAGCAGCGAGACACGTACTCTCATGTGAGTGCGAGGTCGATTGTGATTGGGGACTATGGCTTAGTCCGACTTGTTGATACTGTGTTATGACATTGGCTATTCTTGAGCCGTCGAACCTCCTTCTCGGATTGTTACATACTATATATGCTGATATTGGCCACTCTTGAGCCGAGGAACCCCCTTCTTGGGCGGTTGAGTATACTTGTGGGCCGTGAGCCAGTTATTGGATCCCGCAAGGATCGTTATCATTGTCTTATGATATTGACATGTTAGTTACTACCAGTCCGTAGTTATTTCTGTTATCATGCTATTTCCAATCTCTGGAATTTGATATTACTGTTTTCCAACCGAAAAATTATAAAAAGGGTTTTCAAAACTACTTTTGAGCCTGCGAGGCTGTATTTGCATATTAGCTGACTGGTAGTGGATCGGGCTGCGCGCTGCAGCAGTATATATGTTGGATCGGACTACACGCTGCAGTGATATTGTGCTTGGGCTGTTGGAGCCCCTCCGGAGTCTGAACCCCCACAATGAGCACGGGTACCCAAATTGGATCGAGCTACGCGCCGTAGCGGTCATATCATGCATTGCATTGCATTTAGCTACATCTGCTAGCTGTTATACTATTTTGCTGGTACTTGTTGGTACAGGTACAGTTGATATTGATTTTGTGACAGGGTATTTGATTACAGCTTTACATAGTGCTTTATTGCGGATTACTTATCTGCGCTGTCTTACCCCTGTTTATTACCACTGAGTCTGGCAGTACTCATTTTACTCCCTGCACCTTGTGTGCAGATCCAGGTACCTTTCAGCAGTGATCCAGTAGCTGTGCGAGGTGACATCTGTGGGATATACGAGGTAGCTGTAGAGTCCGCAGGACTCGATATTCCTTCTTACTGTCTTTTGATTCTATATCGACTGTTCTTTCCGCACTTGGTATCTTGTAAACCTTTATACACTTATGTTCAGTAGAGGCTCATGACTCTTGACCCTTCGGTCTATGGGAGTTGGTATATTTTGGGACTTGGTTCCCCGCTGTTGGTATATGTATCACTGTTGTTTCATATTTTGATATGCTTAAATGGGATAAAACGAGCTTCTAACTCCGTTCTTGTTATTGATTGGTCAGGCTGGCTTAGCAATGTGCTGGGCGCCATCACGACCGGATTTGGGGTCTTGACAACTGAAACTCTTCGTGTTCCCGAGCAAAGAGGGGCAGCTGTGAGCACGTGATTTTTGCCCCAAGCAATTAATTCCAAAATAAAAATACAAAAATGATTTTTTGATTGCAATTTGTTTGATTAGTGTATAGAAAATACCAGTGTTTGTTTTAATTGTTTTTAAATAAAACGGAAGAAATTTGAAATGAAATACAAAATGAAATTAATTGGAAAATATCAAAATACAAGGTAATTACTAGGAAAAATATAAAATTTGAAAATCAAAGAAAATACAAAATAAAAGAAAATACACCAGTATAAATATACAAGGAAAATTAGTCTAAAATACAAGGGAAAATATAGAAATTAAATAAATAAATACAATTTGGAAATACAAAAATGAGATACATACAAAAAGTACAAAATACAATAAACTTGGGCCAAATACACAAAGCAATTAGCCCAAAATCAATACAATACAGACATGGCCCAAAATAATTAGACCGGCCAGTCTTACCACAAGAGCCAAACGACGTCGCATCTATTTACCAAATCTAGGCCATTGATATAATCAATCAATGGACCAAATAAGGCGATTGTCTTGTGAATCAAATGGCACCATATGAAGAAACAATCAATGTCGTTCATTTTATTGATCTAACGGATACAATCAGCCTTACACTTAAATCCAAATGACGTAGCTTAGCCAATTAAATCACAGCCGTTTAATAATCTAATCCAATGGACCAGATGAAAGTTTCACTAAAACTATACGTTGTCGTTTAGAGGGCAAATTGATCCTGGCCATTCATCTCAGCCAGTCTAACGGCTGAAAACCAACCACCTAAGATCAATATATATTCCCAGACACCCGTTCATTGGAGGTTATACACACACACACCTCATAATACAAACCCTAGCCGCCTCCTTCTTTCACAAGACTACCGGAACCCTATCGGTGGTCAACCTCCTATCATATTCCTCGGCTCAGGCCACCACTCTAAACACCGCTCTCTTTCTTCTACACCATTACCCCATTAACCTCACCCCAAAAACGCACCAGTCTCCCAGTTCTTGAAACTCCGGTCACCGGAACCCTAGCTGACAACCATCCAAAATATGAATCAGCCTTCCACCTTAACACCCCAGAACCACGATAAAATGATCTTTCACGCCATCCTAGTCCCATATCTCGAATCAAAGCCAAACTATTCGAATATCAAAAAGTGTGTCGCCGAAACCCTACTCCAACGAACACCCAAAAATTAAAACCTTTCAAAACCACATCCATGGTCCCCAAACACCCCTTTCACACACCAAATCAGACTTCCAAAAGTCTGCCTGGAAGATCTATTATCTAAAAGACTCCAAGTCTCTGAAACACAGGAAAACCAAAAAAAGAAGAAAGAAAAAAGAAAGAAAGAAGAAAAGAAAGAAAGAAAAGAAAAAAAGAAAAGAAAAGAAGAAACCCTAAAAGCTAAGTACCCCGAACCCATTTCTATATTGTGCTTTGCTCTTTTGTGTTATTACTTGCTAAAAATCTGAGTCTATTACATGCATGCCTGAAATAGATTAAATGTTCTTAGTTTTGATTATAACTACCTGTAAATCATATGTTGTTAGTTGTTTTGTGCTCTTGTTCAATAGATCCTGCCTCGAATAGCATTTTGATTAATTAGAATTCAACCATTATCAATTTGTCTCTCTGAGTTATGATAAATTTTAAAGTTTGTCATAATTAGTGCTATTTGTGCAAGATTACATAAAACTGGCTATATTTGTAATACGATTTATATGTTTGTTTCTGCCAAAATTCTGAGTGCTTAGTCAAATTAGGTTATTATTGTAACACAGTTGGATTTCTAAATTTATAAAGTCATTTGCGATTATTTTGTAAGGTGGTTAACCTTGAAAAGGTTTTACTTAGTCTGAAACTGGCTAAAATTTAAAGTAGGGTCTCAGGGGTTATATTTTAAATATGTTAATTACCCCAAAGTCTTAACAGACCTAAAAGTAGGCCGGGTAAATATTTTTGAGTGTAAGGTATAAATGGGGAAGATGAATTGGAATTTCTGTTGATTATATAGAGGGGGTATAAATGACATTGAGGCTTGGTTTTACTGAAAATACATGAGCAATTAAGGGTAGACTAGGCATAGTTAAAAGGCAAATGTGTAATAAACATTAGCAAGTGAGGATAGCTAGGTCAAATCCGCCCAGTAGAACAATAAGGAATAGCCTAGAACCTTCTAGCAGGGGTTCAAGTGTATTTCCGTTAGAATTATGCTATACTTAACTGATTTAATTGAAAAAGAGTTGGGGTGGGAAATAGGAATAACTAATTCAAGATTCCCTCCCAAACTCACTTTATAAATAGACTTTCTTAAGCCTGAAAAGGGGGTTTAACTTTGAGGAGTTCAAAATTGGTTAAATTTTTAGAGGTTCAGAAGATTTAACATACTGAAATACACTAAATACATACTGAAATACTTCTACTATTTCATTGCTGTTAGTTCGAGTGGTATTTTGGGACTTTTGTTCGTTGTTCTTCATTGGTTTTGATTGAGTTTGCTGGGGTTCTCCTATTTGCTTGGTTGAATTACTGGGTTCTCTATTCTGAAGTTGTCCTTGCTTCTGCGATATTTGCCTATACTGCTGTTGATATTTTGTGACGACCCGGCCCGTCGTCACGGGAATTACCACCCCGTTATGTTGAAATTGTATATTTTATGCTTTTATATCAGTGTTAAAGTCTATCGGGTGAGTTAGGAGTAAATTGGATTGAAAATGAGGCATATAACCTTTGTGAAGGAAACTTGAATAAAGAAAGTCCACCCGGAGTTGACTATTTGGTTAGAGGGCTCGGAATCGGATTCTAATAATTCAGTTAGTTCCGGGAGGTGATTTGTGACTTAGGGGAGCGATCGGAATTGAATTTGGAGGCCCGGTGTAGAAATAGGCTTGAATTGGCTAAGGTTGAATTTTGGCGAAAACCGAACGGTAGGTGAGATTTTGATCCGGGAGCTGGAATGGAATTCCGACAGTTGCAGTAGCTCCATTAGGTGATTTTGGATGTGCCTGCAAAATTTCAGGTCATTCGGACGTCGTTTGGTCGGGTTTTTGATCGAATGTGTAATTCGGAAAGTTTTAAGAAATTTAGGCTTGAATCCGTATGTAATAGGTGATTTTGATGTTTAGGATGGTGTTTTTATGATTGGAACAAGTTCGTATCGTGTTTTGGGGTATGTTGGTGGTTTTCGTTGAGGTCCCGGGGGCCTCGGGGTGAATCCGGACCATCATCCGGCATTTTGAAGCAAGAAAAGACCTGCTGTAATCTGCAGATCACTGGGCAAACTTTTGACCTTCGCGTTCGCGAGGGCTATGCCGCGTTCGCGTAGTCCGGGATCAGGTGACTATCGCGTTCGCGAGGGTTGGCGTCGCGTTCGCGTAAGAGGAAGCTGGGAAGCATTGCGTTCGCGATGGATTGGGTCGCGTTCGCGTATAAGGAATTCGCAAGGCATCGCGAACGCGTGAGGCATGTCGCGTTCGCGTAGAGGAAAAGTCCGGGCTGGGGAGAATGGTCTTCGCGGACGCGTGAAGGAGTGATGCGTTCGCGATGAAGAAGAGGAAAAAGTCATCGCGTTCGCGTGAGAGGCGTCGCGAACGCGATGAAGAAAATAGGCTGGCAGTGAAGTTAAGTTCAGAACAGAACCAGTCGCGGGTTTAATACCCAAAAACGCCATTTTTGAGTTCTAGAGAGACAAACTCACGGGAATTGATGGTAATTCATCGGGGATTCGTTGGAGGTAAGTTTTATGGCTTAATTACATCATTTTAACATGAAATCATGGGTTAAATTTCTGTAAATGGAAGATTAAAGGTGGGTTTGAGCCCTAGGCCTAAATTAAAGAAAAACACCGATTTGAGTGGGCAAATGGAGTCCGATTTTGGTAAATTTTATATGCCTAGACTCGTATCGAGATAAGGATTCCGAATATGTGACTTTTGTAATTTTTCGGCAAGCGTATCGAAAGTCGGGTTTTGACAACTTTGGGAATTTTGATGTAAATTGAGTTATATTGATTGTGTGTCGTCCCATTGGCCTAATTTGTTGTGTTTCTACTGTATTTGATCAGATTCTACGCGTGCGGAGCTTGATTCTCGTGGCAAGGGCATTGCGGAATAGTCGTCGCGCTGTATTGAGGTGATTAATAGATGTGGGTGATGACCAGCGGGTTCGAAACCCCGGTATACCACTTTGTGACGTTGTATAGCGGCGAGACACGCACACTCTTGAGAGTGCGGGGTCGATCATGAACCGGAGACTATATATTAGTCCGACCTGTTGATACTGTATTATTGGCTATTCTCGAGCCGTTGAACCCCCTTCTTGGGCGGTTGAGTATACTTGTGGGCCGTGAGCCGGTTATTGGATCCCGCGAGGATCGTTATAATTGTCTTATCATATAGACATGCTAGTTTACTACTAGTCCGCGGCTATTTCTGTTATTATGCTAATTCCAATCTCTGGAACTTGATATTACTGTTTTCCAACTGAAAAATGATAAAAAGAGTTTTCAAAAACTACTTTTGAGCCTGCGAGGCTGTATCTGCATATTAGCTGACTAGTAGTGGATCGGGCTGCACGCCGCGGCGAGATATATGTTGGATCGGACTGCACGCCGCAGGAATATCTCTATGAGATGTGCTTGGGCTGTAGGAGCCCCTCCGGAGTCTGAACCCCCACGGTGAGCACGGGTACCCAAAATTGGAGTCGGGCTACGCGCCGTAGCGGTCATATCATGCATTGCATTGCATTTAGCTACATCTGCTAGGTGTTATGCTATTTATTGGTATTTGTTGGAACAGGTACAGTGAAGATTGATTCTATGACAGGGTAGCCGATTATAGCTTTACATAGTGCTTTATTGCGGATTTCTTATCTGCGTTGTCTTACCCTTGTTTATTACCACTGAGTCTGGCAGTACTCATTTTACTCCCTGCACCTTGTGTGCAGATCCAGGTACCTCTCAGCAGTGATCCAGTAGCTGTGCGAGGCGACATCTGTGGGATATACGAGGTAGCTGCAGCGTCCGCAGGACCCGATATTTCTTCCTAATGTCTTTTGATTTTGTGTTGACATTTCTTTCCGCACTTGGTATCTTGTAAACCTTCATACACTCATGTTCAGTAGAGGCTCATGACTCTTGACCCTTCGGTCTATGGGAGTTAGTATATTTTGGGACTTGGTTTCCCGTTGTTAGTATAAGTATTACTATTGTTTCATATTTTGAAATGCTTAAATGGGTTAAAGAGAGCTTCTAGCTCCGTTGTTGATATTGATTGGTCGGGCTGGCTTAGCAATGTGCTGGGCGCCATCACGACCGGGTTTGGGGTTGTGACAAGTTGGTATGAGAGCCTAGGTTTACTAGGCCTCGTGAGTCTTGAGCTGGTTAGTAGAGTCTTGTGGATCGGTACGGGGACGCTCGTACTTATCCTCGGGAGGCTCTGCGAACCTTTAGGAAAACTTCACTTTTCTTGAACTCCGTCGTGCGATCTTGTTGTTCCGAGAACCGAACTTCTATATTCTATTCTCTCACGCAGATGGCGAGAACGCGAGCATCGGGACGAGGTGGACGACCTCCATTGCCACCGTTAGAGGCCGTGGGCGCGGTCGTGCTAGAGGTAGAGGTAGGGCGGGCGAGGCGAGTGCCAGCCGACCCGCCCGTTGTACCGGTTCAGGAGCAACCCCCAGTGGTTGATGCCCCGGCAGCCCCAGTTCGGGGCCGGACTATATCTATTGCTATCCCCGGTCTTCGGGAGACTCTTGCTCAAATATTATCGGTGTGTTCCGGTTTGGCTCGGGTAGTTTCGGCTACCGCTACCGTAGCGACATCTCGGTCGGGGGGTGGTCAGCGGCCCCTGCGGCTCGCACACCTAACCCGGTTGTTTAGGGACTTCGGACGCCAGAGGCGGTCCCCGCTGAGGTGGTTGCACCGATTATTCCTCCAGCTGCACCAGCTCCAGCTCCAGAGCATATGGTTCAGGTTATGCCCGATGACGAGCGGCGTCGTCTTGAGAGATTTGGTAGACTTCAGCCACCCCATTTCAGTGGCGTTGAGGGCGAGGATGCCCGGGGTTTCTTGGATAAGTGTCAGAAGATGCTGCGTACGGCTGGTATTCTTGAGTCCAGCGGAGTTTCATTTACTACATTTCAGTTCCCTGGTCCCGCATTTGATTGGTGGGAGGAGTTTGAGAGGCGTAGGCCTGCAAGAGCAGCACCTCTCACATGGCAGCAGTTCTCTACTCTCTTTCTAGAGAAATATGTACCTCGGTCTCGTCGCGAGGAGCTACGTCGCCGGTTCGAGTGGTTGATTCAGGGCGACATGTCTGTGACTCAGTATGAGCTTAGATTCACTCAGTTGGCTAGGCATGCCACATGGATGATCCCCACTGAGAGGGAGAGGATCAGGAGGTTCATTGATGGCCTCAACTACTCTATCCGTATTCTTATGACCAGGCGAGCGAGTTCTGTCATCATCGTTTGAGCAGGTAGCTGATATGGCACGCTCCATTGAGGCGGATCGTCGCCGAGAGAGAGAGGAGCGGGAGGCCAAGAGGCCTCGTGGTTCGGGCAGTTTCGGTGGTGCTCCATCTAGAGGGCATTCCCAGCAGAGCAGAGGTCGCTCATCTAGACCTTCTCATTCAGGCCGCCCAGAGCAGAGCGGAGGTTCTTATGGTCGTGGTCGACGAGGGTTTCAATAGGGTCAGTCATCGCTTAGTGCCCTTCTAGCCCAGGGTGCAACACCTACTTCTTCAGCCCAGGGTTCTTCTGCGGAGAGGGGTTCCCTTCAGCCCCCTTCTCCAGCACCAGGTGCATGTTATGAGTGTGGTGAGTTTGGCCACATGAGGAGACAGTGCCCTCGACTCCGTAGGGACAAGACTCAGCAGAGGGATCAGCCTTCATCTTCAGCACCATCTCAGTCTAGTAGAGGTGGAGGTCAGTCTTCTTGTGGTCGCCCCAGGGGCAAGGAGAGATCTGGTGGAGGCCAGGCATTTCTGTCTGTCACAGAGATGCCTCTGTTCTATTTGATCCAGGGTCCACATATTCTTACGTGTCCTCTTATTTTGCACATTATTTGGGTGCGACTCGTGGTAGTCTTGATTTGCTTGTTCATGTATCCACCCCCGTGGGTGATACGATCGTTGTGGATCATGTCTATAGATCCTGTGTTATATCTATTGGGGGTCTGGAGACCCAGGCAGATTTGTTATTGTTGGGGATGGTGGACTTTGATGTTATATTGGGTATGGACTGGTTGTCTCCGTACCATGCTATATTGGATTGTCATGCTAAGACAGTTACGTTGGCCATTCCTGGTATTTCTCAGATTGAGTGGCGGGGTTCGACCGATTTCGTCCCTAGCCGTGTTATTTCGTTCCTAAAAGCTCGGAAGATGGTTGAAAAAGGGTGTTTATCGTACTTAGCTTTTGTGAGAGATGTGGGAGCTGAGTCTCCTAGCATTGATTCTGTACCCGTTATGAGGGACTTCCCAGATGTATTCCCCTCAGACCTGTCGGGCATGCCGCCGGACATGGATATTGATTTTGGCATTGACTTGGTGCCGGGCACTCAGCCCATATCCATTCCTCCTTATCGAATGGCACCAGCCGAGTTGAAAGAACTAAAAGAGCAGCTTCAAGAACTTCTGGATAAGGGTTTCATCCGTCGTAGTGTGTCTCCGTGGGGTGCACCGGTATTATTTGTTAAAAAGAAAGATGGTTCCATGCGAATGTGTATTGATTATAGGAAATTGAACAAAGTGACAGTGAAGAACAAGTACCCTCTACCGCGCATAGATGATTTGTTTGATCAGTTACAGGGTGCGAGGGTGTTTTCTAAGATCGATCTTCGTTCAAGCTATCATCAGCTAAAGATCGGGGACTCGGATATTATGAAGACTACATTCAGGACCCGATATGGTCATTATGAGTTTCTTGTGATGTCGTTTGGGCTGACCAATGCCCCAGCAGCATTTATGCATCTGATGAACAGTGTGTTCAAGCCTTATTTGGATTCATTTGTGATTGTGTTCATTGATGACATTCTAGTCTACTCCCGTAGTCAGGAGGAGCATGCTCAGCATTTGAGTATTGTGTTGCAGAGATTGAGGGAGGAGAAGCTATATGCTAAATTCTCCAAGTGCGAGTTTTGGCTCGAGTCCGCATGTGGTGTCTCGTGATGGTATACAGGTTGATCAGAAAAAGATAGGGGCGGTGCAGAGTTGGCCTAGACCGTCCTCAGCTACAGAGATCAGGAGTTTTCTTGGTTTGGCGGGGTATTATCGCCGGTTTGTTCAGGGATTTTCATCCATTGCTTCTTCATTGACTAAATTGACCTAGAAGGGTGCACCATTCGTGTGGTCGGATGAGTGCGAGTAGAGCTTTCAGAAGCTCAAGACAGCTTTGACCACAGCTCCAGTGTTAGTATTGCCATCAGCTTCGGGTTCATATACCGTTTATTGTGATGCCTCGAGAGTGGGGATAGGTTGTGTGTTAATGCAGGAAGGAAAGGTAATTGCTTATGCTTCTCGGAAGTTGAAGCCACATGAGAAGAACTATCCTGTTCATGACTTGGAGCTAGCCGCCATTGTTCATGCATTGAAGATTTGGAGGCACTATTTGTACGGCGTGTCTTGTGAGGTGTATACCGACCATCGTAGTCTCCGGCACTTGTTCAAACAGAAAGACCTTAATTTGAGACAGCGGAGATGGCTTGAGTTGCTGAAGGATTATGACATTACTATTTTATATCATCCGGGAAAGGCCAATGTGGTGGCCGATGCTTTGAGCCAGAAGGCGGTCAGTATGGGGAGCTTGGCATATATTCCAGCTGAGGAGAGGCCATTTGCTTATGATGTTCAGGTGCTAGCCAATCGTCTAGTGAGGTTAGATATTTCGGAGCCCAGTAGGGTATTGGCTTGTGTTATATCTAGGTCATCTCTATATGATCGTATTCGTGAGCGCCAGTATGATGATCCACATTTGGCTGTCCTTAGGGACAGAGTTCAGCATGATGATGCTAGAGATGTCACCATTGATAGTGACGGCGTATTGAGGATGCGGGGCCGGATATGCGTGCCCAATGTTGATGGCCTTCGTGAGTTGATTCTGGAGGAGGCCCATAGCTCGCGGTATTCTATCCATCCAGGAGCCGCTAAGATGTATCAAGATTTGAAACAGCACTATTGGTGGAGAAAGATGAAAATGGACATTGTCGGACATGTAGCACGGTGCCTCAACTGTCAGCAGGTTAAGTACGAGCATCAGAGGCCCGGCGGTGTATTTCAGCGCATTGTTATTCCTGAGTGGAAATGGGAGAGGATCACTATGGACTTTGTTACCGGACTCCCTCGGACGGCGAGGAAGTTTGATTCTGTATGGGTGATTGTGGATAGACTGACCAAGTCAGCTCACTTCATTCCAGTTAGTACTACCTACTCATCGGAGCGGTTGGCATCGATCTTTATTCGAGAGATTGTTCGGTTGCATGGAGTCCCAGGTGTCTATCATATCCGACAGGGGTACTCAGTTCACTTCTCAGTTTTGGAGAGCATTTCAGCGAGAGATGGGTACGCGGGTTGAGTTGAGTACGACATTTCACCCCCAGACAGATGGGCAGTCTGAGCGTACTATTCAGATTCTGGAGGATATGTTGCGAGCATGTGTGATTGACTTTGGTGGTTCGTGGGATGAGTTCCTACCACTTGCTGAGTTTGCCTACAACAACGATTGTCAGTCGAGTATTCAGATGGCCCCGTATGAGGCATTGTATGGCAGACGGTATAGATCCCCCGTGGGATGGTTTGAGCCTGGTGAGGTTAGATTGATAGGGACTGAGTTAGTCCAGGATGCTCTGGATAGAGCAAAGTTGATCCAGGAGAGGCTTCGTACAGCACAGTCTCGTCGGAAGAGTTATGCGGACCGTAGAGTTCGAGAGTTGTCTTTCATGGTTGGTGACAGAGTATTGTTGAAGATTTCACCTATGAAGGGTGTCATGAGGTTTGGGAAGAAAGGGAAGTTGAGTCCCGGGTACATTGGTCCTTTTGAGATACTTAGGAGAGTTGGAGAGGTGGCATATGAGTTGGCCTTGCCGCCCAGCTTATCCAGCGTTCATCGAGTATTCCATGTGTCTATGCTCCGGAAGTACATTGGAGATCCGTCTCATGTATTAGATTTCAGCACCATTCAGCTTGATGGTGATCTATCCTATGATGTGGAGCCTATTGCCATTTTGGGACGGCAGGTGAGAAAATTGAGGTCTAAGGAGATTGCATCGGTTAAGGTTCAGTGGAGAGGTCGACCCGTGGAGGAGGCCACTTGGGAGGTCGAGCGGGAGATGCGGAGCAGATATCCTCACTTGTTTGAGACTTCAGGTATGTTTCTTGACCCGCTCGAGGCCGAGCGTTTGCTTAAGAGGGGAGAATGTGACGACCCGGCCCGTCGTCACGGGAATTACCACCCCGTTATGTTGAAATTGTATGTTTTATGCTTTTATATCAGTGTTAAAGTCTATCGGGTGAGTTAGGAGTAAATTGGATTGAAAATGAGGCATGTAGCTCCATTAGGTGATTTTGGATGTGCCTGCAAAATTTCAGGTCATTCGGACGTCGTTTGGTCGGGTTTTTGATCGAATGTGTAATTCGGAAAGTTTTAAGAAATTTAGGCTTGAATCCGTGTTTAATTGGTGATTTTGATGTTTAGGATGGTGTTTTTATGATTGGAACAAGTTCGTATCGTGTTTTGGGGTATGTTGGTGGTTTTCGTTGAGGTCCCGGGGGCCTCGGGGTGAATCCGTACCATCATCCGGCATTTTGAAGCAAGAAAAGACCTGCTGTAATCTGCAGATCACTGGGCAAACTTTTGACCTTCGCGTTCGCGAGGGCTATGCCGCGTTCGTGTAGGCCGGGATCAGGTGACTATCGCGTTCGCGAGGGTTGGCGTCGCGTTCGCGTAAGAGGAAGCTGGGAAGCATTGCGTTCGCGATGGATTGGGTCGCGTTCGCGTATAAGGAATTCGCAAGGCATCGCGAACGCGTGAGGCATGTCGCGTTCGCGTAGAGGAAAAGTCCGTGCTGGGGAGAATGGTCTTCGCGGACGCGTGAAGGAGTGATGCGTTCGCGATGAAGAAGAGGAAAAAGGCATCGCGTTCGCGTGAGAGGCGTCGCGAACGCGATGAAGAAAATAGGCTGGCAGTGAAGTTAAGTTCAGAACAGAACTAGTCGCGGGTTTAATACCCAAAAACGCCATTTTTGATTTCTAGAGAGACAAACTCACGGGAATTGCTGGTAATTCATCGGGGATTCATTGGAGGTAAGTTTTATGGCTTAATTACATCATTTTAACATGAAATCATGGGTTAAATTTCTGTAAATGGAAGATTAAAGGTGGGTTTGAGCCCTAGGCCTAAATTAAAGAAAAACACTGATTTGAGTGGGCAAATGGAGTCCGATTTTGGTAAATTTTATATGCCTAGACTCGTATCGAGATAAGGATTCCGAATATGTGACTTTTGTAATTTTTCGGCAAGCGTATCGAAAGTCGGGTTTTGACAACTTTGGGAATTTTGATGTAAATTGAGTTATATTGATTGGGTGTCGTCCCATTGGCCTAATTTGTTGTGTTTCTACTGTATTTGATCAGATTCTACGCGTGCGGAGCTTGATTCTCGTGGCAAGGGCATTGCGGAATAGTCGTCGCGCTGTATTGAGGTGATTAATAGATGTGGGTGATGACCAGCGGGTTCGAAACCCCGGTATACCACTTTGTGACGCTGTATAGCGGCGAGACACGCACACTCTTGAGAGTGCGGGGTCGATCATGAACCGGAGACTATATATTAGTCCGACCTGTTGATACTGTATTATTGGCTATTCTCGAGCCGTTGAACCCCTCTTGGGCGGTTGAGTATACTTGTGGGCCGTGAGCCGGTTATTGGATCCCGCGAGGATCGTTATAATTGTCTTATCATATAGACATGCTAGTTTACTACTAGTCCGCAGCTATTTCTGTTATTATGCTAATTCCAATCTCTGGAACTTGATATTACTGTTTTCCAACTGAAAAATGATAAAAAGAGTTTTCAAAAACTACTTTTGAGCTTGCGAGGCTGTATCTGCATATTAGCTGACTAGTAGTGGATCGGGCTGCGCGCCGCAGCGAGATATATGTTGGATCGGACTGCACGCCGCAGAATATCTCTATGAGATGTGCTTGGGCTGTAGGAGCCCCTCCGGAGTCTGAACCCCCACAGTGAGCACGGGTACCCAAAATTGGAGTCGAGCTACACGCCGTAGCGGTCATATCATGCATTGCATTGCATTTAGCTACATCTGCTAGCTGTTATGCTATTTATTGGTATTTGTTGGAACAGGTACAGTGAAGATTGATTCTATGACAGGGTAGCTGATTATAGCTTTACATAGTGCTTTATTGCGGATTTCTTATCTGCGCTTTCTTACCCTTGTTTATTACCACTGAGTCTGGCAGTACTCATTTTACTCCCTGCACCTTGTGTGCAGATCCAGGTACCTCTCAGCAGTGATCCAGTAGCTGTGCGAGGCGACATCTGTGGGATATACGAGGTAGCTGCAGCGTCCGCAGGACCCGATATTTCTTCCTACTATCTTTTGATTTTGTGTTGACATTTCTTTCCGCACTTGGTATCTTGTAAACCTTCATACACTCATGTTCAGTAGAGGCTCATGACTCTTGACCCTTCGGTCTATGGGAGTTAGTATATTTTGGGACTTGGTCTCCCCGTTGTTAGTATAAGTATTACTATTGTTTCATATTTTGAAATGCTTAAATGGGTTAAAGAGAGCTTCTAGCTCCGTTGTTGATATTTATTGGTCAGGCTGGCTTAGCAATGTGCTGGGCGCCATCACGACCGAATTTGGGGTCGTGACATATTTGGTTGCTGCTATTGCTGATTTCTTTTCTCCTTCACCCCTTAGAACTCATCGTTTCCTTTTGTTTGATAAGGTACACTACTATCTTCTGAAGATGTAATTGAAACGCGATGAAGGAATGAAAATTATTGATTAATTTCATTTGTAGTTGTATTTCTTTTTTTTAGCTATAAATATGTAGATTTTATGTAATTCATGTAGGATTTGGGTTGTAATAAGGACTGGACTGAACGAATATAATTCAAATTCTAGTAGTAGTAGATATCAATATAGGAAATAGATTAAATAGGTTAGTTAAAATGAACACTTAAATCTAAAACTAAAACTGGCTAAACCTAGTTGATTCGCTTATTGATTTATAACTATACTGAAAATTAGACGTGTAATACATCAAAGCCTAGATTTTTGTCAATTGAATTTCAAATCAGTACCAATCAATTTGAGAATATGACTTAGTTGAATTTTAAATTGCGTTAATGCCTCATCACTACAGAAGCTGTTTTATCTATGAAACTTATGTCAAACTTTGTGATATGGCATAAAAATTGTAATCTGAATATAAATGAAATGAAGATGGTAATTCGAATATGTCTTAGTTTAAGACTTAGAAATATTGTTTTCCAGTTGAGTAAAAAACAACATAATAACATTGCAAATAGTGTCTCAACCAATAGATAATTCATAAATTCATACTCTGTTAATTTAGTAGTTAAACAACAACAAGTTGATTAAACTAGTGTTGACATTCTTAGTTAATTAACAATATTGAAATCAGTAATGATCAAATATAATTTTTCATTGTTAGAAACAGTTAATTGCTAGTACTGAATAATATTTGTTCATAGCGTTGTTATTGAAATGTTAATCTGCCTTAATTCTGTTTTAGATGTAAGTAATCTGGGCCTAGCCGTGAATACATGCCCAGATCTAATTAATATGGCATTCATGCCTTTGGATAGAAATGGAAGTGTTAGTTTGGCCCAAGCTGTCAAGTTGCACCTTGGTGCAATAATGTGAGATTTCCTGGATTTCAGGCCCAATAACGTATAAAGAGCCTGAATCCCAATAAAGGGTGGTATAAAAATGACATAAATTGTTCATAAACAACTATATTAAGGGAAAAACAATATTAGAAAATATAGTATAAAAATAAGCTTAACCTTTAAAAATGAAAAGGGATGAGCCTCGTTACAAAAATGAAAACACACGGGGCCCCCAAATAATAACTAAAACTTTAGATTCGCAAGGACCGTTTAGCAAATTTCACGGTCTTTCCCAAAGTTAATAAATACGTAGATACTTTAGGTGCGATTAATAATATTACATTCCTAATACGGGTGCACATTTATGTGACCCAATCCAAATCTCAACGGAGTCGAAATGTATTAAAAGACACAGACGTACTGGTACGGTGTGGCCCAAAATGCATTTTCACGACGTTGCAATTCTTTTAAAAATTATAAAGTGGAATATATAAAGAAATCAGATAAAAACAAATACAACATTTGAGAGATTGTGCTAGAACCACGGAATCTAGGAGTGCCTAACACCTTCTCCCGGCCGGGTTAATAGAATTCCTTATCCGGATTTCTGATTCGCGAACTGTTAACAGAGTCATAATTTCCTCAGTTCGGGATTCAACTGGTGACTTGGGACACCATTATTTTTCCAAGTGGCGACTCTGAAATTTAATAAACAAATCCCATTCCGCCTGACCTTTAAGTGGAAAAACTCTTTCCCCTTTTATTATTATATCCCTTCCCGGGGTGTAATATTAAATAGTGGTTTATATAGAAAAAGGAGGTATGACAATAGTGTATGAGGGTCATGAGAGCCGTGTTGATTTATTGCTCTTAGACGTGGTAGATTTTGATGTTATATTAGGGATGGATTGGTTGTCCCCGTATCATGCTATTTTGGATTGTCATGCCAAAACTATGACCTTGGCTTTGCCAGATTTGCCCCAATTGGAGTGGAGAGGGACCCCGGGACATGCCACCCACAGTTTTATTTCATATGTGAACACTTGACATATAGTCGAGAAGGGGTATTTAGCTTACTTGGCGTATTTCGCGATTCCATCCCTGAGGTTCCTTCTATTGACTCTGTTCCCATTGTTTGGGAGTTCCCTAAGGTTTTCCTTTTAGACCTGCCGGGTATGGCACCCGACAGGGATATTTATTTCTGTATCGATCTGGCTCTAGGAACGCAACCCATTTCTATTTCGCCGTATCTCATGGCCCCGCCAGAGATAAAAAAGTTAAAGGACCAGTTGCAAGATTTGCTAGAGAAAGGGTTTATTAGGCCTAGTGTTTCTCCTTGGGGTGCGCCAGTGTTATTTGTGAAGAAAAATGATGGATCGATGCGGATATGCATTGATTACCAGCAATTGAACAAAGTGACAATTAAGAAGAAGTATCCACTATCGAGGATTGAAGATTTGTTTGACCAGCTCCAGGGTGCGAAGATGTTTTCAAAGATGGACTTGAGATTTGGCTACCATCAGCTGAGGATTAGGGCGTCTGATGTCCCTAAGACAACATTCCGCACTCGGTACGGGCACTATGAGTTTTTGGTCATGTCATTTGGGTTGACCAATACCCCAACAACATTTATGGAGTTGATGAATTAAGTGTTCAGACTTTACTTGGACCTATTCGTGATAGTTTTTATTGATGATATTCTAGTGTACTCCCGCAGTAGGAGCATGAGCAGCACCTCATAGTGGTTCTTCAGACTCTGAACGATACTCAGTTGTATGGTGAGTTCTCAAAGTGCAAGTTTTCGTTGAGTTCAATTGCATTTGTGGGTCATGTTGTATTAGTAGAGGGTATTCAGGTACACCCGAAGAAGATTAAGGTAGTCATGAATTGGCCTCGACCAGCATCAGTTACTGAGATTCGGAGTTTCTTGGGGTTAGTAGGTTATTACCACCGGTTCGTGGAGGGATTTTCATCTATAGCAGCCTCGATGACCACATTGACCCAAAATGGTGCCTAGTTCAGATGGTCAGATGAGTGTGAGGAGAGCTTTCAGAAGCTCAAGACACCTATGACTACGACACAGTTCATTGTGATGCTTCCCGTATTGGGCTTGGTGCGGCACTGATGCAGGATAGCAGAGTCATTGCTTATGCTTCAAGGAAATCTAAGATCCACGAGGAGAATTATCCGGTCCATGATCTAAAGTTGGCAGCTATTGTTCATGCTTTGAAGATTTGGAGGCATTACCTATATGGTGTGACGTGTGAGGTGTACACTAATCACTAGAGTCTGCAGTACTTGTTCAAGAAGAAGGAGTTGAACTTGAGGCAGCGGAGGTGGTTGGAGCTATTGAAGGATTATGATGTTACTATTTTGTACCACTCAGGGAGATCCAATATGGTGGCCGATGCATTGAGTAGGAAGTCCACTAGCATGGGTAGTCTTGCTTATATTACGGTCAGCTAGAGACCGCTTACTTTGGATATTCAAGCTTTGGCCAATCGGTTTGTGATGTTGGACATTTCTGAGCCTAGTCGAGTGATTGCTTGCACAATCGCTTGTTCTTCATTATTGGAGTGTATCCGTGATCAACAGTTTGATGATCCCCATTTGTCTATCCTGAGTGACACGATGCAGCATGGGGGTGCCACGAAGGCGACCTTAGATGATGATGGTGTTTTGAGGTTGCAGGGGCGAGTTTGTGTGCCCAATGTCGATGGAATTCGAGAGTTAATCTTAGCAAAGGCCTATAGTTCTTAGTATTCTATTCACCTGGGTGCTGCGAAGATGTACAAGGACTTGCAGCTGCATTATTGGTGGCGTAGAATGAAGAAAGACATTGTTGCATATGTGGCTTGGTGTTTGAACTGTCGCAGGTCAAGTATGAGCACCTGAGGCCTTGTGGGTTTTTTTAGAGGATTGAGCTTCTCGAGTGGAAGTGGGAGAGGATTACCATGGATTTCGTTACTGGACATCCAATGACTTGGAAGAAGTTTGATGCTATTTGGGTCATTGTTGATACGCTGACCAAATCAACACATTTTATTCCTGTTGCATCCACTTATTCATCGGAGAGGTTAGCTGAGATCTACATCCGAGAGATTGTTCATCTTTAGGGGGTGCCGACATCTATCATTTCAGATCGGAGTACACAGTGTACCTCGCATTTATGGAGAGCAGTTCAGCAAGAGTTGGGCACCCAGGTTCAGTTGAGCACAACATTCCGTCCTCAGACAGCCAGTCCGAGAGGACTATTCAGATATTTGAGGATATGCTCCGAGCCTGTGTCATTGACTTTGGAGGCTCGTGGGACTAGTTTTTGCCTTTAGTAGAGTTCGCCTACAACAACAACTACCAGTCCAGCATTCAGATGGCCCCGTACATGGCATTGTATGGTAGGCAATGTCGGTCTCCAGTCGGGTGGTTTGAGTTGGGAGAGGCTCGGTTATTGGGAAAAGATTTAGTTTAGGAGGCCTTGGACAAGGTCAATATCATTTAGGACAGGCTTCGTTCAGCTTAGTCACGACAAAAGAGTTATGCAGATCGTAAGGTTCGAGATGTAGCTTTCATTGTTGGTGAGCGGGTCTTGCTCCGAGTGTCGCCCATGAAGGCCGTGATGAGATTTGGGAAGAAAGGCAAGCTTAGCCCTGGATTCATTGGCCCATTTGAGTTCCTCGATTGTGTGGAAGATGTGGATTACAGACTTGCCTTTCCGTGCAGCTTATCAGCCGTGCATCTAATGTTTCATGTGTCTATGCTTCGGAGGTATTACGACGATCCAACCCACATGTTAGATTTCAGCACTCTCCAGTTGGACAAGGATCTATCTTACAAGAAGGAGCCGGTAGCTATCCTAGACAGACAGGTTCGACAATTGAGGTCGAAGAGTTTTCCTTCAGTGCGTGTCCAGTGGAGAGGTCAGCCTGCTGAGGCATCAACATGGGAGTCCGAGCCTGATATGCAGAGCCGCTATCCTCATCTATTTCCCGACTCAGGTACTTCTTTCTTTTGTCCGTTCGAGGACGAACAGTTATTTTAGAGGTGGAGAATGTGATGACCCAAAGGGTCATCATCAGATTTCTCTTTTTTTTGTACTTCTGAGGCCTTGAAAACTTCACCTTTAGTTGCGTTGATTTACGTGCATAGTTCGAGCATGTAGCCAGAAAGATTATATGTTAAGTTTTGTGTAAATTTTCAAAATGTGGCTTTAACATGATTAAAGTTGACTTCGGTCAACATTTTTGGTAAATGGACCCGGACCCGCGATTTGACGGTCCCGGAGGGTTCGTAGAAAAATACGACTCGCGCATGTGCCCAGAGTCGTAATCTGAGTTAGCCTGAGAAATGAATTTTTCTGAAATTATTAAGGAAAATGGAAAGGAAAATTGATTAAAAGACTATGGTATCAAGCTCATATTTTGGTTCCTACACCTGGAACAAGTCTTATATATATGTTAAGTGTTTTCTGTAAAGTTTGGTCGAAATCGGACGTCATTTGATGTGCTTCGGACCTAAACATCTAAAATTTGAAGTTTATGAAGATAGAATGAAAAATGATGATTTTTAGGTTTGATTCATTGATTTTGATGTTATTATGGCAATTTGATCACTCGGTTAAGTTCGTACGATGTTGTTGAGTTAGTGTGTGTGATTGGTTAGGAGCCCCGAGGGCTTGGGAGTGTTTTCAAAGGTGTTTGGGGAAGTTTTGGACTTAGGGAGATAGCAGATTTTCTGCAATTTTTACACAGGGATTTTCTTCATTGCGTTCACATTGGTACCCTCACGTTCGCGTAGCTCTGTGTCTTCCCCCTTCGTATTTGCATCTTGAACTTCGCAAACGCGCAAGCCAAATTCAGGGCCCTGGTATTTCCCTTCATCGCTTTTGTATTTTGGCCATCGCAATCGTGATGGTTGTTGTTTCCTCCATTGCATTCCCGTCACTTGATATGCGTTCATGTAGGACAAACTTGGATCCCTAACATTTTTCTTCTATGCGTTCGAGTTTACCTCCACGCGATCACGATGACTTGCCAGTTTACCCTTCGCGAACGCGGTCCCCTTCCCGCGAACGCGAAGGGAATTTTTGCCCAGTGATTTTAAAGTTCAAAAATAGAATAGTTGCGGGATTCACTTTATTTTTCCACATGAACCCTTCTTCCTCACACCCCATACACGAATTTTGGAGAGCTCTTCCTCCATAACTTCATAGGTAAGTGTTCCTAATCTCGTCTTCTCTTAATTTCTTCAAATAATCACTAAATTTTAAGCCGAAAAACATGAAATGAAAGTAGAAATTAGGGGTTTTGGGTAAAGTTAGGGTTTTGGGAATTTTGGGTGATTCAACCTCAATTTGGGGTTGAATCTCAAAATAAATTGCATATTTGAACTCGTGGTGTTATGGGTTATTGGGTTTTGGTCCAAGCCTCGTGTTTGGACCATGTGGAACTGGTGTCGAAGTTTGGTATTTTTGGAAGAATGCTAGGATATTTATATCTAGGCTATGGGATGTTTCCATTGAGTCTTTATTGATATTATTAAATTAATTATGCCTAGATATCATTATTTCGGAGTCACATTGTAGAGGAAACGTGATATTTGAGGATTGATTGCTATTCTTTGGACCGAGATAAGTGTTTGATCTAAATTTGGCTTGAGGGAATATTATTAGGGTGTTGTTTGCTAATTGCTAATTGTTGAGTACGGTGTATAGGCATGGTGACGAGTATCTATACATCGTTGTCTAGCATGACCGTATGTCCTTGTTTGTACTTATCTTGATATTCTTGTGACTCTTCCATATTAATTGATAAATCCTATGTAATGTGAAGAGTATGAGAATTGATTGTGAATTGTTGGAGCGTTGGCTCGAACAATAAGAAGACTATTGGGTAAGAAATGAAGGAACTAGAAAGCAATATGACTAATCCCTTGCTGAGGGATGATTTGAGTATATTGATTATCTCCCTTGCCGGGATGTGAAAGTTATGGGTGTTCCTCCCTTGCCGGTATTTAGCAGTTTAATTGTGTATTTTCTTTGCCAGGACATTTCTTATTATTTCTTTATCCCCTCGCCCCGTTTGGTTGTGATTGGTGCTTGGGTGAGGAAGAGTGATAATGCACGAAGGGTCATTCCATGCCATGCTTTGATTATATTTGCACGAAGGGTCATTCCGTGCCATGCATTGATTATATTTGCATGAGGGTCATTCTGTTCCATGTTTTTATTATATTTGCATGAAGGGTCATTTTGTACCATGTTTTGATTACATTTGCACGAAGGTTCATTCTGTGCTCTGTTTTGATTATATTTGCACGAAGGGTCATTCCGTGCCATGATTTGAGAGTATGAGAGGGAAAACACAAAGGTTGATTTCGTACAACTTTTTATTTTCCTACTCTCATTAGATATTGTTATTGTCCTATTTCTTACTTAAATTCTTGACTTTATATCCGGACTGTACTCCCCCTTAGTATGCTCCCTTCCCTCTTAACTGTTTAAATTCTTTTTTCTTTCATTACATATATATATATATATATACTAAACTGCACAGGTTGGTTTGGTAGTGTTGTCTAGCCTCGTCACTACTTTGCCGGGGGTTTGGCCAGGCACTTACCAGCACATGAGGTCGGTTGTGTTGATGCTACACTTATGTGCTCTTTTGCACAGATCACGGTACCAGAGCATCTTTTGAACCACAACAGTAGGATATTGATTGGGAGCTGACTTCAGTCCTAAGACTTACGAGGTAGCCTAGCTGGCGTTCGCAGCTTGGAGTCCCTTTCTATGTTTTTAGTTTTTTTAGTGTACCGAGATAGACATTTACATATTTCTATTATGACTTGTTTATAGCACTCTTTAGTAGTTCGTGAGATAAGCGACACTAGTCTTGGGTAGAGAAATGTTAAACTTCCGCACTTTGTTTTTTTTTCTTCCAGTTATCTATGCTTTAAAGACTTCCGCTTTAATTCAAATGACTCATTATATTTATATTGTTCTTGTTGAGGTGAAATCAGGAAATGTTTAAAAGGTCTGGCTTGCCTAGCTCCGATAGTAGGCGCCATCACGACTCCCGATGGTGGAAAATCGGGATCGTGATATTAGGGTAGGGTAGGGTTTGCGTACACACTACCCTCTCTAGACCCCACTAGTGGGATTATATTGGGTTGTTTTATTATTATTGGCCTATTTCTTGTGGCTAGTGCAGTGCGTTGAGGTGCAACTCGTTTATATTTGGCCGTATATCTAGTGTCTGATACAGTCTTTAATGTTGTAATTTTTCATATTTGATAGGTCTTTCCTCGAAAAACGGCAAACTTCAGTTCCTTATTAGTCATGTTACACCACGATGTGATGAATTCTCTCAATGGATGAAGAGAAATATATAACTACTAATCATTATGAGATTTCAATCCCAAGTTGAGATCGGCTATATGAATATTGCAGCTGTTTGTTTTTTTAAGATTAGAATGTATGAATATTAATACACATTAAAATGTATTTAAATTTGAATACTGAATATTTAAGTTTGATTATTTTTCAAACATCTTAATATTTATAAATTATAGTTATTAAAGTTAATAATATAAATATCAATTAAGGTAATGCAAATGTTGTATGCACAAATTAATTATTGGTTCCTAAGGAGGTGGAAGATGGAATTCAGATTAACAAAAATACATTTATAATTCCTATATTTCGACCAAGCAAGGTAATAAGGTATGTCACGACCCAAATTCTCCCTCAGTGAATTGTCATGATGGAACCTTGTCTCTTCGACAAGGTAAGCCTAATATTTGCGGAAAATGAAATGAAACATAAAAGATAACAACTAACAGATATTTTTAATAAACATAAAATATGCCGCTCGACATATACAAACAACAGCTCTTGAAACAATATGTAACTTTCTCAAGAACAGGAATCTCGTAAGTCACAAGCTTCTAAGAATTTCTAACTGGTATATACATCAATATCTACAGAAACAAGGGAAGAATTAACATAAGGGGATAGAGGGGGACTTTGAGGTCTACGGACGCGGCCAGGTGTACCTTGAAGTCTCCTTAAACAGCAACCGTGCAACTAAACTCGAGGATGGTAGACGGTACCTGGACCTGCACAAGAAAAATATATGCAGGGAAGAGCATGCGTACACCACAACGTTACCTAGTAAGTGCCATGACTAACGTCAGTCGAGTAGTGACGAGATGAGGTCAGGGCCCTACTAGTATATATATATTAAAATAAGGCGGAATGAAATATCATAGTAAAATAAAGACTGAAAATAAATAGGAATGGAATCATAGAAGACAACAGCTAAGTACACAAAGATAACAACAAAGGATCTCCCAAGATACCGTCTCGTAGTCCCAAACGTAAATGTGTAGGGGGATATCTAGGAATACCGTTCCGTAGTTCCAAAGTAAATATGCATTGCAGGGAGATCTTCCACATTACCATTTTGTAATCCCAAAGTAAATATGCAGTACAAGGGAATCTCTCATAATACCGTTTTGTAGTCCCAAAGTAAATATGCAGTACATGGGGATCTTCCGTAATAATAAACATGCCTCACAAAGTACAGATAAGCAATTAACGCAAGTAGACATGCTATTTTTTGCTAACTCGATACTACACATGTTGATATAACTCAAATAAGAAGAAGAACATGTTATTACTCAGTGAAAATAAGGATTTTATAATAAATATCTCGTGTACGTATTCGTCACCTCATGTACATGATGCTCACATATCAAAACAATACCAAATCTTAAGGGGAGTTCCCTCATGCAAGGTTAGGCAAGCCACTTACCACGAACCAAGCTCAAATCAATCCATCACAATACCTTTCCCAGGAATATCCGGCTCTAAGGGGCCCAACGCTAGACAAAATAAATTATATAACATAAATATAATTACAAGAAACTAATTTTGCTAATAAAATCAAAGCTAACACAAGAAATTGGAAAAATCGCCCAAAACCTCCGTGAGCCCACATCTCGAAATTGGATAAAAGTCACAAAATATGAACATTCATTCACTCACGATTCTAACCATACCAAATTTACTCAAATCCGGTACCAAAATCTCGATCAAAATCCCAAAATTCAGCCTAAGAACTTTTTTGAAATTTCTCCAATTTCTTTACCCCAAATCTGAAATTGAATGATAAAATTAATGATAGACTAGTGCGATATAACCAAAATCGAGTGTAGAATCATTACCCAATTGATATATCTTAAAATACCTCAAAACCTCGTCCAAATCTGAGTGCCCAAACTCATGTTTTGATAATAATGGACGAACCCTCATTTTTGTAATGTTTAATACTGCCTAGTGATTTCTTAACTGCGATTGCCGAAACATCCTCATGATCGTGAAGAATAACTTCTCTACCTCAGAAATTTACTTTATGCGAACGTGATGCTCTAACTCTCACACTTACGTGATCTCCAACAATCCAATGCATCTGAGATGAACATAAGGTGTGGCCTAGCTTTGGCCCACTTAACACTATGCGAACGCAACCTTGGCTATGCGTTCATGAAGAGCCACCTCATATCACTAAATGTTAACATTCTCCTATCCGCGAACGCAAAGAAAAAATCCATCCTCTCACTCAGCTAGCCTATGCAATCGCGGATCACCCCACGTGATCGCGTATAAAGAAGCCAGAATTCAAGATACCAAAAACTTCAGCAACCTTCTAAGTCCAAAAACTAGTCTATTGAGCATCCGAAACTCACCCGAGGCCTCCTGGACCTTAACCAATCATAACAACCAACCCTATAACACCATACAAAATTAGTAGAGCCCTCAAATTACATCAAATACTGATAAAGTCATGAATCACCCTTCGTTTCAAATTTGAAGAACTTGAAACTTCCAAATTTGGCAACCGATGCCGAAACAATCCAAACCATATTCGGTTGACCCCAAAATTTGTAAATAAGTCATAATCAACATTACAGACCTACTCCAACTTTTTGAATCGGATTCCGATCCCGATATCAAATATTCTACTACCGGTTAAAATCTCCAAAAATTTGCCTTTCGCCATTGCAAGCCCAAATGAGCCACAAACCTCCAAAATACAACCCGGACATACCCCTAAGCCCAAAATTACCCAACGAAGCTAACAGAATTGATAGAACTTCATTCCAAAGTCATCTTAACATATTTCCAGCTACGTTCCAAATCCCAAGACTTAAGTTTTTATTTTAGGGACTAAGTGACCCAAATCACTCCAAAGAGCAAAAAAGAAAAAAAAAACCCCTGACAAGTCATAATAGCAGAAATAGACATGGAAAAAGAAATTAATAAGGTATCAGGGCTATTATCTCAAAATGTTCCACTAGGTCGTTACATCCCCCTATTAAAATAGTCATTCATCCTCGAATGAGCATAGAAACATATCAAAATTGGTGAAAAGATGAGAATAACGGCTGCACATATCTTGCCCGGTCCCCCAAGTCACCTCCTCGACCGGCTGCCCCTCAACTGAACCTTCACTAATGCAATGCTCTTTGTCCTTAACTTTCGAACCTGCCTGTCCAAAATAGCCACAAGCTCCGAAACATAAGATAGATTCTTGTCCAACTGGATTGATTTGAAATCAAACACATGAGATGGATCACGGTGATACTTCCGGAGCATAGAAACATGGAATACCGGATGAACTCCTGCTAGAGTGGGAGGCAAGGAAAGATCATAAGAAACCTCCCTAAGCCACAACACCTCAAATAGAATAATGAAAATTGAGCTCAACTTTCCCTTATTCCCAAACATCATGATGCCCTTCATAGTAAAAACCTAGAGTAATCGAACCAACCCACCAGGGACCGATACCGCCTACCATAAAGAGCCTCATACGGTGCCATATGAATGTTGGACATATAACTATTGATGTAGGCAAACTCTACAAGTGGAAAGAACTGATCCCAAGAGCATCCAAACTCCATCACACACGTACAGATCATATCCTCAAGAATTTGAATAGTACGTTCAGACTGCCTGTCCGTCTGAGGGTGAATGATGTGCTAAACTCCACCCGAGTACCCAACTCATGCTATATGACACTCTAGAATCGTAATGTAAATTGCATACCCCAGTCATATATGATAGATATTGGCACGCCATAAAGTCTGACAATCTCGCGGATATAAAACCAAAAAAACTGCTCGGAGGAATAAGTAGTCATCACACGAATGCAATGAGCTGACTTGGTTATTCTGTCCACAATCACCCAAAATGCATCAACTTTTCGCTCAGAACGTGGGAGTCTAACAATGAAATCCATGGTGATCCGCTCCTATTTGCAATCCAAAATCTCCAACTTCTAAAGCAATCCACCCACCGCTGATGTTCATACTTCACCTGCTTACAATTTAGACACCAAACCATAAATTCCACTATGTCTATCTTCATTCTACACCACTAGTATTGTTGTCTCAAGTCCCGACACATCTTTGTGGCACCTGGGTAAATAAAGTATCGCGAGATATGAGCCCCCTGAAGAATCAACTTACACAATCCATCTATATTGGGCATATATAGCCTGACATGCATCCTTAATGCACCATCATCTCCAATAGCGACCTCCTTAGCATCACCGGGCTGAATCGTGTCCTGAAGGACAAGCAGATGGGGGTCATCATACTTACGCCCCCGATAGAATCATAAATAGAAGACTAGGAGACCATACAAGACAAAACTCGACTCGCCTAAAAAATATCCAATCTAATAAACTAGTTGTAACATCTAGCGCCAATGATATCTCTACTGCTGGAAAATATGCTAAGCTCCCCAAAATCTCTACCCTATGACTCAAGGCATCGGCCACCACATTGGCCTTCCTGGGATGGTACAAAATAATGATATTATAATCCTTAAGTAGCTCTAACCACCTCCGCTGACGCAAGTTAAGATCCTTCTGCTTGCATATATGCTGAAAACTCCGGTGAAAAATGTAGATCTCACAAAGGACACCGTACAAATAGTGCCTCCAAATCTTTAAAGCATGAACAATAGCTGGTAACTCAAGGTCGTGGACATGATAGTTCTTTTCATGCAGTTTAAGCTGTCTGGACATATAGGCAATCACCCTACGATCCTACAACAACAACGCACTGAGGCCAACTCACAACGCAACACAGTAAATAGTATAAGACCCCGAACACGTAGGCAATATTAATATTAGGGCTGTAGTCAAAGCTGTCTTGAGCTTTTGAAAACTCTCCTCACCCTCATCTGTCCACTCGAATGGAGAACCCTTCTTGGTCAGCCTGGCCATTGGTGCTGCAACATATGAGAACCCCTCAACAAATCGACGGTAATACCTCACCGAACCAAGAAAGCTCGAGATCTCTGTCGCTAAGGATGGTATGGGCCAACTCTGTACTGCTTCCATCTTCTCCAAATTCACCTTGATCCCTTCACTCGACACAACATGACCCAAAAATACCACTAAATCTAACCAAAACTCACACTTTGAGAATTTTGCATATAACTGCTTCTCTCTCAAGGTCTGAAGCACTGTCCTTAGGTGCTTCTCATGATCCTCCTGACTCGAGGAGTACATGATTCACGTCTGAGTAATGGTCGTAGTCAATATAATCCGGTCAATTAAGTCCAGATTCGATCCCACTGGGAATTAACCTACCAACTGCAACTTTCACAACCCAAGAACACTTCTGGAGCAGTTTCCCAAAATTTGAATATATTTTTGTGGAGGTTTTCTAACAACTAACTTTTGCAAGAATTAAAGACTTGAAAGAAAGAATTGAATGTTGGGTAAAGAATATAGAGAAAGGCTAAGGTATTGATTTCCCCTATTGATGGAATCCCTTCTATTTATGCTCATACAAATTGTCAATATTATTCTATCAATCATGAACATTATTTTTACCGTAATTCTCTCCCGAGCAACTACAATAATTTATTAGTGCACTCTCCCGAGCTACCCTAGATAGCTTTAATTTGAATAGTTCACTTTAGATTGCACCTAAGGCTTCGTTATTCCTAATCCCACCTTTACGCCTAAAGTTATAGATTCCTCCAATAATCTAGGTGTGGTGTTGTTAAAAAATATACCTAAATATATACTCTTTTCCAAGTTATGAACACTAAATAGGCTTAGCTAATTGGGGATCCTACCAATTAACTACAACAAGAACAAAGTTGAACAAATAGAAATCTAGCTAACAATTTGTAATCACATAAACTAGAAGTTCATCACTCAATAAGTTCCATCAAAACCTTAGATAAGGAATTAGCTACTCATAATCAAAGAAACAAGAATAATAATTGAATTCATAATCAAAGAATCAATATAAAAGAAAGAAATAAGTAGAGAGAGTTCTCTCTTACTAATTATCTTGCAAAAGTAGGGAATAATACAATGCTTGCTTCTCTTGGGCGAAATCTATGCTTATATTGAGGGTTTAGGTTACAAAAATTGAGTTTTGACAAGTTTAGCCTTCAAATTTTCGGCGTCGTTTACGGTCCGTTCGCGGTCGCGGATGGACCGCGAACAGTCAGGTTCTCTGAAGTTTGAGAGGTTCCCCGAGCCTCTTTTTTCGCGGTTCGTCCGCGGTTGCGGATGGACCACGGTTGTTCTCCCTACTCCATTGGGAATTTGGAAACACTCAAAACATGAAGGTTGTAGCCCTTTGAGTTATCTTTCCAACCATATATTATGGAGACAATACAGAGTTTTGAGCAAAAAGGTATGTCCAATTTACTAGACAGTGCACAATATGCCTCATCGAGTCTTCGTTTATAGTAAACTATCAAATTTGACCCCTGAACACGATCCTGGATTAATTACTTGAGCTTTTACTCAGCCTTCAAAGCTCGAAATTACTTAAATACATTCCATAACATCTATATAGCTCGGAATCACACCTTTCCGGCTATTTTTAGCACAATTTCTTGACTTGTACCACACTTGGCCTTTTTTCACCATCTTTTGACTCCAAAACTTGCTCTTTTAGTTTTCATTAGCTCATGTGTACCTATAACACACTAAAAATACTAATTAAAGCATTTTTTCATCATAAAAAATATCAAAACAACAATAAAGCGTGAATATTTAGGGCTTAAATATAATCAAATTCACCTATTATCAATACCCCACACTTAAACCTTTGCTTGTCCTCGAGCAACCTTAATCACACTTTAGGATGCCTCCCCCAAAATGTCACAAAAGCTATCTTTCATGATTAACCTAAGACATGCACAATCCTTACTTAACCGTAAACTCAAATGTCAGCACATTATTGCTTACTGTAGTTATTATCACAGGCTTGCAAATTTACCTTCTTTTTTTCTTCTTGAGTTACATGCCCTCACTTAATTTATTGAGAGAAGTTCCCACACATAAAAAATTTAGAACATGGAACTTATAGATATAGGAAAGATTCACTCACTCTCAACAAAGAACATTCATATGCATACAGATACACCATAGGCTTGCCCCTAGTGAATTACTCCACTAATCGAGTTATTCAATCATCGATCAAGAGGTATTTAAGGGTTGTAATGTTGGCTACGGGACAGGTAGGATACTTTTGGGTATAGTGGCTAACCTTCCTAAGCACTTTTCTTTCTTTTTCACAACTTCCCTTTTAGTTTTCTTCCTTATGTCTCCCCTAAACATTCATTCACTTTTATTTGCTTTCAATCCCCAATTTTCTTTTGTTGGTGTAACTGGCCTTTCTATTTTACATATATACATTGATATATCTATTTTTTTTATCATTACTTTGCAACACATTTACATTATTTTTCCAGTTCACCATTTTCTACCATTCATTCTTGATTTTCCCTTTTTCAACTTCCCTTCACCCCACACTTAGACTTTTTCATATTCATTACAACACAAGTGCTTCTAGGAGGTAAAGTAGAACAATATAAGATTTTGATTTTTCATGAATATTCAAGGGTTATCAAAGAATAGGCTTTAAGCTCAAAGGGGTTAACTAGGATATTATGTACAGGTGAATTCATGTCTTATTGATTTATGGGATTACACAAAGAAATGCCTTTATCATCTCTACAACCAAACAACTTCTATTTTGCTTTGCAAACACACAGGGCAAGTTCTAGGTATCATGTAAAACATATAATGTAAGTAAAATCTCACACACACATAGCATGCAACTCATTTAGAATCAGGTTCATCTACAAAGTCCTATCAATGTTCAAGCAAGCTGTATTTTGCAATTTAAGGCATATCCTAGAGTCTATAGTCAAGCTTAGATAATACATTCTCAAGTTCAATTAAGTTTTGCTAATGTGCATACTTGGGGTTACATGTTAACCTTTGCCCTCTAATCCTAAAAAAAATCTACCTAACCCGGTTCAATAAAAACCATTGGAAAAGAACCGTGGTCAAAAGAAAAACCAAGGGGGAGGTGATACACTACCTAGAAACAAAAAATAAAAGAAAGAAAAATTCCTACATGGACTACTTCCCTCAAGAGTACCTGTCCTAAATAGTCCGTGATCAAGAAGAGCCCTCTACTCATATTTTTGGATTTTTCAAATTTTTGATTTTTTTTTGTGTTTTTTTCCGACTTGGACCCTTTAAGAAACCCGTCGCCAAGTGTCCATCATCGGGCCAAGCCAGCTAATATAATTTACAGCTATATCTACTATATACAATATATACAAGATATGTTTCCCACCCCACACTTAAAATCATGCCATGTACTCATGGCATAATAATCAATGTACAACACAGAAGGGTGAGAAAACTTACCTGGGACCTACCCCGTGTCTAGCAACTTTATCACTTTCTTTTTCACTATATCCTTCATATTCGGGTTCAGCCTTCTTTTGCATTTCCTGGAGGGTTTGTGTCCCTCTTCTAGGAGAATCTTATGCATGCAGTGTCTGAGGCTGATCCCCTTTATGTCTACCATGGTCTAACCAATGGCAGTTCTACATTCCTTGAGTACCTGTAATAGCTTTTGAGCCTGCACATCTAGCAAACCAGATGAGATAATAACAGGTAAAATGGAGTTATGGTCTAGTAATGCATACCTGAGATGTGCTGGAAGTGGCTTAAGTTCCAGCTTTGGTGGCTCCTCAATGGATGGTTTTGCTGGAGGGGTCTCTCTTTTTTCTAAGTGTAGAGGTTCAAACTCCAACTCTCTATCCCAAAACCCCTTACCTTCTAGAGATAGCACCCACTCTGCCAGGCTTTCACCATTTACCTCTTCTAAGTTCATCAAGCATGCCTGAAGTGGATCTTCAGTTGTCAATTCTACCTCATCTATCTCCACTATCACATCTACTGCATCAATAAGAGAGCACTTCGCGAACTCACTAGGGAGCCTCATGGATTTTTGTACATTGAATATGATCTCCTCATCATTTAGCCTCATCTTGATCTCCCCAGTCTCATAATCAATTAATGCTCTCCTCGTGGCTAGGAATGGTCTTCCTAAGATTATAGGAATCTCCTCGTCCACCTTGCAGTCCAGAATCACAAAATCAGCGGGAAACACAAACTTCCCCACCTGAATGAGCATATCATCTAATATACCGAATGGATGCTTAATCATCCTATCAGCGAGCTGTAATAACATGGAAGTAGGTCTGGCTCTCCCGATTCCCAACCTCTTATAAATCACCAAGGGCATAATTTATGCTCGCCCCCAAATCACACAATGTCTTTGCAAAGGCAAAGTTTCCTATAGTGCATGGAATGGTGAAGCTACCTGGGTCTGATAGCTTCTCAGCAATAGTTCTTGAAACCACTGCACTACAAGTTTGAGTAAGAATCACGGTGGCCAAGTCTTGGAAATCAAATTTTCAAGACATCAGATCTTTCATCATCTTAGCATACCGAGGCATTTCTTTCAAAGCTTCAATTAAAGGAATGTTTACCTGGATTTGCTTGATCATATCAAAGAACCTTTTGTATTGCTCCTCTTTCTAGTGCTTGGCCAACCTTTGGGGGAATGGGGCTGGAGGCCTCTTCTTACCAATCACTTGGGACTTTTCTTTCTCTATCACTTTCTCCTCAACCTGCTGCTCTACCTGTTCAGCTACTTTCTCCGTTCTCTGCTGCACATCTTTATTTTCTGCTACTGGCTGGACTGTAACTTCTGTCAACCCGATGGACTCCTCCAGTTCAATGGGTATTGGAATGAGTGTCTCAGCCTGCAAATTACTTCTCTCTCTTTCTTGCTCAGCATCAAGATCTTTTCGACTTCTCAGATTAACTGCCATTAGCTGCTTTGGGATTTGATCCCATGGGTTTGTTTGTGTATCTGCAGGTAATGTCCCTTGAGGACGATTGTTAAGTGACATAGCAATCTGGCCCACCTAACTTTAATATTCTTAATAGATTCATCATGTGCATCTATCCTCTCATTGGTTTTGGCATGTGAACCAATTACCTGCTGCATCATAGCTTCCAACCTTGCGAACCCATCATCATGTCTACCCCCATGCTGTGGTGGAGGTGGATGATACCCCTGCTGCCGATTGCTGAAATTATGAGGTTTAGGATATGGAGCCATGTTGTTTGGTGGCCTCAAACCTGCTGCATTATACTGTGGCTGAGGAGGCCTGTACTGCTGTGGAGCTTGCTGACCCTACCTCTGGTTACCTTGCCGCTGCCCTCCATAATTAGCCACATAGTTCATGTCTTCATACTGATGATGATGTTCTTGGTCTGCAGCCCATGGATTACCTATGCGTTAGCTAATGCAAGATGTGCATAAACCACCATTGGTAATGTCTACAATGTGAACCTGTTGCTTGACCCAGATTCTTCCACCTTCTTTGTCAGGATGCTCATTTGTGTCAGTAAAGTTTCCATGTTCTCCTCCATAGTGTTGGACGAATTCAGAGGTATAGAGTGTACCACTGGAGTGATAGGAGCATTCCTGGTAGTCCACCCGGAGTTTTGAGCCATCTTGTCAAGCAAATTCCGACCTTCCCTCCAAGTCTTGCTCAGAAAAGCCCCACCTGCTGAAGCATCTACAATATTCTTCATACTGTCTGAAAGCCCCATGTAGAACCTTTGACCCAACATCTGCTTAGGAACCCTATGGTGAGGACACATAACAAGCATACCTTTGAATCTGCCCCAAGTTTCATGTAATGTCTCTATTGGTTTATGCTTGAAGCTCACAATCTCATCAATTTGCTGAGCTGTCCTGTTAGGTGGATGAAACTTGTTGTGGAATTGCTCAACTAACTCATCCCATGTTGCAATAGAGTTAGTGGGGAGTGAGTTTAGCCATACCTGCGCAGCCCCTGTAACTGAGAACGGAAACAACAATAGTCTGATGGCTTCTGGTGTCACATTCGGTTGCCTCTGTGTCATGCATATTGAGAGAAAGTTCTTCAGGTGCTATTATGGATCTTCAACTTGAGTCCTAGGGAATAATCCCTTATTTTGCAACAAGTGTAGCATGTTGTTAGTAATCTGGAAAGACTCAGCTTGAATCATTGGCACAATAATGGCAGTTGCCAAATTATCCGCTGTTGGTTGTACTCAGTCATATAGAGCGCCTTCCTGCGCCTCATGTGCGTTCAACCCAGCTTGTTGGTTTGGGTCGTTCATATCTACCATGTCTAAATCTAGTTTGATTGGTAGCTGAGATTACTGAATTTGTTTGATTGCCCTGTTACGTGCCCGGAAAGTTTGCTCTGGGTCCGAGAGTCCTTCAATTAGTTCTCCAGTCCTTGCAGATTTTCTACGCATGCACCTGAGTACCCAATTCAACAATCGTCAAAACTTTCAATGTAAAGTGTATATAAAGAACCCGACTACACAAGAATTTTGTAGTTCTGTCAATGGCAATTGATAATTCCGTTAATTCTCCGGCAACGGCGCCAAAATTGATTCATGTCCAAGCAACGGTCGTAGTCAATATAATCTGGTCAATTAAGTCCAGAGTCGATCCCACAAGGAATTAACCTACCAACTGCAACTTTCACAACCCAAGAACACTTCTGGAGCAGTTTCCAAAAATTTGAATATATTTTTGTGGAGGTTTTCTAAATACTAACTTTTGCAAGAATTAAAGACTTGAAAGAAAGAATTTAATGTTGGGTAAAGAATATAGAGAAAGGCTATGGTATTGATTTCCCCTATTGATGGAATCCCTTCTATTTATGCTCATACAAATTGTCAATATTATTATATCAATCATGAACACTATTTTTACCGTAATTCTCTCCCGAGAAACAATAATGACTTACTAGTGCACTCTCCCGAGCTACCCTAGCTAGCTTTAATTTGAATAGTTCACTTTAGATTGCACCCAAGGCTTCGTTATTCGTAATCCCACCTTTACGCCTAAAGTTATAGATTCCTCCGATAATCTAGGTGTGGTTGATAATAGGTGAATTTGACTATAATTATGCCCTAAATAATCACACTTTGTTATGGTATTTATGTTGTTTATGAGGACAAAATGCGATGATTAGTGTTTGTTTGTGTGTTATAGGTACATGTGATGCAATGGATGCTAAGAAGAGTTATTTTGAAGTCATATGTTGATGAAAAGGCCAAGAGAAGAGCAAAAGGGAAAAGAGCTGGAAGAAGCAGTTAAAAATCCGTAGTACTGTTCCTCCGCAGTTCATCCGCGACCGCGGATGAACCGCGAATAATTGGGTTTTCTGAAGTTTTACTGTTCGCGGTCGGCTCGCGGCTGCGAACCAACCGCGGAAGCCGGCGCCCAGTTCTCCTAAATTGATTCGAACTTAGTTTTTTTAAGCCCTAAAACCTCTATATAAACTCCTAGTTTGCCCAATAGAGGCATGTTGTCTTTATTTCAATACTTTTGCAAGATATTTAGTAAGAGAGAATCATCTCAACTCCTTCTTTTTATTTTATATCAATTATTTCTTTATGATTTTAATTATTATTCTTGTTTCTTCAAGCATGAGTAGCTAAATCCTTTTCTAAGGTTTTGATGGAATCTATTGAGTGATGAACTTATCGTTTATGTGATTACAAATTGTGAACTAGATTTCTATTTGTTCAACTTCATTCTTGTTGTAGTTAATTGGTAGAGCTCCCAATTAGCGGTGCCTATTTAGTGTGCATAACTTGGAAAGAGTGCATATATAGGTATATTGTTGAACAACACCACACCTAGGTTATTGGAGGAATCTATAACTTTAGGCCTAAAGACGGGGTTAGGAATAACGAAGTCTTGGGTGCAATCTTAAGTGAACTATTCAAATTAAAGCTAGCTAGGGTAGCTCGGGAGAGTGCACTAGTAAATTATTGTAATTGCTTGGGAGAGGGTTACGATACACATAGCGTTCATGATTGATAGAATATATTAACAATTTGTATGCGCATAACGATAAGGGATTCCATCAATAGGGGAAATCAATACCTTAGTCCTTCTCCATATTATTTTTACTCAACATTCAATTCTTTCTTTTAAGCATTCTTAATTCTTGCAAAGTAGTTAGTCAAAATCCATACACAAATACACTCTAAATTTTGGGAACTTAATTCGGAAGTACTCTTGGGTTGTGAAAGTTGTGATTGATAGGTTAATTCTCTGTGGGATCGATCTTGGACTTATTAGACCAAGTTATATTGACTACGACCGTTGCTTGGACGTGAATCAATATTGGCGCCGTTGCCGGGGAATTAACGAAATTATCAATTGCCATTGACAGAACTTCAAGATTCTTGTGTATTCATGTTCTTTCTACACTCTACATTGAATATTTTGACGGTTGTTGATTTGGGTACTCAGGTGCATGCCTAGAAAATCTGCAAGGACTGGAGAAATAATTGAAAAACTCTCAAACCCCGAGCAAACTTCCGGGCACGTAACAAAGCCATTAAACAAATTCAACAATCTCAACAACCAATCAAACTAGACTTCGACATGGGTGACATAAACGAACAAAACCAGCAAGCCGGGCTAAATATGCAAGAGGCGCAGGAGGCATAGGAAGGTGCACTGTTTGACTGGGCACAACCCACAGCGGATAATTTGGCAACTGCCATCATTGTGCCAGCAATTCAAGCTGAGTCTTTCCAGATCACTAACAACATGCTTCACTTGTTTCAAAACAAGGGATTATTCTCTGGGTCTCAGGTTGAAGATCCACAGTAGCACCTAAAGAACTTTCTCTCAATATGCAAGATATAGAGGCAACCGAATGTAACTCCGGAAGCTATCAGATTATTACTCTTTCCGTTCTCAGTTACAGGAGCAACACAGATATGGCTAAACTCACTCCCAATAAACTCCATTGCAACTTGGGATGCGTTAGTCAAACAATTCCACAACAAGTTTCATCCACATAACAAGACAGCTCAACAAATTGATGAGATTGTGAGCTTCAAGCAGAAACCAATGGAAACATTACATGAAACTTGGGGCAAATTCAAGGGTATGCTTGTTATGTGTCCTCACCATGGGATCCCCGAGCAGATGTTAGGCCAAAGATTCTACATGGGGCTTTCAGATAGTATGAAGAATATTGTAGATATTTTAGCAGGTAGGGCTTTTCTGAGCAAGACTTGGAGGGAGGGCCAAAATTTGCTAGACACGATGGCTCAAAATTCTGGGTGGACGTCCAGGAATGATCCTATCACACCAGTAGTACACTCAGTACCTATGGATCCATATAATACTCTAGAGGAGAACATGGCAACTTTGTTGACACAAATGAGCATCCTGACAAAGAAGGTGGAAGAATTAGGAGTCAAGCAACAGGTTCACATTGTAGATAATACCAATGGTGGTTTATGCACATCTTGCATTAGCCAACCTATAGGTAATCCATGGGCTGCAGACCAAGAATATCATCATCAGCATGAGGATATGAACTATGTGGCTAACTATGGAGGGCAGCGACAAGGTAATCAAAACTGGGGCCAACAGGCTCCAATGCAGTACAGACCTCCCAGCCAGAATTTAATGCAACAGGTATGAGGCCACCACACAACATGGCTCCATATCCTAGACCTCAGAATTTCGGCAATTAGCAGCAGGGATATCATCCACCTCCACCACCACATGGGGGTAGACATGACGATGGGTTTGCAAGGTTGGAAGCTATGATGTAGCAGGTAATTGGGTCAAATGCTAAAACAAATGAGAGGATAGATGCGCATGATGCCGCCATCAAGAATATTGAAGTACAGGTGAGTCAGATTGCTATGTCTCTCAACAATCGTCCTCAAGGGACATTGCCTGCAGATATACAAACAAACCCAAAGGATCTAGTCCTAAAGCAGATGATGGCAGTGACTCTGCGAAGCGGTAGAGATCTTGATGCTGAGAATGAAAGTGACAAAATCGACAGACAGGCTGAGACATCCACTTCATTGCCCATTGAACTGGATGAGTCCATAGGGTTGACAGAAGTCACAGTCCAGCCATTTGCTGAAAATAAAGAAGCAAAATAGGGAATGGAGAAAGTAGCTAAACAAGTAGAGCAGCAGATTGATGAGAAAGTGATAGAAAAAGAAAAGTCCCAAGTCACTGGGAAGAAGAGGCCTCCACCACCATTCCCCCAAAGGTTGGCCAAACACCAAAAAGAGGAGCAATACAAAAAGTTCTTTGAAATGCTCAAGCAAATCCAGGTAAACATTCCCTTAATTGAAGCTTTAAAAGAAATGCCTGGTTATGCTAAGATGATGAAGGAATTGATGTCGCGGAAATTTGATTTCCAAGACTTGGCCACCGTAACACTTACTCAGACTTGTAGTGCAGTGGTCTCCAGACCCATTGCTGAGAAGCTATCTGATCCAAGCAGCTTTACCATCCCATGCACTATAGGGAATTATGCCTTTACTAAGGCTTTGTGTGATTTGGGGGCAAGCATTAATCTCATGCCCTCAGTCATTTATAAGAGGTTAGGCATTGGGAGAGCCAGGCCCACCTCTATGCTTTTACAGCTTGCTGACAGGACGATTAAGCGTCCGTTTGGTATTATAGATGATGTGCTTATCCAGGTTGGGAAGTTCATGTTTCCCGCCGATTTTGTTATTCTTGATTGCAAGGTCGACGAAGAAATTCCCATAATCCTAGGAAGACCATTCTTAGCTACCGGGAGAGCTATAATTGATTGTGAAACTAGGGAACTCAAGATGAGGTTGAATGATGAGGAGATCATATTCAATGTTCAAAAATCCATGAGGCGCCCCAATGAGTTCGCAAATTGTTCTCTCATTGATGCGGTTGATATGATAGTGGAGACCGACGATGCAGAGTTGACCATTGAAGATCCACTTCAAGCATGCCTGATGAACATGGAAGAGGTAAATGGTGAAAGTTTAGCTGAATGGGTACTATCTCTGGAAGGCAAGGGATTTTGGCAGAGAGAGCTTGAGTTCGAGCCTCTACACTTAGACAAAAGAGAGACCCCACCAGCAAAGCCATCCATAGAAGAACCACCAAAGCTTGAGCTTAAACCACTACCATCACATCTCAGGTATGAATTTCTAGGTCCTAACTCCACGTTACCTGTTATTATCTCATCTAGTTTGCTAGATGTGCAGGCCCAAAAGCTTATACAGGTACTCAAGAAATGCAAGACTGCCATTGGGTGGACCATGACAGACATAAAGGGGATCAGCCCAGCCTATTGCATGCATAAAATTCTCCTGGAAGATGGACACAAACCTTCCAGGAAACGTCAAAGAAGGCTGAACCCCAACATGAAGGAAGTGGTGAAGAAAGACGTAATAAAGTGGCTAGATGCGGGAATCATCTTCCCAATCACTGACAGCAGCTGGGTTAGCCCGGTCCAATGTGTGCCAAAGAAAGGAGGCATGACGGTAGTGAAAAACAAGAACAATGAATTGATTTCAACAAGAACCGTCACCGGATGGAGAATATGCATGGACTACAGCAAGTTGAATCTAGCCACCCGCAAAGATCACTTCCCACTTCCCTTCATCGATCAAATGCTTGACATGTTGGCAGGGAGGTCCCACTTTTGCTTTCTGGATGGATACTCGGGGTACAATCAAATCTCCATGGCCCCCGAAGATAGAGAGAAGACCTCCTTCACATGCCCATATGGCATCTTTGCCTTCAGGAGGATGCCATTCGGACTATGCAATGCGCCTGCCACATTCCAAAGGTGCATGATGGCTATTTTCACCGACATGGTGGAAGATATTATGAAGGTGTTCATGGATAATTTCTCAGTGGTAGGGATTTCATTCGATGAATGCCTTGCCAATCTGACAAGAGTGCTGAAACGGTGCATGGAAACAAACTTAGTGCTAAACTGGGAGAAGTGCCATTTTATGGTACAAAAAGGTATAGTATTGGGGCACCGAGTTTCAAGCAAAGGCATTGAGGTAGACCCTGCTAAAGTTGATGTCATTGCAAAGCTGCCTCCACCACATTCGTCAAGGCCATAAGAAGCTTTCTTGGACACGCCGGTTTTTACCGAAGGTTCATCAGAGACTTCTCCAAAATATCAAACCCTCTCTGTAAGTTACTTGAAAAAAGATCACCCTTTTGTTTTTTATGATGAATGCAGGATTGCTTTTGAGGAACTGAAGAAGAGGTTGGTCACAGCACCCATCATCATTGCCCCCGACCGGGAGCAACCTTTTGAGCTAATGTGTGATGCAAGTGACTATGCACTGGGGGAAGTGCTGGGCCAAAGGAAAGGCAAGCTGATGCATCCAATATACTATGCAAGTAGAACTCTGAGTGGAGCACAGCTAAACTACACAGTGATGGAAAAGGAGATGCTTGCGGTCGTGTTCGCATTCGACAAATTCCGGTCCTATCTCATAGGATCAAAGGTAATCGTATACACAAACCATGCAGCTTTAAGATATTTAATTGATAAAAAGGACTCTAAGCCGCGCCTGATTCGTTGGGTGTTGCTTCTCCAAGAGTTCGATCTCGAAATTAGGGATAGGAAAGGTACTGAAAATCAAGTCGCTGACCATTTGTCAAGACTTGAAGGAGCCGAAATTGTCAAAGAGAGTAGGGAAATTTTGGAAACCTTTCCAAACGAGCAGCTGCTCACCACCACTCTCCTTGAAACACCATGGTATGCTGACTATGCTAATTACCTAGCCAGTGGAATTGTTCCTCATGACCTCTCATCGGTCCAGAGGAAAGGATTTTTTCGTGAAAGTCAGCTTTATTATTAGGATGAACCATATTTGTTTTGGATATGTCTGGATAACATGATCCGGAGATGCGTCCCCGAGATAGAACAATCTTCTATTTTGCAGGCATGTCACGCTTCAGCATATGGCGGTCACTTTGGAGGAATATGTACAGCTGCCAAAATACTTGAGGCCGGTTTCTATTGGCCAACGGTGTTTAAAGATGCACACTTGTGGGTGAAAGGTTGCAATGAATGTCAACGCACCGGGAACATCTCCCAGCGTCATGAAATGCCAATGAACCCAATCCAGCAAGTTGAAGTGTTCGATGTCTGGGGAATAGATTTCATGGGGCCCTTTATTAGCTCATACGATAATAAGTACATACTTGTTGCAGTTGATTACGTGTCCAAATGGGTGGAAGCTATAGCATTACCCACCAATGATGCTAAGGTGGTGGTGGGGTTTTTGAAGAAGAATATTTTCACCCGGTTCGGGACTCCAAGGGCTATAATCAGTGATAGGGGCACACACTTTTGCAACCGAGCTTTTGAGAAATTATTGGCCAAGTATGATGTTAAACACCGTGTGGCCACTCCATATCACCCGCAGACTAGCGGGAAAGTTGAGGTCTCCAATAGGGAGATAAAAAAGTGTACTGACTAAAACAGTAAACGCCACAAGGACTGACTGGTCCAGAAAGCTTGATGACACACTATGGGCTTATAAAACAGCTTTCAAGACACCAATTGGCATGTCGCCATACAAATTGGTGTTTGGGAAAGCTTGTCACCTACCGGTTGAATTAGAGCACAAAGCTTGGTAGGCGTTGAAACAATTGAATCTCAACTTGGATGAAGCAGGTAAAGCAAGGCTATTTGGGTTGCATAAATTAGAAGAATTTCGGTATCTAGCGTTTGAAAGTACTAGATTGTATAAAGAGAGAATGAAGCGGATTCATGATCAAAATATCGTTGAGCGGAACTTTAAAAACGGGGACAAAGTACTACTATACAATTCAATATTACGATTGTTCCTAGGTAAATTGAAATCAAGGTGGTCAGGACCCTTCAAGGTAATTGAGGCATTTGAGTCAGGAGCTGTGGAAATTCAAACTATGGATGGATCACGTATATTCAAGGTAAATAGACAGAGGTTGAAACCTTACATAGGCCTGGATGACAAGGCATAATTGCGGTTGGATGAACCTCAAAGGTCTAGCGAGCCTTAAAATGCGCTATGTTGAGTCGTGTCGTGACGTTAAATCAGGCGCTACGTGGGAGGCAACCCACGAACATGTTGTAAGTATTTTTATTTTAGTAGTATTTAATAAAATAAAATAAGAAAAAAAACAAAATGTTTGCTGAACAACTAAGAAAAATTTCAGAGAGGGGCACTGTCCGCGGTCCATCCGCGACCGCGGATGAACCGCGGAAGAATGACCTCTCTGAATTTTCTTTGTTCGCGGTCCATTCGTGGCCGCGAAACAACCGCGAAAAAATGCCCCCTTTGAATCGCGACTGTTCGCGGTCCATCCGCGGCCGCGAACGAACCGCGAACAGTCGCGGCCAGTTCCGCGGTCAGTTAAAAATAACGTTTTTTTATTTTCTTTTTCCCACCCTTCTTTAAACCTTAAAATCCCATCCCCTCTTTCCCATAACCCCATTTAGCCGCCCCCCACTCCCAAAACTCTCTCTCTCTCTAACTTCAAATCCTCTCCATTCTCTCTACAAAATCCCAACCCCTTCTTCTCCAAATCATCCCTTTCTTCCACCTTACTCCTCCATTGCTATAACTTGTAAGTTTCTCTACTTTTTCTATTTTGTTTTGTTTTTATTTTTAGTTTGATTGTTTATTTGGTAAAATTAATTAAATAATGTTAGTTTAGGGTAAATCATGAATATGACTTGGTTTCTTTTTGCACATTACATGTTTCCATGAATTTCTTCTAAGGTACCTTGTTATATGATTGAAGTTTGGTAAAGAATGGGTTGTTGGGTCTTCAATTGTGTTTATGATACTAATTTTATGATTTGGAGACCCAAATAGTATTTTGACCATATATGTTGGTTGGTTAGCCAAGTTGGGAAAATTATCCTTGATCATAATTGATGAATGCAGTTTTAGAAGACATCATGCCCAACTCATGAATTGGTTATGATGTATTTTATTGGGGATGGATTAAGTCAATTGGGTAATGTTAGAAGTGTTCAAATAATTAAGTGTGGGGTGCTTGAATAAGCATGTGTAAAATAGTTAGATAAAGAATCTAAATATAGGAGTATGAGGTAATTGCACGAAAAATGGTCAATGTGATATCTCACGGATGGCGAAGTCTGAGTAGCCTTCCGATGACTAACGGTTTACAAAATTTTTGGCTATCTTATTTGTGCAGGATCATGGCCCCAAAGAGAGCTCGACATGGTGCTAGCTCATCTAGGCAAGCGACTTATGATGAGTCTAGGTTTGCTTGCAAAGAAGCGGAGAATGGAATTCACATTAAAGCGACCAAGAAGTGGCTCCAAGAGGTAGAAGTTGACCAGATAGCTATCCGCTTGGAGAAGCCAAAAATATATGATGAGATTCGGAGGCACGAGATGGAGTTCCTCTTTGGCTCACCTCCTAAGGTGAACAAGATGCTTGTCCGGGAATTCTACGCCAATGCTCCTTACGCTATGGTCAGATGAGTATTCGTCAGAGGTAAGAATGTTGATGCCCATATTCCTACTATTAGGCAGATACTTAGACTGCCCATGCACACTAGTGATGTCGACTATTACCATGATAGGCCAGGTGTCACATGGGACATGCTAATAGAGGCCTTATGTGTAGACGGCATCCCGGTGTGGATTAGAAATAAGACTCTGCACTCTAACTGCTTTTCACACAGTCAAATGTTGGTTCTCTATAATTTGCAACCATATCTTGCCCTCGAGTAACACCACAGATGTTAACTTTAATAGGGCACTTTTGACTTGGTGTTTTGTAACACATCGGGATGTTGATATCGCCCGCGTAGTTAGTGTTGAGATGGTATTGAGGGGATCCCTCACTACCAAGGGTTTTTATTACCCATCTCTTGTCCCTAAACTGTGTCTCCTCCATTAGACCCCAGTAACTGAAATTGATGGTGAGCTACTACCAAAAGCTCCATTTAGAGCTGCTCAAATCCGGGTTGGACGAGACACAACCCCAATTGACTTGGATGAGGAGGACGATCCTGTACCGGTTGCCCAGGCCAGGCACTCCATAGATTCAGCCGGACCTTCCAGGCCTGCTCCTCGTGGAGCAAGTATGTCTAGGTCCGAGTCCACACGACCTATGCTTAGGTCCATGGAGGAGGAGGTTGCTGATCTGCGCACCTCCGTTGATGGCTTGCACACACGACTAGACGCCATGTCTACAAGGCAAGCCCGGTCAGAAAATAGGTTTATGGCATGGTTCAGAGCACTTGGACGAACATGTCATGTTGACCCATCCACCGTCTCCGACTCCGAGTGAGTCTCGTGTAAGTTTTCTTTCCCCTCTTGTGCTTTAATTTTTATTTATGTCATGGGGACATGACATATCTTTAAGTGTGGGGTGGGTGACTTATCTTGTACATGATGTATATATTAGTGTAGTAGTTAAAATAAAATAATAAAAACACAAAAAAATCATAAAATTTTAGAAATCCAAAAATATGAGTAGAGGACTTTTCCTGATGACGGACTATTTAGGACAAGTACTCTTGAGGGAAGTAGTCCACGTAGGAATTTTTCTTTCTTTTATTTTCTTTTTATAGGTAATGTATCATCTCCCCCTTGGTTTTTCTTTTGACCATGGTTCTTTTTCAAGGGTTTTTATTTGAACCGGGATAGGTAGATTTTTCTTTTCTTAGGATTAGAGGTAAAAAGGGCAATATGTAACCCCGAATATGCACATTAGCAAAAGCGTAAATTGAACTTGAGAATGTATCTTCTAGGCTTGACTGTAGAATCTCAATATGCCTTAAACTGCACAATAATACTTGCTTGAACATCGATAGGACTTTGTAGATAAACTGGATTTCAAATGAGTTGCATGCCATGTGTGTGTGAGGTTTTACTTACATTGTATGTTTTACATGATGCCTAGAACTTGCCCTGTGTATTTGCAAAGCGAAATAGAAGTTGTTTGGTTGTAGAAAGGATAGAGGCATTTCTTTATGTAACCCCATATACAGATAGACATGAATTCACCCGTACATTATATCTTAGTTAACCCTTTTGAGCCCAAAGCCTATTCTTTGATAACCCTTGAATGTTCATCAAATATGTATAATGTTCTACTTTACCTCCTAGTAGCACTTGTATTGTAATGAATATGCAAAAGTTTAAGTGTGGGGTGAAGGTAAATGGAAAAAGGGAAAATCAAGAATTAATGATAAAAAATAGTGGACTGGTCCAAAAATAATGTTGCAAAGCAATGAGACAAAGAGCTATATCAACGAATATGTAAAAAAAAAAAAAAGAAAGGCCAGTTACATCAACAAAATAAAAGTGGGGGTTAAAAGTAAAGAAAGGTGAAGAAATGTTTATGGGAGACATAAGGAATAAAACAAAAAGGGAAGTTGTGAAAAAGAAAAGAAAAGTGCTTAGGGAGACTAGTCACTATAACCAAAAGTATCCTACCCGTCCCATAGCATACATTACAACCCTTAAAGACCTCTTGATCTATGATTGAATAACTCGATTAGTGGAGTATTACACTAGGGGCAAGCCTATGGTGTGTCTGTATGCATATAAATGTTCTTTGTTGAGAGTGAGTGAATTTTTCCGATATTCATAAGTTCCATGTCTTTGAATTGTTAATGTGTGGGAACTTCTCTCAATAAATTTTGTGAGGACATGTAATTCAAGAGGAAGAAGGTAAATTTGCAAGTTTTTGGTAATAAGTAGAGTAAGTAATAATGTGCGGGCATGAGAGTTTGCGGTTAGATAAAGATTGTTCATATATTAGGTTGTTCATGTATAATAGCTTTTGTGACATATTTTGGGGGAGACAAATTTTTTAAATTGTCCTAAAGTGTGATTAAGGTTGCTCGAGGACGAGCAAAGGTTTAAGTGTGGGGTATTGATAATAGGTGAATTTTACTATAATTATGCCCTAAATAATCACACTTTGTTATGGTATTTATGTTGTTTATGAGGACAAAATGCTTTGATTAGTGTTTGTTTGTGTGTTATAGGTACATGTGATGCAATGAATGCTAAGAAGAGTTATTTTGAAGTCATATGTTGATGAAAAGGCCAAGAGAAGAGCAAAAGGGAAAAGAGCTGGAAGAAACAATTAAAAATCCGCAGTACTGTTCCTCCGCGGTTCATCCGCGACCGCGGATGAACCGCGAATAATTGGGCTTTCTGAAGTTTTACTGTTCGCGGTCGGCTCGCGGCCGCGAACCAACCGCGGAAGCCGGCGCCCAGTTCTCCTAAATTGATTCGAACTTAGTTTTTTTAAGCCCTAAAACCTCTATATAAACTCCTAGTTTGCCCAATAGAGGCATGTTGTCTTTATTTCAATACTTTTGCAAGATATTTAGTAAGAGAGAATCCTCTCAACTCCTTCTTTTTATTTTATATCAATTATTTCTTTATGATTTCAATTATTATTCTTGTTTCTTCAAGCATGAGTAGCTAAATCCTTTTCTAAGGTTTTGATGAAACCTATTGAGTGATGAACTTATCGTTTATGTGATTACAAATTGTGAACTAGATTTCTATTTGTTCAACTTCATTCTTGTTGTAGTTAATTGGTAGAGCTCCCAATTAGCGGTGCCTATTTAGTGTGCATAACTTGGAAAAGAGTGCATATTTAGGTATATTGTTGAACAACACCACACCTAGGTTATTGGAGGAATCTATAACTTTAGGCGTAAAGACGGGGTTAGGAATAACGAAGTCTTGGGTGCAATCTTAAGTGAACTATTCAAATTAAAGCTAGCTAGGGTAGCTCAGGAGAGTGCACTAGTAAATTATTGTAATTGCTTGGGAGAGGGTTACGATACACATAGAGTTCATGATTGATAGAATATATTAATAATTTGTATGAGCATAACGATAAGGGATTCCATCAATAGGGGAAATCAATACCTTAGTCCTTCTCCATATTATTTTTACTCAACATTCAATTCTTTCTTTTAAGCATTCTTAATTCTTGCAAAGTAGTTAGTCGAAATCCATACACAAATACACTCTAAATTTTGGGAACTTGGTTCGGAAGTACTCTTGGGTTGTGAAAGTTGTGATTGATAGGTTAATTCTATGTGGGATCGATCTTGGACTTATTAGACCAAGTTATATTGACTACGACCGTTGCTTGGACGTGAATCAGTGGTGTTGTTCAACAATATACCTAAATAGGCACTCTTTTCCAAGTTATGCACACTAAATAGGCACACCTAATTGGGGATCCTACCAATTAACTACAACAACAACGAAGTTGAACAAATAGAAATCTAGCTAACAATTTGTAATCACATAAATCAGAAGTTCATCACTCAATAGGTTCCATCAAAACCTTAGATAAGGAATTAGCTACTCATAATCAAGGAAACAAAAATAATAATTGAATTCATAATCAAAGAATCAATATATTAGAAAGAAATAAGTTGAGAGAGTTCTCTCTTACTAATTATCTTGCGAAAGTAGGGAATAATACAATGCTTGCTTCTCTTGGGCGAAATCTATGCTTATATAGAGGGTTTAGGTTACAAAAATTGAGTTTTGACAATTTTAGCCTTCAAATTTTTGGCATCGTTCGCGGTCCGTCCGCGGTCGCGGATGGACTGCGAACAGTCAGGTTCTCTGAAGTTTGAGAGGTTCCGCGAGCCTCTTTTTTGCGGTTCATCCGCGGTCTCGGATGGACCGCGGTTGTTCAACCTGTTCCATTGGAAATTTGGAAAATCGCCAAACATGACAGTTGTAGCCCTTTGAGTTAGATTTTCAACCATATATTACAGAGCGAAAATGGAGTTCTGGACAAAAAGTTATGGCCCCTTTGCTAGACAGTGCGCAATATGCCTCATCGAGTCTTCGTTTATACTAAACTATCAAATTTGACCACCGAACACGATCCCGGATTAATTCCTTGAGCTTTTACTCAGACTTCAAAGCTCCAATTTACTTAAATTCATTCCATAACATCTATATAGCTCGGAATCACACCTTTCCGGCTATTTTTTGCACAATTTCTTGACTTGTATCACACTTGGCCTTTTTTCACCATCTTTTGATTCCAAAACTTGCTCTTTTAGTCTTCATTAGCTCATGTGTACCTATAACACACTAAAAACACTAATAAAAGCATTTTGGCATCATAAACAATATCAAAACAACAATAAAGTGTGAATATTTAGGACATAAATATAGTCAAATTCACCGATTATCAGTACACTAGAACGTCGTCAATAAACGCAATTACAAATGAATCGAGATAGTGATGAAATAAACTGTGCATCAAGTGCATAAATATTGCTGGGGTGTTGGTTGTCACACCTCCTTTTTCTTACCTCCTTTTTACGGAAGCATATTTACTACACTCCGGGAAGGGATATAGTAAAAGGAAGGAGTTTTTCTAATTAAAGGACAGTCGGAGCGGGATTTATTTATTTAGATTAAGAGTCGCCACTTGGGAGATTAATTGTGTCCCAAGTTACCGGTTGAATCCCGTACCGAGTAAAGTTTGACTCTGTTATAGTCTGCGAACTACAAATCTGGATAAGGAATTCTGTTAACCAAAAAAGGTGTTAGGCACTCCCGAATTCCGTAGTTCTAGCACGGTCGCTCAACTGTTGTATTTGTTTTTATCTGATTTATTTATATGTTCCAATT